>SNQJ01S0007351.1:101550-112664 GCA_010110895.2 Picea sitchensis | reverse complement strand
TACTTTTCCCTCCGACTACCTTAGAGCTATCCTATAAAATTAAAATCTTTCAACTACTAAGGCTTTATTACGATAAATATTTGAGACAGATAGGCAAGAGAGAATGCTCCAGATCTATACTGCAATCAAGTACATAAAAGGAAATATGATCACCATCGATCTCATGCGGTTGTTCAACCTCCAAATATTTATGATCTTCTTTAATTGCAATCCATTCAAAAACATTTACATGATACACCAACTTTAAAATTCAAAATTATTTCAAAATTTGTGGTAGGGAGCTGAGTTGTCTTCCATGTCTTCTTTGATGACGTCGCTCCTGCATCCTTGAGTTTTAGTTTTTTTTTAAAACACTAAAACTTATGGAGTTTACTTAGTTATGAGAAACTTTATTATTCCTTCAACAACCATCTTGATCCATTACTTTAACACAACACATGAGGAAGTAGTTCACCCCTTGCTTGGGCTACAACTCCTGGTCATGTTTTCCTTGAGTCCTTTAACTTTTTCTCAAGTGTCAAAATCAATGCCTTTCACTACTCATAATGAAAAATATATGGTTTCATTGGATCCATAACGTCCAAAAACCCCTAGTTTGTCTCTTCCTGCACTTGGTTTGGCCAAAAATTGACTCAGAATCCCTCCTTGGAAGTTTTTCCCAATTTCTTGTTGTCTCTTATTGCCAAAATGCACCTATGCGTGAGCAACCAAGCTCATAGGAGGTCTCGTGGTAAAAAACCCATCTCCAAGCGCATCCCACTTTTTGTGGCCATTTTTCGAATGGATAGGGGACTTAGCACCCCTCCCGACGAAGGTCTTGTTTGCATGGCTTCCATGCGCCCACGTCCTAGTGTCAAATCCCTACTATGTGTGTGTTGATTCTAATGTCCGCAACCTGAGGGAAAGAATACAAACTAGGGTGGGGCTAATCCCCGACCCCCCCTTTTTTCTCTCGACTGATTCAAGGTTCATTTTAAATAGTGAGTATGAGGTATATGGTTAAGAACACTATGGTAGGTTGGTTGGTATCTTGGCATGCACACATTCCTTTCCCATGCCCGGAGGTCATGGGTTCGATAACAATGGTGTCCAATTATTTTTTTAAATTTGCAAAAATTCACCAGGTGCCAGGTGGCGACCTCTAGCTAGGCCACATGGCTCCCTTCCACTTGCTCATTTGTTGACACGTGTTAACATGGGGTTGGTCCACGAACCACTGCACAGTTACCCTCTGCACCGTCTTCAGTACAGTCAACCTGCAACAACGTTAGTATGGCCCTGCCATGTGGGTAGTACAACCTTGACATGTAAGCAGTACGAACTGAGATTTCGTCACCTACACAGTTAGCCACCTACCAAATCAACACCAACCCAGTCAACACCTACCATGTCATCGTCTGCACAGTCATCCTGCCACGTAGGAAGTACAACCTTGCCATGTCAACAGTACAACCCTGCCACATCGGCACTACCGGCTTGCCACATATGTAGTACAACACTTCCATGTGTCAGTAGAGTCTTCCTAGTCAACAGTACACTCCTTCCATGTCAACAGTACAAAACTACCACGTGTCATTATGGTCATCCCAAACAACACTTGCCATGTCATCACCTACCACATCGAAAGTACGACCCTGCCACATAGGTAGTACAACCCTACCATGTGTTAGTATGCCGCTGTCACGTTGGCAACATGACCCTGCCACGTAAGCAGTATGACTCGACCACGTTTCAGTATGGCCTGACATGTCAGCAATATGACCCTCCCACGTGTCAGTATGTCCTGCCATGTCAGCACCATTGCCCAGTCAAAAACCCATGTCACCCTGCCATGTGGTAGTATAGTGCCATGTAAGCAGTAAAGTGCCATGTATCAACATGGTCACCCTTCCATGTGTCTGTACAGATTGTAGGGACTGTATGGACTGCACAGTCAACATTTTCGCTTATTGGGAAAAACAAACAAAACATGATATCTCTCGCATACAATGTCCTTTTGAACCCATTGAAGTTCCATTAGGATTCTAGGGTTGAGACCTATGCATGAGTCCATTTTGAAGCGATTGCGAGAATTTTTATTTTTGAGCTTATTTTGACCCCCTAAGCCAGGTTAAGGGACCTTGAATCCTATTCCCACCCTCAGACTTCGTGCACAAGATTAAGACTTCTCACTAGTTACTTTTAAATGATTTATGTTAGTTTTTAAATGAATTCATGATGAGAAAGTGTAATTAGATTAATTGTATTGATATTGCTTGGGTGTTCTTTGAGTTGTAAATCAACTTCTCCTTATACCCTCCCAGAAGATATCCTTGATATGAGAATAAATAGTTAAGCTACTCGATTTAGATTTTCTTATGCACTCGATTCACTTTTTAGTATATGATACCCTATTGCTCATGCACTTCCTTTATCATTGAAGATTTAAGTCTGATAGAATAATATGTGGTATATGGAAAATTGATGATTACGTGAGATTCATGATCTAGTTAATTGTGATTTGTGTTGGAATGCTTCATGGGGGAAATTGTGGAAATGATAACATCATATATTTCTAGTAAATTCTCGCACCTTGAATAATTAGATTTATGTTTTTTCTCCTTGAAAATAAAAGTTGATTACTTTGTGCCTTAACCTATATCATTGCATGAATGATTTAGTAATTAAATCCTCTTGCACCTTGGACTTTTGTGATGTGCGATGGTTACTAAAACACTATTTCATCATTGATTATCGTTGATGTTGTTGATTTAGCATAGTTAGTTTGGACTTTATTATGTTAGTGGGATGTAGACACCTCCTTGTTCCTCAGAACAATCGCCAGCACTGAGGCCTTAAATGGTTAAAATCAATTAGAACCTGGGCTTGAGCATTGCTTATGTGTCCTAGAGGTCTGAACCTTGCAGGGTAGGCTGGGTGGGTAATATATTTATGCCACCTTTATGTTATCCTTATGATATTTATGTTATCATTATGTTATCTTGTGTTATCCCTCTGTTCATTGATGACTATCTTTATGTGATGAGTTCAATGATTAAAAGTATTGATGATTCTAGTTGATCGTGATGAGTTGAACATGCATCACCATTCTTGATGCTCATTGATTATGTGTCGTTATTCGCATGTGATGATGTGTTGATTATATGTCATTACTAAGTATGTTGATGCGTCGATTGTGAAATTATTTGATTATGACAATGAGACACTTGTAATTCCTTTATTATGATGCCATTGATTGTGTTGCTATGATTTATGTTGTTGATGTTAAATCCCAAATAAATAAATTTACCTTCTACGCTTCATTTTCCTAGTCGTAACGGAGGGTCGTTACATTTTGTTCGCTAATATTATAGAATGATACATTTACTTGATCTATTTTATTTCATTTATTTTTGTGATCAAATAGGAACTATGCACTAGAGACAGTGATTATTTATCATTAGTACATGTGTAGGATATCTGTCTTCTAGCTACGCATGCATACCCTACACATATATACTAGTACAATTAATTGATGTATTAATTATTGATTCACATAACACGATAACTAATAATGTGTTAATGTTTTAAATGGTATTCAAAATAACATGATATAATTTAAATACGGATATCCCATGTGGATCTTTGGAAGAGTAAAATTTTAAGAGAAGTTTGTTCTAATCAATATATTAGTAGCCTTCACATGTTTTTGATCAAGTGAAGGTCTAGTGGGACCAGTATAGCACAATGTTCTCTATTAGGGAAGACACATATAAGTTGTGTTATGATTTTTTCTTATATTGGTGATGACAATAACTTCGATATGAATTTTCTTGAAGGGTGAGTGTATGTAACACCCCATATTTTGGCCTTAAGAAATTAGAAATTTTATTTTACTCATCTTAGTAATTCATTGCTTAGTAACTATTTGGGATCAACTAGATTGATATAGACATTTGATATGTGTATATATGGTCCTATTTATGTGTTGCATAATGTTATTTTTTATTGTTATATGTTCATGATGATGATAGTTATGTGATTTGTTTAAACATGCAAATTTAAATGTGGAATTTTAGTACATGGATACTAGTTCAAAATTATGTTATGAATGAAAATACAAATATGGATTCTTATATAAAATTTGTGATGTATCCACATGGATATGAGTATTGGTGGGCTAACATATAGGTTGATGACCTATGTAACAACTAAATTACTATAGTGGAGGTAATCTAGATGTCCTAGACATCTGGAATATAGTGTGTACTATAAGTTTTACTTATGATTTCAAATATTTCTATGACCCGTGGTAAGCATCATTTTGAAAATATGCACAAATTTCCCAGAATGGTCATTGGATGACATGAATCTAAGAATAATAGTTACACGATATGGATAGATATAGGTTGTTGAATCTAGTTCAACCAGGAAGGGTGGATATATAACCCATAGAGTATCATGTTTACCATAGTTGTATTAGGAGGGGTAGAGATGTTTCTCACATTTTATCCTGTGAAATCTGGAGTCGTGGGAGGGTTGTGTCAAGCCATGCTCCCCTAGATGTATGATGGTGAATACCATCTTCTTGATGGGGAATCTTGGTCGAGATAGATGAAACTTCATCTTAAGGGTTATATATGGAGTTAGGTCAATATAGTTGACACTCCAACTTAGCCCAACAGAGGAGAGGACGAGATGTGGAATATGTCAGTAAGGTTGGGAGGATGGATTCTTTGATGTTAGTTGAGAATACTTATTATGGAATCATATGTGACACTATTTTTAGTCACTTGGTTCTTACCATGTTTAAAACTATCCTTTGGTTTCATGTTTGATATTCTAAGTTTGATAAACATTTATTGATAAATTATTGTAGTTTTGTTTGTTAAGATTATTGAGTGATGCATTTACTTGATCTGATGACTTAGATCTCTTTATCTGATGATACAATAACTATGTATTAGGGACACTGATATTTTATCATTAGTACATGCATATGATATGTACCTCCTAGTTGTGCATACATACCATGCACATGTACACTAATACAATTAATTGATGGATTAATTATTAAACTAGGTTATTAACTATTTAATTGAATGATTCAATGACTATGTAAATGATATTGCACACATAAATATCTAGTATCATTAGATACCTTCTTTGAATTTTATTGATGGTTGGTATGATTAATTAACATAATTTTTGAGAAAAAATGTCCAGTTTCATTTATAAGGTAGCATGACAAGAAAGACTTTTCATTTTATTTATTGTTATTTTATGAAAGTTATTTATATTTTAGTTTTATTTTAAATTTTCCCAAAAATCTATATGTGGGAGGTTGATGGCTAATAATGAGGGTGGTTAAGGAGACCTGGAGAAGATGGTATGGAACTTAATAAATATGAAGAGAAAGTGTTGTTGAAGGGGAGGAGGAGGTTGAGAGGTTTGAGCATGTTGAGTGTTTGGATAATTCTAGGAAGAAATATTCTTGTGACAATATTCATAAATCATAGGTTCATTGTTTCTCTTGGAGTGATGGGCACAAAGGGCCAAGAGACCAAAAGGTTTCTTGGAGCTAGGAAGCCCACTAGGCTCTTAGTTGGCTAGGAGGATAATTCAATTATTTCACTCTAGGAAAGAGAGAAAATAATGCTAGGAAGAAGACTGCAGTACAACTGATTGGATTCAACAAACGAATGAGGAAGTATTTTTCTTAGTATGTAATTTTTTATGTTTTGTTATTCTGTTTATAGAGTAATTTTTTTTACATCAAATCTCTTAATGCATGTGCTTAAATTATCAAATATTATTTCATGACATCTCATCAAGAGATGGTAAACCTATGGAAAAATTACTACACCTATGGAAAAGTTATTGAAAGACTCTTGATAAATATTAGGGTGGTAATTTCTTATTTAATTTATATATTTTTGTGTTGAAAATAATGTGTGTGAATTATAAAATGCACACATGTTATTATGATGTATGGATTTCTAAAGTGCATGCAAGTTATTTTGAAAACTTACTTAGCAGACTTTGTGATTACTTTCATGCAATTTTCGAAGGCATCAAGGTTGGTCTAAAAGGAATTTTTGCGCATTCTTAAAATAGGGAATAGAAATTCCCCATTACCACTTGTTCTACCATCAACTTTGTGGGAGAATCCTTACAACAAAAACATAATGAAGTTGATAGGTTTCATATTCAACTGGATGATATATTTTCAAACACTATTCAAGTACAACAACAGTTGTGTTCCTTGAGACATAATGTAAATGAGAACTCATGGGAGTTAAAAAGAATCACAATTTTTGTAGATATCATATGGCATATTGTTCAAAGCACTAGACTGATGGTTTCACTTTCAAAAGAAGAATAACATTTCATTATAGGGGACATGTAACTTCTCTCTAAAAGGTCACAAGGGATTGAAACTTTCATAGGATTCCATGAATAAGTAGTGAAGATGGTCCCTGGATTTCTATCATTTTTGTGTGGCAACAGAACAACAAAACTAAAGCTTGAGGGAAATTCAATAGTTTTGGTTGGGGTTTGTTGATCGCTTTGTTTTGATGAAGGAATAGTGGTTCCAACTAAATAAATGACATAACACTTGGGCTATTCCACCTAGAGTGAGGATTGTTGACAACAATAAATTAGAACAAAGGACAAGGGAAGTAGAAGCCAAAAAAATTAGGGCAAGATCCTACTTTTTGAGAGACTGACTTTTTTGAAGACTACATAATATTAGAGATATAATACATCATCTATTAGAAACTATGAGTTACTACACTAGCAATAATATAGAGATCCTAGTGAACCATATTGTCTATTGGTGCAACTATATGAATGTCATGGATTCAACTTGGAAGAGGGTAGCCAGACCTAGATTGAGAGTTAAATATAGAAAGAGAGCTAAATGATAAAAAAATGTGAAGCCTAAATATGGTGTTCTATTGTGATTATTTGATGTATGATAAACTTTTTCATGATGACATTGATTGTAATGAATATGGATGGAATGAACCCCTATTTAAAAAAATGTTTATAGTATTGATGACTTACTTAGATGATGTGTTATTTATAGTCATGTATTCTTCTGCTATAATTTATAAATACATGATTACAATGAATATGGATGGAATGGACACCTATTTGAAAAATTGTTTATGGTATTGATGGTGTACTTAGATGATGTGTTATTTATTGTGATGCACTCCTATACTATCATTTCTACATACATGTTATTATGAATTGTTGTGTATCTGATGTACTCTAATATATGGTACATATTAGTATGATGGTTAACATATCGGTTGGAGAGTCTATTTATCAAGAATGAGGACAAAGATGTTTATATCACCTATTATCAAATTTTTCCATAAATGTAAGTCTTGGAAATACACTTTAGGTGAGAGGTGAGAAGTTCCTACTTTTAAACACTCATACAATGATGTTAGATCACCACTTCTTTATTGGACAACCTTAAGTCCTTGTGATAATTTGAGCCAACATGCCATTTATATCATACTATTAGATGTGTTTATAGTGATATATGAAATCATAATTGAATTTATAAAACTCTAAATGAAGAACCAAACTAAGATTAGAGACTTTATTGTAAATGTAAACTCATCTGTAAATAAATTCCTTCACCTATACATTATTCTATTTTTTCTAATTTTCTTTTTCTCTTTATGTAAGTAATGATTTTAAATACTTAAAAAAAACATCATTAATATTTTTTTATTAAATTAAAAATTTAATATATATTTTTTAAAATCCCCATATGTGGACCTGATTTAATATATATTTCTTTAAAATCCCCACATGTGACTCACAGACTTAACCCATCATTAAGATAAATAATAATTTTAATGTGTGATTCAAACTTAACCCATTACTTATTAAATATTATTTTAAAACTAATCCAAATAGGTCCATCCTTAAAGGGATATTCTATCTAATCCATAATGTAATGCAAAAGACAATTAGATAATAAGTAAGTTAGTGTAAGAATGTATTTCTATAATAAATATTATATCTGATTAAATTACAATTTTTTTAATCTAAAAATATTTTTAAATATTAATATTTTTTAAAAGCAAAAGCAAATTAAATTCAGAGGAATAAATTTCCAGATAGAAATGAAAGAAAGCCAAAATGTTAAATTTGATTACCTTAATAGTCTTTAATCATCTACATTTAATTAGATAATCTTTATTGAAATAATAATTTTTTATTCTTAATATAAAAATGAGCTCTTGACAAATTAGTGGTTAATTTTGTTATGATTCAAATCCTTTTCCGAACTCACAAAATCTGAACTACAACAAGAATGTTGAATAATGATATATATGATTTCCTAGTAATCAAAATGATTCTTAGGATTTTAAGCCAAAAAATGTAACTAAGCCCTCTTATTATGATAAAAATCTAGAAAGAAATCACTTGGTAAAGTGTTTAGAATAATATAACAGGAATGAATAAGGATAAAAGTTGTAATATCTAGATTCTTTCAGTTTTCTATCATTGAAATATGACTATGTAATCTTGACTCAAATTGCAATTTTGAATGAATGAAATTGTTTCCTTTAATACAAAAAGAAAAAAAAAAAAAATTGAAAATGATTCCATAATAAGTACAAATTAAAATGGTGAAATCAGATTTGAAAAATTACCTAATAACATATGAATACTTTAATAATATTTCCAAAAATAAAAATATATATATAATATATATATATATATATATATATATATATATATATATATATATATATATATATTAAAAAAAATAGATTTATTAAAATTAATAAATTTATTATCCTATAGTATTACAATTAGGTGAAGATTTTTAAAAAATGATATTCATATCTGTATTTTCTTTTTTATTACAAGTATTACAAAGTTGCTAATTTTAGGAAATTTTTGGATTGGTTCAACTTGTTTCACATGAAAATAATGAGTTGTTTTATTACAAGTATTGCAAAGTTGCTCATTCCATGAAATTTTGGGTTATTCAAGTTTTCTTTCTACATATAAAGATCACAAGATAGATTTATTTTATAATATCTATTTTTTTTTGTTTAAATTCATAAAGGTGGAAAATTATAATCATGTATTCCTCTACTATCATTTATACAAACATGATTATAATGAATATGGATGGAATGAACCCTTATTTGAAAAATTGTTTATGATGTTGATGGTTTACTTAGATGATGTGTTATTTATTGTGATGCACTCCTCTACTATCATTACTACATACATGTTATCATGAATTGTTGTGTTTTTCTTGTACTTTAATGTATGGTGCATATTAGTATGATGATTAACATATTGGTTACAGAGTCTATTTACCAAGAATGAAGTGAGATGTTTTATCACCTATTATCATTTTTCCACAAATGTAAGTGTTGGAAATGCAGTTTAAGTGAAAGGTGAGAAGTTCCTATTTTTAAATATTGATACAATGATGCTAGATTACCACTTCTTTATTGGACAACCTTACTTGGATTTTAAAATTACATATATAATAATAATAAAAATGTTTATAATGATATATGAAATAATAATTCAGTGTATAAAACTCTAAATAAGGACAACCAAACTAAGATTAGAGACTTTGTTGTAAATGTAAACTGATTTGTATTAAATTACTTCACCTATACATTATTCTATTTTTTCTATTTTATATAAATAATCATTTAAAATTCTCAAAAAAAATCATTCATATTTTTTTATTAAATTCATATATATATTTTTTTAAATCCCCATATATAAACCTAAACCTTAGCTCATTATTAACATAAATAATTTTAAAACTAATCCAAATATTGTACAAGTAAAGGAATATTATATCTAATCCATAATGTAATGCAATACAAAACACAATTAGATAATAATTAAGTTAGTGTAAGAATGTATTTATATTAAATATTATATTTGGCACCATACAAAAAGTTTTTAACTAAAAATATTTTTAAATATTTAATATTTTTTTTTTAATGAAGTAAGTATTTTAAAATAAAAGTAAATGAAATTAGAATAAAATGTTTTTAAATAGAAAATTAAATTAGAATAAAATGTTTTTAAATAGAAATGAAAGAAAACAAAAAGTGTTAAATTTGATTTTTTTATAGTTTTTAATCATCCAAATTTGATTAGATAATATTTATTGAAATAATAATTTGAATTGATAAAATTGTTATTTTTAATGTAAAAATGAGTTAGTGGAGAAATTATATTTTTACAATAGGAATGAAGGTGGTTATTTTTTTATTATTTCATCCTTTTTCTAGTTTGTTATAAGTGAAATCTAGTCAGAAAATCTACAACCACAATGTCTAATGTTGAATAATGATATCTATGATTCCTTAGAATCAAATGATTCCTATAGGATTTTATTTTTAGCCCTCTCATTATTGTAAAAAGCTAGAAAAAGACCACTTGGTAAAGTGTTTAGAATAATATAAGAGTAATGAACAAGGATAAAAGTTCTAATATCTGGTTTTCTATCATTGAAATTTGATTATGAAATCTTGATTCAAATTGCAATTTTGAATCAATGAAATTGTTGCTTTTAATACAAAAGAAAAAAATGGATTTAACATCCTTGAATATTCATGAAGAAAAAAATGGATTCAACACCTTTGAATATCCATGCTTCAATTAGATTATGAATTGTTAACCTCTTATCTCTCTTATCTCTATGAATATATAAGATCATTTAAGCATTTCATAGAACAATTATAATATTTTTATATTAAAATAAAAATATTTTATATTAAATATAACTTTAAATTTATTTAATATCAAAAATAATTTCTTCCTTTATTTTTTATTTTTTGAATATTATAAAGAAAAAAACAATATTATAAAAGTCAAAATCTATACTCTTGATTTTTATGTGACAAAACTTGAACTAATCAAAAAAATTGCATGTAATGAATAACTTTGCAATAATTGTAATAAAAAAACTCATGGTTTTCATGTGAAACAAATTGAACCAACCGCAAAATTAAACAAATTGAACCAACCCCAAAATTAAATGGAATTAAAACCTTTGTAATACTTGTAATAACATAAATATCATTTTTTTAAAATCTTCACCTATTTATAATACT
>SNQJ01S0007351.1:71734-101500 GCA_010110895.2 Picea sitchensis | reverse complement strand
TCATGTGAAACAAATTGAACCAACCGCAAAATTAAACAAATTGAACCAACCCCAAAATTAAATGGAATTAAAACCTTTGTAATACTTGTAATAACATAAATATCATTTTTTTAAAATCTTCACCTATTTATAATACTATAAAACTTAAATTTAAATGATTATATTAATTCAATTTTTTTTGAAATATTAAATTTTTTTTTTTGAAATATTAAAGATTCATATTTATTTAATATTAAATAAATTTTAAATGATAGATTCATCATTTTAACCTATGTTTATTATAAAACTTTTTCAATATTTGAAATTTTTACAAAATGCATTATTTCAATGATTTTTTATAAATTGCATTTTTTTTTAAATTAATGATTTTAATAATTTAATTTTAATAATTTTAATTTTAACATGTTTTATGATAATTTTTTTTTTTTTTTAATACTCTAGATTTTGTATTCCTTTTCGCGTATTTAGCAAATACCATTGATAGTGAAGTGCGAAAACATCACTATTTTATGATTTGACTAATATTTATGAATAAATTTAATATAAATATAAACTACTTAATCGTATGCTCGAGAAACTGCGGTTGTCATGATTACATCATGACACATCTTGGAAAGACACAGAACCTCACAGAGCACATAATTTTGGATCTTGATGCGGTGAATGTGACTATCCAATGGCACATGTATTTATTACGATTTTTGTTTTACTTGTCAAAGCTATTTTTAGCTATGCCTATTACGAAGTATTACCGTGGCTTTTGGTGTTGTTTCCTTTATACACAGTACTTTATTCCATGTTTTTCGTGGCTTCTGGTGAAATCAAATAGACAAAATAGAGAACGCAAGATCATTGCAAACACAACCAAATTAATTACCCCTAAAATCTTGTTGGTTGGCATCGAGTGATTGTCGATTTCGCCACGTGATTGTAGAATAGTTTTGCGTTTAAATCACATCTCATTACTTAACAATGAAGAAGTGGGGGATAATAGGTATAATCACAATACGGTGAATGACTGAGCAACTACCCAACACGATGTCGATGTACTAACTAAGCCAAGAATATGACTTTGCAGAAATGTCTTTAAGAGGAACAAGAAAATATTGTCAGAAGGACCACACATCGATGGTGCACAGTTCGGAAGAAAAAATAGCAGAAAAAGCTGATACCGTGCAGGCGTGCGAATGATCATGGAAGATTGGAGAAAGATAGCACGATAAAACGAAACTTGAGACTTTTGTAATTGGATACTTTCCGAGCTGGATGCTAGGCTGGGCATTCTGCAAAGTCACTCAGAGACCAGAGCTGAGCAATTCACGTGGTGAAAATGGGGTACGCACAAGACCAACGGTTAGTATTTGGGGAAGGCGCGCCCTCAACTCCCTCGAAACCAAAGCTAAAAAAAGGTTTTTGGTCGCCCGAAGAAGATAACAAACTCAGCGAGTACATCCTGAAAAACGGGCTCATGGGCTGCTGGAGTTATGTGGCCAAGCAGGCTGGTAAGAACCACGTCTACTCTCATTTCAATCATTTTATTTGTTCTCTTTTACTATTCAATTCCATGCATATCAATAATAAGGCTTGTGAATTCATACAGGTCTAGAGAGATGTGGAAAGAGCTGCAGGCTGAGATGGATTAACTACTTACGTCCTGGGCTTAAACGTGGTCCAATTTCACAGCAAGAAGAGCGGCTGATTTTACACTTACAATCCATTCTGGGTAACAGGTTTCTGTTTTTCTCCGATCCCGAGCCTTTTCTCAGCTCTGATTTTTACATTTCATTTCCAGTTAGTTTCTCCATTAATGACCATGATGATTTGGTAGGAAAGTACCCAGATATCATGATCGTTTATGCTAATGAAAAAGGTTTACAGAGATACTGATCCTCCTGATGTTTCGTTGAAAGTGAGATGAATAACAAACAATTTAATACACCATGTTAACAGATGGGCTCGGATTGCAACACAATTGCCAGGACGCACAGACAATGAGATAAAGAATTACTGGAACTCTTGCATAAAGAAGAGGCTCAGGTTGGAACACCGTCCCTCCTCCTCCACCAGGAACACCAAATCTAGTATCCACTCCCAATCTAATACAAATTCAGTGTCTGCTCTGGCTGATGACGCTTATGCTTTTACGTCTTCTTACTCTGCCAAGAAGTACTTGGACATCATCCGTGAAGGATCCCAGCCACCTTATGATAACATCTTCAATATAGTTACCACTGGAGTAAATCAATTCTGTGCTCCTGGCGTATCGGAATTAAAACATGAACATGTACAGGATCAAACTGATGAGTACTGTTCAATTCCAGACCCCTCAAATAACCAACAGATTTCTACCCATACTTCTGAGACCTTCTCTAGCCATACAACTTCAATATCTCCTAGATTGCAAGCGCAAGACCCGCGTACTTGTAAGACTGCAAAACAATCTGCATTCGATGAATTAGGAATAGAGCCAGGCAGGACTACAGTACCACCTCCTGAAGCGCCTCGCTCTGTCCATTACTCTCTTGCCTCAACAGGAATCACCATCCCTGCTCTGGTTGAAAGCGAGTCATTGGAAGAAAAATTACAAAATGATGAAGAGCATATAACTATCGACTATTCAAATCCATGGGATGCTACTCATGTCTGCTCAAATGTAGCCCATTGCTCTTATGTCGTCTATCCAGAAGCTTATCCCACACATGAGGAGGGAATTAGTATCCTGGAAGATTTCGAGGTCTTCTATGAGAATACTACTCATCAGCCATGCTTTAGTGCACCAGCAATTAGATGGCCCGCTGGCCAGTTTAACGTTTTTCAGAATGATTGCAAGGATGGTCTAAATTTGAGACATGATGCAAACATGGGCGCTTCCACATATGTTTGTATCATTTGCAAGCAGAAGAGCCAGTTTCCTGAGATCGACGGAGGAGGAGGGGCACTTGATTGTTCAAGAATTCCCAGTGAAGAAGCGAATCCAAATCCAATTCCTACAATAATAGGAGGAAGTAGACCATTGGAGACTGAGTGCAAGGGTGGAATGGGCCAAGTCGCAGCTTCGGCACATGACCATATGTACAATATCAATCCTGCCGTTCCTTGCGATCTGGATCAAATCTATTTTAGCTAGATCGTGCAATGGACTGATGACGTTCGACTTCCAGTTGATATGTAGATTATATAAGCTTATTTTATGGACATGTAGATTATATTTATGGGGCAAAACTCTTAGGTTTCAACCATTATACGGCTTTTTTTTCTTTTGGTTGGCTTCTTTGAATATGTAATTACGATTCCAAACTATTTACCTTGAAGGTGTATCAGCTTCAACCAGTGGTCCATGATAGGCCAATAAACCCTTCATGAAGCACACTCCGACCTCTAATAACACAGATGTAAAGATTTCAGGGATTCTTACAAATCTACCCTCTTGTCTTTTTTGTAACGTCCAAATTGCTTCCATGATCCATCATATCCTCCATCAATCTTCAGAATCATATCTTCAGTCAATCTTCATATGAATTGGACGATCCTAAATATTATAAATTGACTCAACGATCGTTAGATTTATAACCTAAAATATCCTCCGTTAATGTTCAGAACCATATTCTGTCACCAGCAAACTGCTAACATGTTCAGAATCATGTCATGTCATCCATCCTCCGTTAATGTTCAGAATCATATCCTTTGTAACATGCATTACGACTGTCACCGGCAAACTGCTCACATAATTGCCAAGCGATATTGAGGTGATGCACAGGACACTCCCAAAGTTTCGGAGTGCCTCAGGGGCCTGGCTATTGAAAAATTCTAGCTGACCCACGTAGATGAACACATTCAAAGCACCGATCAAGGCGTAATGAGGAATCTGCGGAAAATGTTGAGGGAGATTGGACTGTCGGGTACGATTTTGTCGTCCACTTCTTTGAACCGATAAATCTCCATGGAAACGCTATGAAATTATTTTCTCTTGGATTCTTCTTTGTCTTGCCCCCATTTGCTTGCCAACAAAGGATATTTACAACTACATTGTACTACAACAGACGGACCTACACCCAATTTTGCACAAACCGTATAATACAATGGAACTTTAAGCCCTCTTTATCTGGAGCTGATTTTTAAGATTTTCACGCTTCTGCTCCATACGCACTATGAGATCTCTGGTGTAACGTTTCAATCATGAGAATAGAAGTTATGTAAAGGCCAGCGTTCAAATTGTGCTAAGTCGTCTGACCCGTTAGACAGCTCAGTGAACAAAAACATAATCTTGATTTTCTATTTTGATCTCAAATATAGCAATTATTCATTGTACGGAATATATATATCAATAACGCTTCCTATGAGAAGAGGGTATGTTATTAACAATGGTGCTACTTTTGTTACCCGTTAAATATTGCAGTGATGTTTTAGATTTTTTAAGTGGACGAACTTGATTAATCGTCTGTAACTCGCTGAAATCCGTTGGATTGCCTGAGATGTTTACATAGGTTAACTGCACAGTCCTGGAGAATGCATATAAAGACATGGAAAATGAAAGCGCGAGTTAGCCCACTGAACCCAAAAAGGAAGAAGAAGAAGTTGAGAGAATAGAAATAAATAGAGTGCTAGCGTTCACCCTGTGGGTGGCGGTGGCGGTGGAAGAAAGACAACGCTACTCTAGGGCATAGCTGACAACGCTACTCATATGAAGAAGGCCATAGCTTTCGGAAGGCCTTTTCTAGAAATCTAACTCATTCCAAAGGACGTAGAGAAGTCTCTATAAAGGACGTAGAGAAGTCTCTATGAGGATAAGGACCAGCTATATAGGAAGTCAGAGGAGCCAACGACCGGAGGAGAAAGGAGAAATTTGATGTAGTTGGCATGAGGATTCATAGACAGACCTCTAAAGAAACAATCTACTTTTATTTACGGAATAACAAGCCTATACTTTTATTTACAGAATAACAAGCCTATATTTTTATTTTTATTTTTTTTTAGGATAAGGACGAGCTATATCTAGTTTTTTAGGATAAGAACCAGCTATATAGGAAGTCAAAGAGGAGACAACGACGGAAGAAGGAAGGATAAATTTGATGTATTTGGCATGAGGATTGTTAGACAGACCACTAAAGAAGGAATCTGCCTTTATTTACAGAATCGTACCTTTGTCTCCTTTAGTTTTTGTAGAACCGTGACTTCTGTTGTAACAACAGCCCAGACAGATACCCATCATTATATTAAAACCCAATAAAGATGTCCAACTCATGGTTCTAAGTGTTTTATTTTGGCATTAGTTTAATTTTATTTTGGCATTAGTTGAAAGGTTTTGTTTTTTTTTAGATTTTTTGGTTATTTTTTTTGTTTAATTTTACTTGAAATTGGAAATTGGGTGATGAATGGTTGGATCTGTATATTTGAGTGACTAAGTATAATTCTAACTATAATTCTAATGAGCTTTGGACATTAAATAACTATAGAACCTTGCCCATTAAATACTTTAAGTGGTAAAAGCTCCAGACAGGAAACGTTAATCACTGAGAGGTGGCAATCACCTAGCTATCATAGTAAATTTCAAATATGATTAAGTAAAAGTAAAAAAATAAACATGTAAACAGATGTGTTTATAATAGTGAGGAAGTTAGTGGTTGAAATCACAACCATTGATTTATTGAGACAACTAAGAATATTCTAGCAATATTTAATCTTGTCCATACAAAATTGATTAAACACTAAAAACATATTAAATATATAGTAACAACAATTCCGTTATAAAAAAATAAATTTTATAATTTTACATAATTTAAATATAAAATTTAAAATGATAATAAAATCAATAATAAGAAAAAATTAAAATATTACAAATATTTTATCTATTTTATTATTCAAAATTATTTTTTAAATATTATGTTCATAAAAAATAAAATTTATTATATTAAAATTAAATTAAATATTATTAACTTTCATAATAAAATTAACACAAAACACAAAACAACTTCTAACTAATTAAAATTTTCATTATGAACACCATTTCCTTTTAGCATAACCTACCCTTTCTAATATAGAAAGTAAATTTACTCATTTTCATAACCTACTTACTTTGGAGGACCTCCTCCTTTACCAAAACCATAATGCCATTGAACATTTATTTCCACTTTGTTTATATATATAAATGATATTTAAATAATATTGAGTTTCATTCACTTATTTGTCTCATAAACCTTCTTGGTTAGAAGGTAAACAACATCATCACAATACTAATAATAAGAATAAAAAAAAATATTTTTATTGGTAAATTATGCCTCGTGCCATAACTTAGAATTATCCCATAAAACAATTAATCCATAATGTGGTTATTAAAGGTTCATTATATAGTTAATTATTATTGAATATAGCTTGTTCTAGTCGATCGTGGTTTACTTGGTTGATTGGAGCTTACTATAACTACATACAATTGATTATGAGTGGCTATGGCTTACCGTGTGTATTTTTCCTATGTTGACTATAGGAAACATTGACATTTCAAAATGAAGATTGTAGTTTTATGAGCACTTCTAATAAATCTAAAAACCCTTTCTTAACTATGCTTACCATTATTGAATTTGTTAATTATAGTTCACAATAGTTTAGGGTAGAACATGGTCTACTATGATCATCATGTTGATCTTGGTTGACTATATCAAATATAATTTACTAAAATATGGTTTAATATATCAAATATAATTTACTAAAATAAGGCTTAATATGATTGTTTATAATTAAGTATGTAGACCATAATTAACTATACTCATCATCTTAGAAAATGTTTATTATGCTAACTATGTTAATTAAATGATTAGTGGTTTCTTTAATCATAGTTCAATACATTCAATACATTGTACCATGTTGAATATGGTAGATTGTGTTCACCATGCTGAGAATGGATTCAATACAATATGAGAGAGATATGTAATTAATTCCTTAATTAACATTGAGTTGACACATGAAAATTAAAAAAATATTAATAACAAAAAACAATTTCAATGTTGGTCACTTTAAGTTAAATAATTCTATATCAATTTTATATATAGAAATTCTATATCAACTTTATGAAGAGAGAGTAATTGAAAGTAAAAAAATTATATTATTTAGTAGATACTTTCTAGAAAGAAAGATGTGTAATTCAATCAATGCTTTATATGGAGTTGAGATGTGGCATTTTAAAAATATTAAAAAAAAAAACTATTCCATATTGTGTGTGTCTATATAGAAAGTGGAGTATGAAGATTTTTAATTCCTTAGGTGCTGAAGATGGGGTTGAAATTTTACATCAACTTTATTGGGAAACATTCTACAACGGACTATGAGGGAGATATGTAATTTCTTTTGTGTTTAACATAGATTTGACATGTGGCATTTAAAAAACTGTTAACAACAAAAACACATTTCATTCTCGGTCGTAAATAAAATATTTAAATATCCATCTTAAGTAAAATAATTCTATATCAACTCTATATAGAGAGAGAAATGGATACAAAGTAAAAAAAAATATGATTTGGTTAATAGGTGTTTTCTACTTCCTAGAGTGAGGGAGATGCATAGTTCCTTCAATGCTTAAAGTCCAATAATCATTCTGAACTTCTCAAAATTTTCTCTTCCAAGCATATTGGTGAATATGTTAGCAATTTTTTCTTTTGTGGATTATTGTCTCAAGTGAATACTCTTGGCCTCTACATGCTATCGAATCAAGTGATACTTTTTGTTTATATTCTTTATTAAATCATGGAATCTATGATTCTTGTCCAACTTGATTGCAGAAGTATTGTCAACTAGAAGAGGAGTAGAGTTCACTTGTTTTTCCTGCTAATCTTCAAGTATTTTCCTGAGACGTGCAATCTCCTTTGTCACTTCTGTGGCTTCCACATATTCTTCCTCTATTGTGGAATCTGTTGGAACTGATTGTTTACGTGATTTCCAGGAGACACTTGTTGATCCAAGAATCATGAGAAAGAATGAAGTTTATCCCCAACACAGTATGAATCAGAGTATCCAATCAAGTTGAAGTCATCCACCTTAGAGTACCTGAGTTCAAAATCTTGAGTTCCTTTGAAGTATTTTAGAACTCTGTTTGCAACAAACCAATGTACATCACAAATATTTTCCATTGTAATGCCACTCCTTGCCTAAATTTTCTTGAGAAGTATTAGGAGGTCAAACTAAGGATTGACTAAAAAGTTTAATTACCATGTTTCTAATTTCGTTGTATTTATGTATCATGAGAAATGTACTTAATTGACAGATGAAACTGATAGTCTTAATTGTTGAGTAAATTAGCATACACATTATGATTGATATTTTCTTGAACATGAATTGAATACTTATGTTGTGAAAAATTGTAAATCGTGTCAAGCGGATAGGACCTACATGACTTATGGGCAGGGTTGATTAAAGGAAGAGGAAGGCTATGGAAGCCAAATTAAAATATGCACAAAAGATTAATGGAACCATTTGACTCTCATTGATATTATATTCCTTACATTATATAAAAATATGTTGTGGCATGACTTAAGTGGTGTAGGACATTGGTTTCCTAAGGAGGACGTGGGTGGATATGGATATTGGGAAAACTCCAGATTGGGAGTTAAATAGTGAATATTCGTGAAGAGTAACTAGTAATATTGTACAATTAATTATTTTGTTGCCTTTATTATATCCAACTACATGATACATGCGTAGTTTTTGCATGTGTGAGATTCAGGAAAAACTTGCCAACTTTGAAACATATGGGTGTGGGCCATAACCAGTAAATGCTTAATGGAGATGTTGAGTCTGAAATGAGGCATGGAGTATCAACTGAGGCATGGAGTCTCAATAGAGGCACAAAGTCTCTATTTGTGAAATATATGGTTCAATACAAATAGGGAAATGGAGCCTCAGCTGAGGCATGGAGTCTCAATAGAAGTACACATACATACCTTGAAAATGTACACTAGTACAAGATATGTGTTTTCTAGGTACACATACATACCTTGAAAATGTACACTAGTACAATTAATTGATGTAGTAATTATTGATTCACATAACAAGATAACCAATAATGAGTTAAGGTTTTAAATGGTAATAAAAATAAAATGCTATAATTTTAACAAAAAAATCACATATGGATCTTGGGAAGAATAAAATTGTAAGAAAAGTTTGTTGTAATCAATATATTTGTAGCCTCAACATGTTTTTAATCAAGTGAAGGTCTAGTGGGACCAGTATAGCACAATGTTTCTTATTAGGGAAGACAAATAGAAGTTGTGTCATTAATGTTTCTTCTATTGTAGATGACAATAACTCTAGGATGGAGTTTCTTAAAGGGTGGGGGTATGTAACACCCCATATTTTGGCCTTAGACAGTTAGAACCTCAATTTTACTCATCTTAGTAATTCATTGCTTAATAACTATTTTGGATCAACTAGACTAATATAGACATTTGATATGTGTATTTATGGACTTATTTATGTGTTGCATAATGTTATTTTTTTACTGTTATAGGTTGATGATGATGATATTTATGTAACTTGTTTAAACCTACAAATTTAAATGTGGAATTTCAGTCAATGTATACTAGTTCAAAATTAAGTTATGAATGTCAATACAAATATGGATTCTCATATGACATTTGTGATGTATCCACATGGATATGAGCATTGGTGAGCTAGACTATAGGTTGATGAACTATGTAAAAACTAAATGACAATAATGTTGAGGTAACCTTTATTTCGTATACATATGGAAGATAATGTGTACTATACATTTTACTTATGATTTCAAATATTTCTATGACATGTGGTAAGTGTCATTTTGACAAGATGCACAACTTTCCCATAATATTTTTTTGATTATGTGACTCTAATAATATTAGTTGCATAATATGGATTGATATAGGGTGTTGAATCTAGTTCAATTAGGAAGGGTGCATATATTTCCCACATAGTATCATATTATCCATAGTTGTATCAAGAAGGATGGAGGAATTTCTCACTTTCTATCCTTTGAAATATGGAGTCGTGGGAGGGTTGTGTGAAGCCATTCTCCCGTTGATGTATGATGGTGAATACCAGTTTCCTGATGGGGAAGTTTGGTCTAGATAGATGAAACTTCATCTTACAGGTTCTATATGGAGATCGGTCAATATAGTTGACACTCCAACTTAGTCGAACAAAGGAGAGGATAGGATGTGGAAGATGAAGTGAGCGTTAGGAGGATGGATGGTTCGATGTTAGTTGAGAATAATTATTATGGAATCATATGTGCCACTATTGTTACTCACTTGGTTCCTACCATGTTTAAAACTCTCCTTTTGTTTCATGTTTGATATTTTAAGTGTGATAAACACTTATTGATAAATTATTGTAGTTTTGTTTTTTAAGATTATAGAATGATTCATTTACTTTATCTAAAGTCTTCCATCTCTTGGTGTGATCATACAAGAACTATGCATTAGATACAGTGATTGTTTATCATTAGTCCATGCACATTCTATGTGTCCACTACCTACACATACATAGCATGCACATGTACACTAATACGATTAATTGATGGATTGATTATTAAACTAGGTTATTAACTATTTAATTCAATGGTTTAATGACTATGTAAACGATATTGCACACATAATTATCTAGTAGCATTATATAACTTCTTTGAATTTGATTGATGGTTGGTATGATGGATTAAATGAGTATGGCGGGTTTTCATAAATTCCGGGGAACATTTTCAAGTTGCATTTATAAGGTAGCATGACAAGAAATACTTTTCATTCTATTTATTGTTATTTTATGAAAGTTATTTATATTTTAGTTATATTTTATTTTTTCCCAAAAATATAGGATGTGGGAGATTGATGGCTAATAACGACGGTGGTTAAGGAGACTTGGAGAAGGGGGTATGGAACTTGATAAATAGGAAGAGAAATTGTTGTTGAAGGGGATGCAGAGGTTGATAGGTTTGATAATGTTTAGTGATTGGATTATTCTAGGAAGAAATATTCATGTGACAATATTATTGATGCTTTTGGAGTGACATGCACAGAGGGCCAAGTGACCGAACTGTTTCTTGAAGCCAAGAAGCCAACTAGGCTCCTAGTTGGATATGGGGATAATTATATTAATTCACTCCACAAACGTGGGAAAAAAATTCTAGCAAGCAGACTACAATACAACTGATCAACTTCAACAAACGAAGGAGGAATTATTTTTCTTATTACATGTAATTTTTTATGTTTTGTTATTATATTTATAGAGCATTTTTTTTTACATCAAAAATCTTAATGCATGTGCTTAAATTATCAAATATTATTTCATAACATCTAATAAAGAGATAGTACACATATGGAGAAATTACTGAAACACTCCTGATACATCTTATGGTTGTACACATATGGAGAAAATCATCAAACACTCGAAGATCTTATGTTAGTTGTAATTTCATATATATATATATATATATATATATATATATATATATATTCAAATATTTTTTTTTTTTGTTAAAAATATGTGTTACCAATTCAAAATAATGTGTATGCATTATAAACTGCACACATGTTATTACTATGTATGCATTTCTAAAGTGCATGCAAGTTATTTTGAAATATTACTTAGCAGACTTTGTGATGAATTGTGTGCAATTTTCGAAGGAGGTGAGGTTGTTCTAAAATGAATTTCTGCACATTCTTACAAGAGGGCATTCACAAATTCCCCATTACTACTTTTTCTACAATCAACTTTGTGGGACAACCCTAACAATGAAAACATGTTGAAGCCGATAGGTTTCATATTCAAATGGATTAGATATTTGCAACCACGATCCAAGTACAACAACGAATGTGTTCCTTGAGACCCAATGTAAATGAGAACTTATGTGAGTTAAAAGGACTCAAAATGTTTGGAGATATTGGATGGCATATTATTCAAAGCACTGAAATGATGGTTGCACATTCAAAAGGAGCATAACATTTCATTATAGGGGCCATTCAACCTCTCTCTAAACGGTCAAAAGGGATTACAAATTTCATAGGTTTCCATGAACAAGTAGTGAAGATGGTACATGGATTTCCACATTTTTTTTGTGGCAACGAAAGAGGGAAACTAAAGGTTGAGGGAAATTCAATATTTGTGGTTGGTTCTTGTTGATCCCTTTGTTTTGATGAAAGCATAGTGGTTCCAACTAAACAAACAACATAACACTTGGGCTATGCCACCTAGAGTGAGGATCATTGGCAACAATAAATTAGAACAAAGGACATCAGAAGTAGAAGCCAAAAAAATTATGGCAAGATCCTACTTTTTGAGAAAATGACTTTTTTGAAGACTACATAATACATCATCTACTAGAAAATAGGATTTACTGCACTAGAAATAAGATAGTGATCCTAGTGAACCATAATGTCTAGAGGTGCAACTATATGAATGTAAAGGATTCATCTTGTAATAGGGTAGCTAGACCTAGATTGAAAGTTAAAGATAGAAAGAGAGATAAATGATAAAAAAATACAAATCATATATATAGTGTTCTATTGTGACTATTTGGTGTATCGAAACATTTTCATGATGACATTGATTGTAATGAATATGGATGGAATGAACCCCTATTTAAAAAATTGTTTATGGTGTTGATGTCTTAGATGATGTGTTATTTATTGTCATGTACTCCTTTACTATCATTTATACATACATGATTATAATGAATATGGATGGAGTGGACCCCTATTTGAAAAATTGATTATGGTATTTATGGTTTACTTAGATGATGTCTTATTTATTTTGAGGTACTCCTCTACTATCATTTCTACATACAGGTTTTCATGACTTGTTGTGCCTCTGATGTTCTCTAATATATGATGTTCTCTAATGTATGGTAGATAGTAGTATGATAGTGAACATATTGGTTAGAGAGTCTATTTATCAAGAATGAGGCCAGAGATATTTCTATCACCTATTATCTTTTTTCCATAAATGTAAATCTTGACAATTCACTTTAGGTGAGAAGTTCATATTTTTAAAGATTAACATAATGATGCTAAATTACAATTTATTGGACAACCAAACTCATTTCTAATTAAATACCTTAACCTATACATCATTTTATTTTTCTAATTGTTTTTTTCTTTGTGATGATTTAAAATATGTTTAAAAAAACATCATTAATATTTTTTTATTAAATTAAAAAAATAATTAAAAAATGAATCCTAATATGATCCTAAACCTTAACCCATTATTAACATAAATAATTTTAAAACTAATCCAAATATTCTATTTATAAATTGATATTTTATCTAATTCATAAATGTAATACAATACCACACACAATTAGAACATTAGATAATAAGTGACTTAGTGTACCAATATATTTATAATAAATATTATATTTGGCACCATAACTAAAAATAATTTTAAATGTTTAATATTTTTTTATAAAGTTTTTTTAAAACAAAAGTGAATTAAATTAGAATAAAATATTTTTAAATAAAAATAACAAAAGTAACTAATCCAAATATTCTATTTATAAATTGATATTTTATCTAATTCATAAATGTAATACAATACCAAACACAATTAGAACATTAGATAATAAGTGACTTAGTGTACAAATATATTTATAATAAATATTATATTTGGTACCATAACTAAAAATAATTTTAAATGTTTAATATTTTTTTTAATAAATATTATATTTGGCATCATAACTAAAAATAATTTTAAATGTTTAATATTTTTTTATGAAGTTTTTTTAAAACAAAAGTGAATTAAATTAGAATAAAATATTTTTAAATAAAAATAACAAAAATAAAAGTGTCGAATTTTCTTTTTTTCTTTTTAATCATGTAAATTTAATTAGGTAATTTTTATTGAAATAGTAATTTTGGATTGATGAAATTATTATTTTTAATGTAAAAATACACTCAACACCCTTGAATACATCGATTGAAAACATAAAGTTAATATCTAATATCTCCAATTCCTAGACCATTTCATAGACAAATTAGACTATTATAATATCTTCAATTCCAAGACCATTTTATAGACAAATTAGACTATTACAATAGTAATGAAAGTGACTTATTTTTTTTTTTATGATTTCAAGATTTTCTGGTTTGTTGTAACTGAAATTTAGTCAAATTGTCTATAACCACGCTGTCTAATGTTGAATAATGATATCTATGATTCCTTAAATGCAAAATGATTGCTATAGGATTTGAGGCAAAAGAATGTCAGTGTACCTTCCAATTAATCTAAACGTCTAAAAAAGACCATTTGGTAAAGTGTTTTGATTACTACAAGAGTAATACAAAAGAAATTGTTACTTTTAATATAAAAAAAATCATTGTTTTTCATACCAAAAAAAATAAAAAATTACTCAACACCTTTGAATATCCATAGTACAATTAGATTATACATTATTAACCTTTTATATATGTAAATACATAAGACCATTTGAACATTTCATAGGAGTTTAAGATTATTTTTTTACTAAGTTATTTATATTTTGTATTAAATATAACTTTAAATTTATTTAATACAAAAATTAATTTTTCACTTTTATGAATTTCAAAAAAATATATATATTTTAAAAATCAAAATCTATACTTTTTATCTTTATGTGAGACAACTTTAACTAACTAAAAATTTCATGGAATTAATAAGTTAGTAATAATTGTAATAAAAAAAAACTCATGATATTCATGTTAAACAACTTATCCAACCCAAAACATATGTAGGATTAGCAACTTTGTAATATTTCTAATTAAAAAAAAAATATTATTTTTAAAAAAAATTGACCTATTTTAATATTATAAGAAATAAATTGAAATAATTTTATTAATTCAAAACTTTATAAGATATAAATTTAAATAATTTTATTAATCCAAAATGTTTATAGTTTTAAAATTGAGTAAACACTTATTTTTAAAAGTATAGTTTTAAAATTGAGTAAACACTTATTTTTAAAAATATAGTTTTACAATTTTAAGTTAATTTTTAAAAATATAGTTTAACCATTTATTTTTAACAAATGCTTATTATAAAACCGAGTTTCACCATTTTTACTTATTCTTATTGTAAAACTCTTTTAATATTTGAAATTTTTACAAAAGGTAATTTTTTTATTAATGATTTCAAAAGTAATTTACAAATTGTATTTTTTTTAATTAATGATTTTAATAATTTAATTTTTAAGATGTTTTTATGATAAACTTAATATTTTTTATTAATGATTTCAAAAGTAATTTACAAATTGTATTTTTTTTAATTAATGATTTTAATAATTTAATTTTTAAGATGTTTTTATGATAAACTTAATATTTTTTATTACTTTCATTTTAAAATTTGTGTTTCCTTTTTTAGGTGTTTTGCAAATCTTATTTATAGTGAAGTGCGAAAACATAATCTTTTCTAGTTTATGATTTGAATAATATTTAAGTTGAAAAGCATACATCTATTGATAATGGGCAGATTTAATATTTCGACGTTGATCAGCTACAATTATGTAGCTGTACTAGTTATGAATAAATTTAAAATTTAATATAAATTGAAACAACTGTTGTCACGATTACATCACGACGCAAATTGGAAAGACTCATAACTCCGCAAAACTAAAAACCACGTGATCGTGTAATATTTTTGGATTTTCTTTATGCCGTGAATGTGAGCCATTTGATATGATTTTTGTTTTACTTGTCAAAGCTATTTCTAACTATTTATACACTGTACTTTATTCCGTGTTTTTCGTGCCTGCTGGTGAAATTAAATAAACAAAATAGACAACAAAAGATCATTGCAAACACTGCAAAAATAATTTCCTCTAAAATCTTGTTGGTTGGCATCGAGTGATTGTCGATTTTCCATGTGATTGTCGATTATTTTTGCGTTTAAATCACATCTGATTACTTAATAATGAAGAAGTGGGGGATGATACGTATCATCACAAAAAGATGAATGACTGAACAACTAACGAACACGATGTCGATGTGCTAACTAAGTGAAGAATATGACTTTGCAGAAAAATATCACCATACTGTCAGAAGGACCAGACATCGATGATGCACATTTCAGAATAAAAAAAAACAGAGAAAGCTGATACATGCAGGCGTGCTAATGACCATGGAAGATTGGAGAACGATGACACGATAAAACGAAACTTGAGACTTTTGTAATTGGATACTTTCCGAGCTGGATGCTAGGCTGGGAATTCTGCAAAGTCACTCAGAGACCAAAGCTGAGCAATTCGCGTGGTGAAAATGGGGTACACGCAAGACCAATGGTTAGGGTTTGGGGAAGGCGCGCCATCAACTCCGTCCAAACCAAAGCTGAGCAATTCGCGTGGTGAAAATGGGGTACACGCAAGACCAATGGTTAGGGTTTGGGGAAGGCGCGCCATCAACTCCCTCCAAACCAAAGCTCAAAAAAGGTCTTTGGTCGCCCGGAGAAGATAGAAAACTCACCGATTACATCCTGAAAAACGGTCTCATTGGCTGCTGGAGTTATGTGACCAAGCAGGCTGGTAAGCACCACGTCTACTCTCATTTCAATCATTTTATTTTTCCTCTTTTACTCTATTCAATTCCATTCATAGCAATAGTAAGGCTTCTGCGTTCATACAGGTCTAGAGAGATGTGGAAAGAGGTGCAAGCTGAGATGGATTAACTACTTAGGTCCAGGGCTTAAACGTGGTCCATTTTCACACCAAGAAGAGCGGCTGATTATACAATTACAATCCATTCTGGGTAACAGGTTTCTGTTTGTCTCCGATTCCGAGCCTCCTCTGAGTTCTGACTTTTACATTTCATTTCCAGTTAGTTTCTCCATTAATGACCATGATCATTGGCTAGGCAAGTACCTAAATATCATGATCGTTTACGGTAATGAAAAATGTTTACAGAGATACTGATCCTCCTGATGGTTCGTTGAAAGTGAGATGAATAACAAACAATCTTATACACCATGTTAACAGATGGGCACGGATGGGCACGGGTTGCAACACAATTGCCAGGACGCACAGACAATGAGATAAAGAATTACTGGAACTCTTGCATAAAGAAGAGGCGCAAGTTGGAACACCTTCCCTCTTCCTCCACCACGAACACCAAATCTAATATCCCCTCCCAATCTAATACAAATTCAGTGTCTTCTTAGTCTGCCAACAAGTACCTGGACATTATCCTTGAAGGATCCCAACCACCTTATAATAACACCTTCAATATAGTGACCACTGGAGTAAATCGATTCTGTGCTCCGAGCGTATTGGAATTAAAACATGAACATGTACAGGATCATGTTAGTTATAAGTGTAACCTCAACAAAGTATGACTGTACACTGCAAGCTGTTCTGGCTAGCTATATCAATTGTTAGGATTTGTCTTCATCTTCTTATTTCGTTTTCCCTTTATAGCTTTCGACTATCATCTAATACAAGTGCGCTCCGCACATTCTTCTCCCCATTCTGTCTACTATGTTTCTTGTTTCTTGCTTAGCTTCTTGCTTGATGACGGTAAGAGAGCGCGGGAGGTAAGACTCTTCACAGAGATTGGATAGAAGTCAGCTAAATAAAGCGCGGGAAGTAAAACTCCTCGCATAGCCTAGAGAGAAATCCACTCAAAAGATCGTTAGAGACATCACAACGCGTGGAGGCATTCCTACTAACGAAGATTCAAAGGACGAAGCATTTGAGAGTTCATGAACCTTTTTTCTTCGGGAGGAACATGTTGAAACAAAAGAGGAGAAGCTATAACAACCGTTAGATCGGCCACCGAAATAGATCTCAGCTACTAAATCATGCTAAAAAAAGACAAGGAGCACGCAGAGGAGCCAAACAAAACTCTGTTGTTAGATTTGGGTCAAGCTAGAGTAATCATCAGATCAAGAAAAATGTGCGCAGGGTTTATCTGCCAAAGTCCTTCAGACTTCCTGTATTCGACGTATTTCGTGCAAAGGTCGCAGAGGAGACGAGTCTCCCGAAGTCCTAAAGTGAATCAGGGTCATCAAGTTGCAAAGGACGCGTGTCAATGGATCTTGGAGTCTGGAAGGTAAGCACTCCGGGAGATAGCCACTTAGGAAGAAACTAAGAGGTCTGACGGAGGCCCGAAGCCCGGAGTTTATCTGGACCATCCATTAAGGAGGACACGTTGTGCTAGATCTCTTACTTCAGAGGATTAGCACTCTTGAGGGTTTATGTAGTGAAGAAGATGTCGAAGCCGAATAATATCTGAACCGTTGAAGGTTGTGGACACGCGTCGAAAGATTTAACACTTCATAGGTTTGAAGTGTTATGTGTGTAGAACTCCCGAAGCTCAGGATTTCGAGGTAAATCTCATCCCTTGATCTCATTGCACACGTGGAGAAAGGATTTTCCACTTCACTAGTTCAGGGTTAGAGGAGAACACGGTGAAGTGTTGCGTGGATTCCTGAAGGACCGAAGACCGAAGTAAATTTCAGTCGTCCAATCGAGAGGACACATGGAGGTAGATCTCGTCACTTCGGAGATTCAACAATCCGGAGGATAGCGCATGTTAGCAGACGGGAACTACTGAAGGGAAAAGTTCTAAAACATATCTTGACTATGGGTTTTTCGAGGTGTGAGGACCGTAGATATTTGAATGCATGAAGTCTCGAAGTATTCTAAGTCGTAGATCTCGACGGATAATTGAGACCATCGATCAGTTCGCCTATTCGACTATTTAGAGGAACATAGGTTTTGATGTACTGAAACACCCAGAGCTCCCGAAGTAGCTATTTTTGGGCTAGCACTCGGTTCTGAGCCCTTGGTCATATGAGGACATAACTTTAATTTTTTTATCATTAAAAACAAATAACCCTTGGCTCGCGAGTAAAATCAGATAGTTGGATTCTTCCATTAAGGGGGGATACATTCGATAAATAATTGAGCTTGGAGTTCTGACTCTGTAGATCTATTGCTCGGATAGTCAGATCGAGCCAGATCGAAGCTAAAGAAGTGGTCCCGCCTGTGTTTTCGGCCCGAAGTCATGCAAAGGATTTCAAGGACCTAATTTTATGTGTAGGAAAAAGGAAGAGGACATGTTTTCTTGCATATATTAGAGGTAGTTTTCATTCCTGAGAAAAATCACGAATAATACTACCAATTTGTTTTCTATTCTAAACTTTTTTACAAAATTGGCCACCTCTAACCATTTATGACCAACACAAGGGCCAATTCTTCCTGCAAAGAAATATGAATTTTGGTCTCTCGGAATGAGATCCTTCTTAGAAGGACAAGAGTGCTTGGATCCAGTGGATCTTGGCTATGTGGAACCAAATCTAGTAGACGTAGATACCATGAACAATCAAGAGAGAGATGCTAAGGCAGAACAAAGGAAAAGAGAGAATCAAGAAAAGTTATGGATTCAAAACTCAGTGGATGACTCGATTTTCTCAACAATCACAGGTGTTGTAACTTCAAAACAGGCCTAGGACATCCCACAAAAAACTTACCAAGGAAATGAAAGGTTCAAAATAGTTAAGTTGTAGACCTTGAGGATGCATTTTGAGACTTTAAAAATGACAGAGTATGAAAACATTGATCAATTTATGACCAGAGTCATGGGAATTGTAAACCAAATCAGGTTGTCTGGTCAAGACATCCCTGATCAAAGGATTGTTGAGAAAGTCCTCAAAAGTATTCCAAATAAATTTGAAATGATTGTTACATCCATCCTTGAATCGAACGATCTGTTAAAATTTCAACAGATGAACTAATGGGCTCTCTATTGACACATGAAACCATACTACATATAGAATATGAGTCAATAGCCAATGCCTTCAACACTCAATTCTCTTTCAGCAGAGGGAGAGGGAGAGGCAGAGGCAGAGGAAGAGATCACAAAGGAAGAGGGAGAAGTCCAAGCAATCATCACTAAGGTGAAGGTCACACACATCAAACCCATAATCATAATTTTCAACCTTAAAGAGTCAGAGGGAGGAGATCAAATGAAAAAGAAAGCATAAAATGCTATTACTACAAAAAGTATGGGCACTATGAAACTAAATGATGGATGAAGCAAGCTGATCAACACCGAGGCCGAGCACATGTCTCAAATCATGAAGGAGACACCTTAGATGGGATGTTTCTCTCATGTCACAAAACTAAAGAACAACATAAGGACCTTTGGTTGTTGGACAATGGATGCAACAATCACATGACATATAAAAAATATTTAATTCCATGCATTAATTCTTCTATTTCATCTGATATTACATTTGGAGATGACTCTTTAGTCAAAGTTCAAGGCAAAGGAACTCTATCTATTATCACTAAACAATATGTAAAGAAAGACATAAATAATGTCTATCATGTTCCATATCTGAAACATAATCTATTAAGTGTCAGACAACTAGTTGAACATGGCTATAAGGTAATTTTTGAAGAAGCATCATGTAGGATATATGACAAACCTCCAAGCAGAAAATTGATTTCTAAAATCCACATGACTAGAAATAGAATGTTTCCCTTGACCCTTAGAACTACAAATCTAACCCAATCTTATGCACAAAGTGTATCCACCTCCAATGAAACTATGATTTTGCATGCAAGATTTTGACATCTACCCTTTCAGAGTTTAATCCTTCTACAAAATCACTCCATGGTCAAAGGTCTAGCTATCTTCAAAGAGAAAAATCCCCCACGCGAGTCTTGCATTCTTGGAAAACATAAGAGAACCAACTTTCCACAGTCGTCCACTCAAGCCAAACAACACTTAGAGATGGTTCACACTGACCTATTTGGACCAGTGCAAACAAAGTCAATAGGTGGTAGCTTTTATTTCTTAACATTTATTGATGACTTTAGTAGGAAAATATGGATTTATTTCTTTATACACAAGTCTGAAACCTTTGCAAAGTTCAAGGAGTTCAAGGCTGAAGATAAAAAACAGAGTGAGAAATATGTGAATATTCTCAGGTTAGATGGAGAAGGAGAATATTGTTCAATTGAATTGGCAAATTTCTGCAAATCACAAGGCATAATCATGCAAACCATAGGTAGGTATACTCCACAACAAAATGGAGTGGTTGAGAGGAAAAATCAAACTATAATGAACATGGAAATGAGCCTTCCCAGAGAGAAATGTCTGTCAAATTTATTTTGGGATGAAGCAGTAACATGCTCAGTTTATCTTCTATATAGATCCCCAACCACTAGTATCAAGATGAAGGTCCCTCAATAAGCATGGAGTGAGACAAAACTAGATGTTGCTCATCTTAGGACTTTTGGATGCATTGCATTCGCTCACATACATTCTGAATTGAGGAGGAAACTTGATGATTGAAGTGAGAAATGCATTTTTGTTTGCTATAGTGAGACATCCAAAGAATATAGACTCTACAATCTGATTTCAAAGAAACTCATTCTAAGCAGAGATGTCAAATTTCTTGAAAATCGGTTCTGGAGTGACTCTGAAAATCGCCTTATGGAAAGTCAAAATCCATTGTTGTCACTTCCTGAAAACACAGCAAATTCAAGACATGAAACACATCAGCCTACCCTTACAATATTTCAAGTACAAGGATAACCTGAAAGTCCTCAGGACAACTCTTCTTCAAGAAAAAATTCATCCTCGGAACTTCAAAATCAGAGAACTCGAAGCTTGAGAGAAATCCAACACTTGGATGATATTGATCAACACAATATTTTTTCATTAATGTCATGTCAACCTACCTCTTTTAAAGAGGAAGATAAAGAGCCACATTGGGTTCAAGCCATGAACCAAGAGATTGAATCCATTGAGAAGAACAATACATGGGATGTTGATCTGCCCACAAATAAAGCAAGTATTGGTGTCAAGTGGGTTTAGAAAACTAAACTGAATGAAATTGGATAGATTGAAAAACACAAAGCAAGACTTGTTACCAAAGGATTCTAACAGCAACCAGGCATTGATTATGGTGAAATGTTTTCTCTAGTAGCAAGTTTGGACATTGTAAGGACTCTTTTAGCCATAACAAATCAACAAAAACAATAAGTATACTAGATGGATGTCAAGTCAGTTTTTCTGAATGGTGTCTTAGAAGAAGAGGTTTATGTGGATCAACCACCTAGATTTCAAGTCAAATCTCAACCAACCAGAGTGTATCGGTTGAAGAAAGCCTTGTATGGCCTAAAGCAAGCTCCAAGAGCTTGGTACAACATAATTGACACTTATCTGATCAAGAGTGGTTTCAGAAGAAACCAAAATGAGCCAAATTTATACACCCAAAAAGATCGCCAAGGTAAAATTTTGATTGTACGTTTATATGTTGATGACATGATATATACTGTAAATCTTGAGTTAACCAGTTTTAAACATGCCATGCAATATGAGTTTGAGATGAAAGATCTTGGCATAATGTAATTTTTTGGGGGATTGAACTTGACCAATCACCCAAAACAATTTGTGTTTGTAAGAAAAAGTATGCAACAGACATCCTCAAAATATTTCACAAGGAAGACTGCAATCTAGGAGACACCCCTATACCCCTAGTCACAAAATTGAGCAAACAAGATGAAGGCCCTACAATGAATTCTACCTTGTACACAATTTTAGTAGGCAGTTTGTTGTATCTTAAAACAACTAGGCCTGATATTATATATGCAGACGACTTTGTTTCCAGGTTCATGGAATATCCCAAAGATTCTCACTAGAAGATGGTGAAAATGATTCTGAGATATGTTGTTGGTACTCTCAATTTTGGTTTATGGTACACTAAGTACGAAGATAAACATCTTTATAGTTAGACTGATAGTGATTTTGTAGGCAACCTAGATGAACAAAAACACTTAAGGGTATGCTTTTCACCTCGGCACAAATCTAATTTCTTGGGCATCAAAGAAGCAACCCATTGTCTCAATATCTTTTGCAGAAGTGGAGTATGTCGGTGCTACCTCATCTTCCTTTCCAACTATGTGTCAACAAAGACTATTGAATGGCATGTCACATACAGAAAATGTGCGAACTCTTATCTTCTGTGATAATACTTCTGCAATTACTTTATCTAAACACCATGTTTTTCATAAGAAAAGCAAGCACATTGACACTCGCTATCACTTCGTACATGAGCTAGTCATTAATGGTCGAATTACTCTTCAATTTTGTGGCTCACGAGATCCGCTCGCAAAAATATTTACAAAGCCATTAGGAAAAAACATTTTTGATTTTCAAAGACAACACTTGGGCATTATCAATAATGATGTTTGTAACTATACCGGTCCTTAGGATTTGTTATGATCTTCTTGATTATCTTGTTTCATTTTCCACACATTCTTGTCCCCATTATGTCTACTCTGTTTCTTGTTTCTTTCTTTATCATATAAAACTGATGAGTATTGTTCAATTCTATACCCCACAAATAACTAACAAATTTCTACACATACTTCTGAGACCTTCTCTAGCCATACAAATTTTATATCTCCTAGATTGAAAGCGCAAGACTTGCGTACTTGTAAGACTACAAAACCATCTACATTCAATCAATTATGAATAAATCCAGGCAGGACTACAGTACCACCTCATGAAGCGCCTCGCTCTGCCCATTACTCTCTTGCCTCAACAGGAATCACGAGTCCTGCTCTCGTTGAAAGCGAGTCATTGGAAGAAAAATTAGAAAATGATGAAGAGCATATAATTATCAACTATTCAACTTTATGGAATGGAATCCTACTCATCCCTACTCAAATGCATCCCATTGCCCTCATGTCGTCTATCCAAAATCTTATCCCACATGAGGAGTGAATTATTATCCTGAAAGATTTTGAGGTCTTGTATGAGAATACTACTCATCAATCATGCTTTAATACACCAACAATTAGATGGTCTACTGTCGAGTTTAACGATTTTTAGAATGATTGCAAGGATCGTCTAAATTTGAGATATGATGCAAACTTGGGCTATGTTTATATTAATTGCATGCAGAAGAGCCAGTTTCCTGAGATGGAGGGAGGGACGGAGGGGGGGCACTTGGTGATTGTTCAAGAATTGACAGTTAATAAGCGAATGCAAATCCAATTCCTACAATAATAAGAGGAAATGGACCATTGGAGACTGAATGCAAGGGTGGAATAGGCGAAGTTGCAGCTTTGGCACATGACCATATGTACAATACCAATCCTGTCATTTCTTGTGTTAAGGAAAATACCTAATTACATCCTTAACTAGTTAGTTAGATAGTTTACCATTACAGGAGTTCGTAACATCTTGTAACCATATTGTGTAACAATACATGTTCATATTAATAAAATACACATCAATAATTTACTATGTTGCATTAAATCTGTCTCTGCTTAATCTTTTCATCGTCTCAGAGCTGGTCTGGGCCTTACTCCATCACTAGAGGGCCCAGAGACCCATGGTTATGAAAGTATCACTGTTTGAGAGAAAAAGATTCGAGGAAAGGAGCGAAAGAGTTTTGAAGATGTTTCAAATAGATCTCTGATGAAAATCGCATGAGGAAATTGGAGGAAAGAGTCGTGGAGGAAACTGGTAGGCCGAGAGTGTTGAAATAAAATTGAAGAATTTCTGTTATTTAATTTTGTTGGAAAAATACTATATACTTGGTGTTTGAAATGGAGAAAGTTTAAATGGAGAGTGGATCCATGGTTGTCGAAAGAATTTAGATGGTTTGAGGAGAACGCAAAAGCCCCGTAACAAAGGACAAACCGAGTGGCCTGAGAAAGGCGTGGTCACCAAGGTAGAGATATTATAACTCAGAGAGAGGGAATTTGCAACAGAACAATTGTACGCCTGTGGAGACTGGAATTTGGAACAATAAACACCTATGGAGACTCGTAGCTTGTGTGAAAGACTTGCCTGCAATTGTTGCGGTGAATAAGCTCAATCGCAAACAAAGACGATACAGAGAAGTATTTAATTATAATTTTTAATTATGTGTTTTTGAAAGGTGGTTGTAAATCCAAAGAAGAGAACGTGAGTTTGATTTTGAGTTTCGGCCATCCTAGAGATTTAAAAAAAAATTAAAGTATTTTATTTGAATTATAAAAGAGGAGTGTTTTAGTTTAATGTTTTAGACGAGGCCATATAAAAAGAAAAGGCCAGGAAAGATTTTCCATTAAAAAGGATTTATCATTCAGCAAGATCATAGTGAGTCTTCAAAAAGAAAGAAGAAGGTATTGAGAATGGAATGAAGAAGGCATTGCGAATGAAATGGACTATTTCATGTGATATTGAATTGAGTGGACAGATATGAAGTATGAAAATAAATTTAACACTTTGGTAATATGAGAAAATATTTGTGTCTTGGAAGAATGCATTGAATCTTATTGAGTCTTGCTAATTCAATATTGATATTGTTATTTTGTTAGAATTCGTGACTCTAACAAATGACAAGAGAATAAGGAACTCCAAGACAAGTAAATTCAAGAGAAAAAAGATGTTAAGAATATTCTAGCCAGGCCAACAAAGCCGATAGATGAAGAAGAGTCGTCATGAAGCAAATAGTCTACAAGAAAGAAAATCGAAAAAGTCAACATGAAGAAAAAGTAGTTTCCAAGACAAAAGATCGAGGGCCGCAAGACAAAATTATTGCCTAAGAAGCAGATTCCAATGAAGAAGAGTCACCATGGAGCGAATAACTTGCAAGACAAAAGATCGAGTGAATAACTTGCAAGACAAAAGATCGAGGGCAACAAGACAAAATTATTTCCTCTTCCATTATTGAAGAGAAAGAATCCATTTTATGAACAACGTCAAGACAAAATTATTGCCTCTTCCATTATTGCAGAGAAAGAATCCATTTTATGGAAAACTTTTCCGCATTATTGAGCAGTAAAAACTGCATGAAAGTCGTAAAGAAGAAAGATGGGCAGGGATAGGCTACAAAATATAACTAAATTTTTTGGTTTTTTTTTTCATTCATCAACAAATACATAAGAAATGAATTGTTGTAATTTGAGGGGTGCATGTTCGGTTGTACCCGACACCCCAGTAGACACTCCAGTAATTTTTTTGGTCCCATTTGTAAGAAGTTGTGAGCTTTCCTATAGGCAAGCTTTGTTCCCCGTGTTTAGTAAGCCCTGATTGAATCAGGCCTACATAGGTCAATATGTGATCATGTAGCATGTATCATTGGTTTCGAAGAGCATGAATTGTTGGCCATGATACATCCCAACTATATGCAAACTTTGTTCCTCATGTGCCCTGATTGAGTCAAGCCTACATACGTCAGTATGTGATCATGTACCATGGTTCCTTGGTTTCGAGCAGCATGAAGCATTGTCCATGATACATCACAACTATCCCTGGTTTTGAGCAGCTTGAGGTGCTGACCAGAAGGAATGTGGTATAAAGTCCACTTTGGTAGAGGAATGTGGTATGAAGTCCACTTTGGTAAAGAAATATGGTATGGAGTCCACTTGGTAGATACAAGGGTGTCTACTCATATGCTACAGAGAATTTGAATCTTCGATTAACAGGGGAAATGTGAGATATTAATCTCAGAGTCAGGACCAAGTTTTGTTTAAGGGGGAGTGTGAAGTCTATTTGCATTTTTCATTGGATGCTGGTGATAGGAAAAATTGCATTGGTGATAGTGATAGTTTTTCTCGGATGTAATTAACTATGAGTGTTAAGGAAAATAACTAATTACATCTTTAACTAGTTACTTAGATAATTTACCTTTACAAGAGTTGGTAAGCTCTTGTAACCATATTGTGTAACAATACATGTTCATATTAATAGAATACACATCAATAATGTAGTATGTTGCATCAAATCTGTCTCTTCTTAATCTTTTCACCTTGGGATCTGGATCAAATCTATTTTAGCTAGATCATGCAATGGACTGATGACGTTCGACTTCCAGTTGAGAGCTAGAACAAGCTTATTTTATGGATCTTAGATTATATATAAGCTTATTTTATGGATCTGTAGATTATATTTTCTAGGCAAAACTATTAGGTTTCAACAATTATGCGGCTTTTTTTTCTTTTGGTTAGTTTTTTTGAATATGTAATTATGATTCCAAACTATTTACCTTGAAGGTGTATCAGCTTCAACCAGTCGTCCATGATAGGCCAATAAACCCTTCATGAAGCACAGTCCAACCTTTAATAATACAGATGTAAATATTTCAGGGATTCTTATAAATCTAAGCTCATGTCTTTTTTGTAACGTTCAAATTGCTTCCATGATCCAGCATATCCTCCATCAATCTTCAGAATCATATCCTCAGTCAATCTTCATATGAATTGGACGATCCTTAAAATTACAATTTGACTCAACGATCCTTAGATTTATAACCTAAAATATCCTCCGTTAATGTTCAGAATAATATCCTATCACTAGCAAACTGCTAACATGTTGAAAATCATATCCTGTCATCCATCCTTCGTTAATGTTCAGAATCATATCCTTTGTAACATGCATTACGACTGTCACCAGCAAATTGCTAAATAATTGCCAAATGATATTGAGTTCATGCAGAGGACACTCCCAAGTTTGAAAAATTCTAGCTGACCCGCGTACATGAACACCTCCGAAGCACCGATCAAGTGGTAATGAGGAATCTGCGGAAACTGTTGAGGGAGTTTGGACTGTCTGGTACGATTTTGTTGTCCACATCTTTCAACGAATAAATCTCCAAGGAAACGCTATGAAATTATTTTCTCTTGGATTATTCTTTGTCTTGCATACGCGGTGTATCTAAGATGGTTACAAAAACTTAGGATATTCCATCTAAACATAAAATGTTAAAAAAAAAGTAATGCATATGCGGTGTATCTAAGATGGTTACAAAAACATAGGATAGGCCATCTAAACATAAAATGTTAAAAAAAAAAAATAAAAAAAAAATTGAAGTAATGCATGTTAAAGAAGAAGTAATGTTTGTTAGTAGATAGCATTAGTTCATCTCTAAATACTATATATATCTTACATTTTCTGTTTATATTTAATAAAAAAATAAAATCTTCACAATTTTTTATTTAGTCTTAAAAAAAAAATTACTTAAATATGAAGTCAAATAAAATCTAAATTCATATTTTATTTAGTCTTAACAAAAAATAAAATAGATTAAAGATAAAGCCAAATAAAATCTTAATTGTTTAAATATGAAGCAAAATAGAACTTTAAATTTTTTAATTAGTAAATAAAATATATTAATTGGTAAGCAAAATGTGCTGCCAATGCAAGGAAAAAGTGTTACTCCAAACATCGATCTAAAACTTTAGGTTACTGAGGAAATAAAGACATAGAGGTGCGTATAAATTCAGTGGAAAACGGCAAGCCGATTACTAATTGTCCATGCCGTAGGAGGCAGGGACTAATAAGGCTTCGATGAGGCAACGTCAAAGCTATTTTAAGCAACGTCAAAGAAATGCCATTTATATAATATTGAGTTTGATTCACTTATTTGTCTTATAAACCTTGTTGGTAAGAAGAGAAGGTAAACAAAATATAATAAGAATAAACATAATTATTATTATTGGTAAATTTAGATTGATCATAGTTAACATAAATTTTAGGATGGATGGACCATATATGTTATGATAAATGGTTCATAATAATTAACTATTGTTAAACAAAATTATGCTTCACTATAACTTAGAATCATTATATAAATGAGTTAATCCATAATGTAGATTATATAAATGAGTTAATCCATAATGTAGTTATGAGAGGTTTATTATATAGTTAATTATTGACATTTCAAAATGAAGATTCCCATTTTTTCAGCACTTCTAATACATCTAAAAATCCTTTGTTAACTATATTTACCATCATTGAMTTTGTTAACCATAGCTCACAATAGTTSATTGTAGAAYATGGTAGAGTATGGTCATCATGTTGATCTTGGTTTACATATATAATTTACTAAGGTAGGGTTTAATACGATTGTTTATAATTAACTATGTAGACTATAATTAAGTATATTAACTATGGTAGAAAAKATTTATTATGTTAAATATGTGAATTAAATGATTGTTGGTTTCTTWAACTATAGTTGAATACATTTTCTATTACATACCATTGTGACCATGTTTAATATGTTGAATATGGTAGGTTGTGTTCACCATGTTGAAAATGGATGAATATGTTCATCATTGTGTGGAAAGGTGATTTGGACTGAGAAATATGAAAAAGATGTGTAATTCCTTCCTTGCTCAACATTGAGTTGACACAAGACATTTAAAAAAATATTAATAACAAAAAACTATGCCACCTTAAGTCAAATAATTATATATCAATTCGTTATATAGAGATTCTATATCAACTCTGTAGACAAAGTACTTGAAAGTAAAATAAAATATTGTTTCGTACATGCATCAACTCTATAGAGAGAGTACTTGAAAGTAAACAAAAATATTATTTCTTAGATGATGCTTTCTACTTACGAGACTTGTAATTCAATCACTTCTTTATATGGATTTGACATGTGGGATTTTAAAAATATTAAAAAGAAAAATAATATATTCTCTCTCTCTCTCTACACACACACACACAATCTATATATATTTGTTTGTATATATATATACACAAAAAATCTCTCTCCCTCTATATATATACAAAGCAATTGAAAGTAAAAAATTAGTATTGTGCCAAAATACACTTTCTACAGTGGAGTATGAATATTTGTAATTCCTTTCGTGCTCAACATGGGGTTGACACGTGGCATTGAAAAAATATTTTAGGGTGAAATCATGAAGGTGGGTTACACTTTTGCTTGTTTTATGACAAAAAAAACTGTATTTTCACAAGTTATTCAACTTCTGACATATAAAAGTATTTTTTTTATTTAGAATTTCACTTTACAGTAAAAACAAAACTT
>SNQJ01S0007351.1:36089-65687 GCA_010110895.2 Picea sitchensis | reverse complement strand
TGTTTTTCGAAAATTTGTAGACCCGATTGTCACGAAAGTGTAACCCACCTTCGTGATTTCACCCTTTAATATTTTATAGATGTTTTCTACTTCCTATAATGAGGGAGATGCATAATTCCATAAGGATGGCACAAACGTAACTCCACACTTGATGTTTACTACATTAAGATGAATGGTGAATAAATACAAAGAAGAGGACTCATGGTCTTCCATAACCAAAGACTCTTCCTATCACCTATGACTCTTCATATGTACATTAATGCTTCAAAATGCAATCCCAACGATTACATGTCCAACATTTCCCCCCTTAATATGAAGGGGTTTATGAGAGTTCAAGCATGATTATGAAGTGCTCAAATTTTTCTCTTCCAAGTGCTTTGGTGAAGATGTCCGCAATTTTCTCATTTATGGAACAATGTCTCAAGTGAATAGTATTGTCCTCTACATGATATCGGATCGGGTGATCCTTTGTGTCGATGTGATCTGTTAGATCATGGAATATATGATTCTTGGCCAACTTGATTGCAAAAGTATTTTGAACTAGAAGAGGAGTAGATTTCACTTTCTTTTCCTTTAAATGTTCATGTATTTTCGTGAGGCACACAATCTCTTTTGTCGCTTCTACAAATGCCACATATTCTTCCTCTGTTGTGGAATCTATTGGAACTGATTGTTTGCATTATATCCAAGAGACAACTACTGATCCAAGACTCATGAGAAAGCATAAAGTTGATACTCCATTTTCCTTATCCCCACTAAAGTTTGAATATAAATATCTGATTAGGTTGAAGTCATCCACCTTAGAGTACCTGAGTACATAATATTGAGTTCCTTTCAAGTATTTGAGAACTCTTTTTGCAACACACCAATGTCCTTAACAAGGCTTTTGCATTGTAATGCCCCTCCTTGCCTAAATTTGCTTGATAAGGATTAGGAGGTCAATTTGAGGATTTACTAAAGAGTTCAATGACCATGTTTCTAATTTCATTGTATATATGTGACATGTGAATTGTACTTGATTGAAAGGATGGAACTAATAATATTAATTGTTGAGTAGATTAGCATATACATTATGATTGAAATTTTCTTGAACATGAATTGAATACTTATGTTGTAAAAAAATGTAAATTATGTCAGGTGTATAATACCTACATGAAATTGGTGGGGTTGATTAAAGGAAGAGGAAGGCTACAAAATCCATCTTAAATAATCGTAAAATCTTAATGGAACCATTTGAATCTCATTGATATTATATTCCTTACATTGTACAACAATATGTTGTGGCATAACTTAAGTGGTGTAGGACATTGGTTTCCTGAGGAGGATGTAGGTGGATATGGATATTGGTAAAACTTCAGATTGAGAGTCAAACAATGAATATTCATGGAGGGTAGTTGATAATATCGTACAACTAATTATTTTGGTTCTTATATGATATAATTCTACATGATACATGCATAGTTTTTGCATGTGTAGGATTCAGGAAAACATTGCCAACTTTCCAAAAGATGGGTGTGGGCCATAACCAGTAAATGCTTAATGGAAACATGGATTCTCAAACAAGGCATGGAGTCTCAACTGAGGCGTGGAGTTTCAATACAGGCACAAAGTCTCTATTTATGAAATATATGGTTCAATATGATTATGGACATAGAGTCCCAACTGACACGTGGAGTCTCTATTTGCTAAATATATGGTTCAATATGATTAGGGACGTGGAGTCTCAACTGAGGCATGGAGTCTCTATTTCTGAAATATATGGTTTAATATGATTTAGGGGTACATAGTAAGTTGGGTCAACCTTACTCCCTAATGACTAATTCTTCCATATACCAACTAAGATAAGGTAAAAATTAAAGGCCTCATGGATGAATTAATTAATAAAATAATCACCCACTTTTAAGGGGTTCCTCAACATATTAATATTTTATTAAAAAGATTGAATAAATTATTAAAGGAAAATGAAATAATTAAGAAAAAAAAGAAGTTTTCACACCTCAAAAGAGGGTCATGAATAATCATCATATTATAAAATTAAATAAATAAGAAAATGGATAACTTTGCATGGTGGGGGTGAGGTGGCTAACCTCACTGCATCTTTAAATAGATGAATAATCTATGGTTTTGGGGTACCTTTAAATAAAGGAATAATCTATGGTTTTTGGGGTACGGTTTTTGGGTACCTGGAGAGTACAAAAGATCTCAATTTTATTGTGTAAAACAAGTGATTTCAAATCACTCTTAAGATGTTGTTAAGTAATTGAATTCTAAACATATAAATGAAATGAAAAAGGTTAAGAAGTATGCTCCTCTATAAAACAAAAACATGAAATTGAAATAATAGGAATGATTTTATGGGAAAGGACTTGATATGTGTGTTACTACTTTTCAAAAAGAGGTTTTTCTACAATGAAAATGATTGATTAAATTTTAATACCAAAAACAAGTGTTTATTAGATATTTTTTTTTTAGCATTTAACATTCAAAACATGGATGAGAAGAAGAAAATCCAAATTTTCAAACTATAACCATGCTTGGGAAATATTTTTCACAAGGGAGCTATTATCCGAGGACTGTTAGGGGTAACACATGTGATATTCATCACACATATGGATGATTTATAGGATTTCACCAGTACATCTAATAGAAAGGAAATCTTTTTGAAAGGCTCTAATTATGTTGTGTTACTATGTGTAAAATGTGGAATGATATCATCTTTTAAGATGTTGAGAATTTATTTCCAAGATATCCAATACTTTGTGGACATAACCGTGGAAATGAAATAATAGGAAGGACAACAATTTGCACTACTCACTAGCTAAGTATTTATATTTTTAAACCATTTGATCCGTTATTCCTAATAAAATAGGGAGGTGAAATTATTTGTGTTTTCCACCCTTCAAAAATTGGTATTTGGGAATATTCTAGGGGTACCAAAGATTAAGGACAATTATAATCCTACCACATGGATGTTATAGGTCACCCTTATGGGTGCAGAGAAACACCTTAGTATAGAGTTTGCTTATATCTATAAAGAATTAATCTTTTTGGGAAAAACAATGAACTCATTGAGGAGTTATGTACCACATATCTATATTCCAAGATCTTTTATTTTCCATCTAACTATGCACCACATGGATGTTATAGGTCACCCTTATGGGTGCAGAGAAACACCTTAGTATAGAGTTTGCTTATATCTATAAAGAATTAATCTTTTTGGGAAAAACAATGAACTCATTGAGGAGTTATGTACCACATATCTATATTCCAAGATCTTTTATTTTCCATCTAACTATGCACAATGTGATTAAAAAAATTCACAACCTAGCTATGGAAACATTATTGGTAATATTTTTGAAATAATGGTTACAATTTAGTGTGCTTATCGTTTAATTTTTTATATTTAGCACTATCTATTGGCAAGAAGGATGGAAATAAATGACCAAGAATACCTACAAAAGATGATGGGGCCCTCTTATGATTCCATGTTTCTTAGGAATAAATAATTTCTCCTATGTGCAACCTCTTTTTGACGTGGAAGGCCTAGATTCAAAGGCACGTAATCAATGGGGATGAAGTAATAGGGAGTAAATGGTATTCATCCAAATCAATGAATGTGGAAGGATGCAAATAAATGACCAAGAATACCTACTAAAGATGATGGGGGCCTCTTGTGGTTCCATGTTGTTTATAGGAATAAATAATTTGTTCTATGTGCATTTTTTTTTAACGTGGAAGGCCTAGAGTCAAATGCACTTAATGAAGGGGATGTAGTAATAGGGATTTATAAATGACCAAGAATACCTACTAAAGATTATGGGAGACTCTTGTGGTTCATGTTGTTTATAGAAATAAATAATTTGTTCTATGTGCATCTTTTTTTTTTGACGTGGAAGGCCTAGTGTCAAACACACATAATGAATGGGGATGCAGTAATAGGGAGTAAAGGGTATTCATCCAAATCAATGAATCGATACGGATGAAAACAATGGACGAAGAATACCTACTAAAGATGATGAGGCCTCTTATCTATGTTAGTTATAGGAATACAAAATTTAGCCTATGTGCATTTTTTTGACATGAAAAGCCTAGCGTGAAAGGCACATAATGAATGGGGATGCAGTAATAGGGAGTAAACGGTGTTCATCCAAATCAATGAATATATCTAAATGCATGTTGAACATGATGAAGTGTTTAACAAATCACCCTCAAATGGATCTTGATACACCTTGTCCAACCACCACAATTTTTATGCTTATGAACTACGTGTTATATGCTGACAAACAACATTTAGTTAGCATCACATATACACTAGTATTTGGCATATAGGCATAATATACGGTGAGAGATTTGGTTTTTGGGGTGATTTTATAAGAGCATATGGTCCCGCAACCCATAATGCTTTGATTTTGGGGACTAATATACGGTAAGAGATTTGTTTTTTGGGGTGATTTTATAAGAGCATATGGTCCCGCAACCCATATTGCTTTGATTTTGGGGATAATTTGATAAGAAAACAAGGCCCCACAATCCGTAATGCTGTTTTTTTGGGTCTAATTTTATAAGAACACAGGGTCCCAAAACCCATAATTCTTAATGGGAAAAGGAGGAATGGAAGGGTTTAGTAAAAAAAGGGCTACATGGAAAGTCATGATACTTATGCTTCCTTTTAAACTTAGTATGATGAGGTTAGATGGAGGGTACTGAGTTTGTTTAAATATTTTTATTTTTATTTTATAATTCAATTCAAGAATTGAGTCTTATTTTTATTTTATAATTCAATCCAAGAATTGAGTCATGATTTGAATAATTATCATTGAATAATTATCAAAAGTAACTAAAATTCAAAATCCATCCTTAATAATTAAGAAAAATCGAGTCATGATTTGAATAATTGGCTTGTTATAAAAAACAACCAAAATTCAAAATCCATCCTCAATAATTAACAACACTATATATTCAAGGATGCCTTGGCATGTATGAGAGAATTGAAGGAAATTTTGAATGAACACTATATATTCAAGGATGCCTTGGCATGTATGAGAGAACTGAAGGAAATTTTGAATGAGAATATGAAGATATTAGTGAGTTGTTGGTGTTGCTATAGAAAATAATCATTTATCTTCCTTTATTATTCCATATGAGCTTGAAACCATGTTTACTCAAAGAATACTATCCATCATGAATGTTGGGTGACATCTATACTTATTTTTCCAAATCTTAATGCTTAGAGAAACTACATGCTCACACATTTACTAGTTTCGTAATATATAGTGGAAATATATATGTGTTTTTTGGGAATATTTTCGAGGATTGAAGATAACATCCCAATGAAAAGAAGTGAAAAGGAAGTATTAGTCCATAGGAATGACATTCCATCCTAATCCTGACATATACGATATAAAAAGAATTCACTACAAACATCTATTCCTTACCTCCTTGATGTAGAACACTCTTGGATGTATCATGTGGCAAAAGTAAGTCCCACTCAAAATCAAAGTAGGGGTATCATTCTCTAATAACCCATCCCACCAATACCTACTACATGGTGCACGTTAGGATGATATATCMTTTTCTATAGTCCTCCCTAAGTTGTATTGTCACAATATCCATGTGAATATCTCCCTAAGTTGTATTGTCACAATATCCATGTGAATATCTCTATATATCAATAGCAAAAACTAGATTAAAAATTTATGTTTCAAATATATAGTAGCTATTATTTTTATAAAATATTCATAATCATAATTATTGTTTCAAATATGTATTTGTTTTTGTTAAAAATATCATTATTGTGTTCACCACATTAAAAATCATTTAAAATTTAATAAGAGAAATTAGAAATAAGAGGAATATAATAAGAAAGTGATAATAATAAAAAAGGATAAGTGATAATAAAGAAAATGGATAATATAATAATTTTTGAAAACTATGTAAAGATATGGATATTTTGTAGAAGTATGTGTTATTTTTTTTAAAAGCATGAGATGATAATAATATTATTTTAATGAAAAAGTAGGAAATGACATTTATTATGGGTAATTTATTTTATTGTTTCAAAAGTATTCATATCATTATTATATTTAACTATGATTTATTATCTATTATTTAGAATGTGATAAATGAGCATTTTTAACTTAAACAATTTCAACTCAATAATAAGTGTGATGCCATCTTCTAAAATGTGACTACTTTTTTTAATGTTGATTTTGATAGTACATTTTTTAATGTTTTTTTTAGAACTAAAAGTTTCCCTAATGTTAGTTACATGGAATTATTTGAGGAAAACAAAGAAATATATATTTTTAGGTCTTCCTCAATCACACCCTCCATGATTTCCATAACAACCTTGATAGCCTCCTCTGTATCCCCCCTTACCTTGATATTCATCATCACTTCCTATGTGTTATTGTCCCTTGTTATGATCTATGGCTTGTGTGTAATAAACAATTTGATATTTTGTGTAGTCATTGCATTATGTTGGCATTCCATTATATTATGAGTTATTTATTCACGAATGGTGCACCATTTTGGTTTTTCATTCATCAAATTATTTGGGAAATCCTTTGTTGTGTGGTTTGTGACATTATGGCAAATTTCAATGTAGTATTGAATTCAAACTAATCTCACATACATATCATTTGTTTCATGTTGGTTGCAATAATATTTAGTGTCGCCTTCATTCATGTAGAAGGGACAACATAAGTTGCTTCTTCTGAAAGTGAGATCCCACAATGATTTCCACATCATCTCCAATTTTTCTTCAACTTTTTTGTCTAGAGAGGGTTCAGTCCAATCATCATCAAACTCAATTTCGTGACCTTTCTCAAGGTCATATCTACAAAATTGTATTTCATCAACCTCAAAGGTTCTCTAATTCACTAGAGTAACCACACCACAAACCCTTGCACTAGAAATTCCTTATCAATTGGGTATAGGATCTGACTAAGTAGGCCTTTAAACCTTTTATCATATTCCCATATAGATTAACTTTGTATATAATTTATTTCATTCAATTTGTGAGTGCCTAATTGATTTTTTTCTTCTTTTATAAAGAACAACAACAAATTATCCTTAATATCTAACTTTGATATGGTCTTATTATATGTGAAATTCATAAACCATGTGATGGATCCTTTCCTAAGAGCCCTAAGAAACTACACCATTAATCTATACAATTATTCCATTGTAACCTTATTTGATTATAACATTCACTGAATTGAATTCTAATTGTCACATCCGAATCCATAGTTTATGAGTAACTCTTACTTTATCATCTTGTTGATTCCAATACCAAGTTCCATATAAAAGTGATGTCGAAGGATTTCTCTAACAATGAGACTTGATTGATATGATTATATAATTCTATGCATTGTTGGACCCAAATTGTCTACTTCCATACTTACACTATTCTTTAACAATATAAGGGTGCCAAAGCTAGCATATACCAAATGTAGATCTTAATTCAACTTGAGAATAGGGGATTCTTCCACTTCAACATCTGGTTGATCAACATGAATATTGGATAGGGTCAACACTACAACAAATCGTCTCTCCTGAGAACCTATTTTTATTCTAGATCGACAACTGTTTGTGACATCAGATTTCTCATCTATTCTCCTCTATTGTTTGTCCTTTTCATTTTTTTGGAGATCGATCGTGGGTTTATGATGTTTCATTTTTATTGTAGTCCTTTTATTTATTTCTTCATCATCCATATATTATCTTTGTTTTTTATTCAATGCTTGTGTCCTCCCTTTCCTTGGTATGATTGCAGTGCCTCCATGACTGTAAGTTAACTACAATTTGTATTATTCTTGAAACATCTAGGGATTAACTACCCACCCCCCCCCCATCATCAACCACGAGTTTAATATTGGTTTAAGATGGTAATCCTTGCAATCATGTTAATTTTTGTATAATGTACTCCAACTCTTCCTGGATATTTTTGTAGTTCTATGGAATATTCTAGATATAATATAATATGCAGAACATAAATATTGAGGAAGCGATAGCAAAACAACAATGATATTAATATATCTAGAACAATATCAAAATAATACCAAAATAATACGAGAAATAGAACATTTATTAATGATAGAAATGGTCACTTTCCTCTTCGAGGGGGAAACCTCCAACAAAGTAAATCTCTATTACAATAATATCCAAGACAAAAATAACCAATGCCTCCTACTCTTATTTATACTAATCCTATCTTCTAAGGAAACTTCTAGAGAAATATCTTTCTAGAAATGAAAGCTTCTATTAGGTCTTCTTACATTGACTTATTCTCCTTTATTTATTAGTCCTTATTAACTAATGTCATCCTTTATTACATAGAAAACATATCCTACTAACTAGTTGTTGATATTATGGTAGCCGTGGGAGGTATTTACCTCCACGTGTAAACCTGACAAGGATAGAATACTCCAGGAAGTAGGAAGAAACCCTAATGAGTTGGCTAATAACCCTAGAAGACTTGTCGGCTCAAGAAGATAATTTATATTAGGTTATTAGCCTCCAAGAGAAGAAGTTGGCCAAAAATAATAATATATACTGAACAGACAGATACCCAGAATGAGAAGTCGACCCAAGCAGTTAGCCAGACTTAGTATAAACACAGGAGGCTAGTTCTCATTCTGGAAGGAAGTCTCAGAATTGAAAAGCAACACTTGTGCACACTGCAGTTGCCCAGTTTCTATGCAGGTTTGGAGGACAATTTCCGTTGCAGTTGCTGCAGCTAGCAGTTACACTTGGACTATCTCTTGGCTAGGGTTTGGACTATCTGATCAGCTTTTCTTAATGTGCTATCCTTGGGTAAGGGTGTGCTACCCTTTGTTTGGCTATCTAACCTAGGGTTTACTTCCAGAGTGATTCTCTGTCAAGGTTAAGGTGCTCGGAGGGTGGCTTCGGCCTATGGTTTGGTGACAATAGAGATATTGTCAATGGTAAGATGAGCACATCCATTATATTCTAATAGGTTATGGGACCACGCCTCCTTCATTCAGTCTAACCACTGGAAGAAAACATAGCCAGAAGTATATTAAACTAGTTGAAGAACTGTCGCTAGGATTTCCTAGCAGGAGCAGTCACCAAAGCACTGTCGCTAGGGTTACTAGCAAGTGCAGTTGCAGAAACCCTAATACTCTGATTGAGGAACCTTAAGTGAATGTATTGACCTAATCTATGGATAGATCAGTGCGCCCTAGCCTAGCGCATCTCCTGGTACTCTTAGAAAGACAAGACGTGAAGTTTGATCTTTTGGTCAAATCTAGGGTTGACCAAGTCAAAGCAGCCATGACTTACTCTATGAAGTCAGAGAACAAGTTAGACAGAGATTTTAAATTTAGAGCGTGGAAGACAAGTATTGATATCATACTTGCCAAGAATAAAGTGCTAGATATCATGAAAGGAAATATCGTGAAACTGGAGTTTGAAGAAGGGAAAAAGAAGGAACTGCAGAATGTTGCAGCTATGGAGAAGTTCAAAGATGGTGAAATCAATTCTATGAGCGTCATAGTGGAATATATAAAATACCAATTGATACCCTACATCTCCCATCTTGACNAAACATGAAGCATCAATTGCCGAAGAAAAGGAACCTACAAAGAAGACTAAGCAGGACAAAAGAGACTTCTTCTTCTGAAGGTAACAATACTCTTCTTAGTTATTGTACATATCTTGTTTGCATCGTCTCTGTACATATCTTGTATATCTATCTCTTGGAAGATAATGTGTTCCAAGAAGAACTATACTGATGGAAGAACAAAAAGATAAGGATTGATATCATTAGATAATACATGAAGGAATGAAATACATAAAGAAAATCATGTGGAAGTTATTGCAAGATAAGCCGAATCAATTATGAAGAGATCTAGAAGAAGCAAAGACAGAAAGAAGTTAGCAATCGAGCGGAAATTGGAGAAAGACTTATGACGTTTTGTAGAAGATAAAAAGATGGAATCATGGACTCGACTAGATAGAGAAATCCAATTATATATTGCAGAATACAATGAAGATACAAATGGAAGCATGGACTCATTTAGACAGAGGGAGCCGATTATATGCACTCTTACATGAAGCAAGGATTAAGAGGGAGATAATACTATGATCCATTGAATATGATGAAGTATATATCCATGGGAGTAACCATGAAAGATAGTCCATGCTCAGTTCAACCTCAGAAGAAGTCATCTCTGAAGCGAATCCTTAAATCATCCCTGGTTGTCCATACAGATCCGTGATCCTATGATAAAAGAAAGAAGTGGAATATTTAGGGCATGGAATCTATAAGAAACTTAATGGACCCAAAATCTAAAGAAAAACATGAGGAAGAACATGAAGATTCCAAGAAAGAAGAAAATCCTGAACAACCAGTCATTATATCGAAAATCGCAAGACTACCAGCCTAATATGAAAACAATCAAGCAGAACTGAAAGTTGTGATGAAGAACAATATACATAAGACTTATGAATAAAAGCATTGCAAGATATAGAACTAGAGGTTCTCCTAGATGGAGTGAGAAGACTATGATGATTGCTCATTCTGGTAAACCAGACATACGTCAGCATGAGTCCTTATATCATCCATAGGTTGGAGTGTTACATCAAGATGAATGAAAAGACTATTCTCTAGAGAAATTGAACCTCAATATGAAGAGAAACCTCAATACCTTAAGGCATACCAGAAAGAGACCCTTGTATACATATGGAAGAAGATAACTTGGTGAAGAACCTCCAATGCACAACAAAAGTGTGGTGAAGATTCTCTATAACATAGATATTATATCAAGATGATTACTCAGTAGATAAGATCTCATGATGACAAAAGAAGTGCCACATTGATATGTTCCAGTGGTCCAACAATGATATACTTTATTGATCAGAGCTACATGAAGCCTTCAGATAAAACCAGTGCTCCAGAACGAAGTACATTTGAAATCAAGCATTACATTATCCATGATANTACCAGAAAGAGACCCTTGTATACATATGGAAGAAGATAACTTGGTGAAGAACCTCCAATGCACAACAAAAGTGTGGTGAAGATTCTCTATAACATAGATATTATATCAAGATGATTACTCAGTAGATAAGATCTCATGATGAAAAAAGAAGTGCCACATTGATATGTTCCATTGGTCCAAAAATGATATACTTTATTGATCAGAGCTACATGAAGCCTTCAGATAAAACCAGTGCTCCAGAACGAAGTACATTTGAAATCAAGCATTACATTATCCGTGATAAAGTTCAGAAAGGAGAAAAAGGTTCTCCATTACATATCTCCATAGATGAGCAGATAAGTAGACATTTTGGTAAAGCTTCTATCCAAGATGAAAGAGTTTGCGTACTCAAGCTGGAGCTCGTGGAGATGACTTCGTTATTGAAATAGGAAGGGATGACTCCTATGTTGGGAGGGAGCACTAATATGTATTGATTTATGGAAAACCATTTTTCATTTCGAAGAATGGTCCAGGATGAGCAGTTTCCTTTCCAGTTTGGAAAGTGGATTGAGATTTCTGACAGACAACAATTTCCCATTGTGGTTAACATGGGAAATGGTCCAGATTGCTTATGTATCATATACAACGACTTCCCATTGTGGTTAACATGGGGAGTGGTCTAGGGCAGTCTTTCTTCTTGAGGGTTACTCAAGAAGACTGGTCCGCCTCGCCGAACAATGATCTCTCAATGTGGTTAACATGAGGAATGGTTTGTTTTGGAGGTTGGTATAGGACAATATTTTATTCTTGTGGTTAACAGAGGAAATGGTCTCGACAACCATTCCTTAGGGTTTATACATTCTCTCGAGGGTGCACTTTGATTAGTTTAGGAGGAATGGCCCATGGTGGGGAATGTTCTAGGCTCAAAAATCAGGGACAAGCATTCCCTATGGTTTATACATTCTCTCCAGGGTGCACTTTGATTAGTGTAGGAAGAATGGCCCAGGGTGGGGAATGGTCTAGGTTCAAAAATTAGGACAATTATTCTTCCTTGCTTGAGAAGAATAGTCCAGAAAACTCATCATTGATGTTTTACCTTTTCGAGGGAAGATATTCTTTCATATCTCACAGATGTGAGTGAAAGATTGGCCCAGAGGATTCAGTTTTTATCATAACATTGTTTATGTGCAGGTTGCTATCAGATGATTGTTATGAAGACTGTATGACAGTAGATGTATACTACTATGGTGGATGTGTTCCATTGTTCATGACTATACATTGTTGATCAAGTACTTGTGTGTTACTTGGTGTTGTAGTGTACCACTAGATTGTAGTTATGTACTACTATGGATAGACACAGTTGTGTTCTATTTTTGTTTTGATTTCCTTGAAGACTATCAACAGTTTATTGGAAATAATTATCAGCCAGATGAATGATGAACAGAGATTTTCTAGATAGAAAATGGTTCAGAACATTTACTCTTCTAGATTAGAAGAATGTCTCTTGTATCACTCTGTGGAGTGAGTATCATGTCTGATTACTCAGATAGAATATGGTTTCGAGAGATAATGCAACTGATGATGATGGTGCTCATGATCTAGTCATGATCTAGTCTACATGACTATGTTGATGCTACCGGGTGAATGGAATGTTTTGTGTTCAATACCATTACCTATAATACCTCCCTAGCTAGGATAAAGTGTTGATATTATAGTAGCCGTGGGAGGTATTTAACTCCACGTGTAAACCTGACAAAGATAGAATACTCTAGGAAGCAAGAAGAAACCCTAATGAGTTGGCTAATAAGCCTAGAAGACTTGTCGGCTCAAGAAGATAATTTATATTAGGTTATTAGCCTCCAAGAGAAGAATTCGGCTAGAAATAATAATATATATTGAACACACAGTTACCCAGAATGAGAAGTCGGACCAGGTAGTTAGCCAGAATTAGTATAAATAAAGGAGGCCAATTGTCATTCTAGAAGGCAGTCTCAGAATTGCAGAGCAACACTTGTGTGCACTGTAGTTGCCTTGTTTCTGTGCAGGTTTGGAGGACAACTACCATTGCATCTGCTGCAGCTAGAAGTTACACTTGGACTATCTCTTGGCTAGGTTTTGGACTATCTGATCAACTCTTGTTGATGGGCTATCCTTGGAGAAAGGTATGTTACCCTTTGTTTGGCTATCTAGCATAGGGTTTGCTTCCATAGTGATTCTTTGTCAAGGTTAATGTGCTCGAAGTGTGGCTTCGGCCTATGGTTGTGTGAAAATAGAGATATTGTCAATGGTAAAATGAGCACATCCATTATATTCTAACACTAGTGACCCATGGAGAGGGGTTAGGATCAGATCCTAACATGCCCTTTTCCTTCAAAATAATTCTTTTCTTGAAGGTTGCAGGTGTGTAAAATGTTGGAGTATAACCATTTGTTCCCAAGTGGCATCTTATGGTGATGTGTCCTTCCACTGGATCAACACTTATTTTACATTCATGCCACACAAATGTCATGCATGGTGATTAAGGACTACGTATGGTTGGATCCAAAGGGAACCTTCATCATCTAATTCTAGAAGAATGGTATGGACCGTGCAATTATGTCCTGCTACTTTCTTTATACAGGAAATATGGAACACTAGATGGATTTTGGAAGTCGCTGGAAGGGATAATTTGTAGGCCATTGAACCAATACGCTTGATGATATGGTAGGGCCCATAAAATTTGGGTGCCAAGTTGTGATATGCTTGGCTTTGAGAAATGTTTGCCTGTAAGGTAGGAGCCTAAGAAACACTTGATCGCTTTCCTAAAAAACCATTTCCAAACAATTATGTTCCTCCTATTGCTTCATGAAATTTTGAGCCATGTGGAGGTTATCCTTAAGAGTTGAGAGGGTGGTTGTGCAAGCTTGCAACATTGTATCAATGTATTGGACCTTTGATGTGCCTGGAAGATAGGTAGTGACTGTAGGTGGGTGTTGTCCATACACTTCTTCATATGGGGTAATTTTAGATTCCATATGATAGGAAGTATTGTACCACCATTCTGCCAAGGGGAGCCATTGTACCCACTCATGTCATTTTTCTGAAGTAAGAGACCACAAGTAGGTTTCAAAACATTTGTTGACTGCTTCCATTTGGCCATCAAACTGGGGAGGGTAGTTTGTGCTCATGTTTAGTTGGGTGCCCTGCAATTTGAACACCTTTGTCCAAAATGTGCTTGTGAAAGTGGGGTCACAATCATATACAATAGAGGTGAGCATGCCATGTAACTTGAAAATATGATCAAGGAAAAATTGTGCTACTAGTGTTGGTGTGAAAGGTTGGGGTACAGAAAAACAATGAGCATACTTAGAGAGGCAATCAACCACCACCATGCTGACGAAATTGTTCCCATATTTAGGAAGATTGACTATAAAATCCATGGAGATATATGTCCATATAGAAGATGGAATGGGGAGGGGTTGTAGGGTGCCTGGATACTTGATAGTTTCACCTTTATTATGTTGGAACACCTCACATTCTGTGACAAAGAGAAGGATATCCTTCTTCATGCATGCCCATAAGAAAGAACGAAGAGAATGAGGATATGTCTTTTGAAAGCCAGAGTGACCCGCAACCGTTGATGAGTGCAACTCATTTAGGAGTCACAACTTGATTTCTAAATAGGGTGAGAGAACAAAATGATCCTTGTATATGAGAATATTTTCCTACCAAGTGTATTCGATGGGAGGATTAGGGTCCTCGTTAAGTTGTTAAATTAACTTGGAGATAGTCGGGTGTGTTAGCCACTATTGGCATGCTTCCTCAATTTAATTAGGGACTGGTAAGAATAAGGAAAAGAGGGAGTTGTCTTCCTCATGTTGGCATGATAATGCATCAACTACTATATTATATTTTCCCTTTTTGTATATAATTTCATAATCATAACCCAACATTTTGGTTAGCCACTTATTTTGTTCTGGGGAGGATAGTCATTGGTCCAAAAAATATTTTAGACTATGGTGATCTATTTTTAACTAAAAACAATGTCCCAAGAGATATACCCGCCATTTGTGCACCGCATGGAGAATGGCCATTATTTATTTTTCATACGTACATATTCCCAGATTGTGGCCACTCAACGTTTGGCTAGTAAAGGCCAAGGGTCTACCATATTGTGTGAGCACTACACCTATACCTATGGCACAAGCAACCAATTCCACCAAAAAGGTTTTTTTTTAAGTCAAGTGTTGTTAGGAAAGGAGTAGTGCACATGGCCCTATTTAATTCAGTGAAGGCTTTCTCATTAGTAGGTGTCTAATGAAATTCATTCTTCTTAAGAAGGTCGTTCAATAGTTTAGCAATTTTTCCATAATGGTGGAAAAATTTCCTCTAATATCCCATGAGACCAAGAAAACCCCTTAGGATAATTAAAGTCCTAGGTCGCAACCATTCCTGCATAGCTTGTATCTTTTTTGGATCCAATTTCACCCCTTCACGACTGACAATGTGTCCCAAGTATTCCACTTCACTGGATCCAAATCAATATTTGGTCTTTTTGACAAACAATTGGTTTTCCTATAGAAAGTGAAGCACTTTGTCCACATGAAGAAGTTGGATATCCCAAGTGTGGTTGTAAATTTGGATGTCATTAAAGAAAACCACTACAAACTTCCAAGGGTAAGGTTTCAATAATTTATTCATGAGACTTTGGAAGGTGGATGGGGAATTTCAAAGGCAAAAAGACATGAGTTCTGAAGAAATATTCATAATATTTGCTTCTTTCATGTAGATGTAGTGATATCATGAGCCAAGGTCTAATTTGGTGAGGACACATGTGCTTTGGATTTCGTCCAATAGATCATCAATGATAGGAATAGAAAACTTATAATTGATGGTGATTTTATTCAGGGTACGAAAATCAGGTCACATGCGCTAAGTACCTTCTTTATTTAAGACCATCACCACTAGTGAAGAATATGGGATGGTATTGGGATGGATTATTCCCACCTCCATTAATTCATGTACCATCTTTTCTATTTCATTTTTCTAATCAAATGGATATCTGTAGGGACATACATTGGGGGGTTGATTTCTCAGAAGGAGAGGGATGTTATGATAATGCTCATGCATGGAGAGAGGTAAGGCTATGTGAATATCATATACCTTGCAGTACTTGTCCAATATAAGTTGTAGGCTGGGAGGAACTACCTCAGAGGCATGTTCAATGAACTAGATGGAATTACATTGAGAAATCACACCATGGTGGCCTTTCTTCAACATTTTTTCCATCCTGTGAGAGCTGATAATTTTAGGAGATCCTTCTTGGAGACCAAAGAGGGTATATGAGTGAGATTCTTGGGTGAAGCTCATATATAATTCTTGATAGTACATTTTTATTTTCCCCAGAGTGAGAATCCACTCCACGCTTAATACAACATCATAAACACCCATGGAAATAGAGAACATGTGGGTTTTCAGAGTATAATCACCCATTTGGAGTTTGACATTCTCACAATGGCCCCCACACTTCATAGTACCACCATTAGCGATGAGGATGTGAAACTTAGAAACAGGTCGGAGAAAACAATGAATCTCATCAACAAGCCTGCGATGAATAAAATTATGGGTACTACCACTATCAATCAACACCACCATCGACCGATGTTTGATGTAGCCCTTGAGTTTCCTAGATTTATAGAGCTACTTCTCACTTTGACTTTTATATATACATGTTTCCCAATTTGAAATTCATGATGTCTTCCTTTTAGATCTGAATAGATTTTTTGTCGGTCTTGGGCCTCTTTTAAATTATGTTGTACCCTTTTTACCATTCTCTCCATTTCTTGGAGCATTTTAAGCCCCACCATAATCCTGTGAATTGGATTATCCCAACTAATCAGGGTTGTGCATTTCCTTCTGTCTAATACTTCAAAGGGACTCATCTTAGCTGATATTTGATAACCGTTATTGTAAGCAAACTCAGCTAAGTGTAGGTACTCCTCCCACTTAGTTGGTTTTGTTCTTACGTACATTTGCAACATGTATTCGATAATCTGGTTTGTTCGTTATGTTTTCCCATCTGTTGGTTGATGGAAAATTGTTCTGAAATTTAGGTTAGTATCCAAACCTGCAAACAATTCTTTCCAAAAATTTGACGTAAATTTGACATCTCTATCGGAAGTCACCATCTTAGGAATTCCATGCAATCTGAATATTTCTTTCATAAAAATTTCAGCGATATTAATCGCTTTTTAAGTAGATTTCATAGGTATAAAGTGTGGAGATTTTCTTAGTTTATCAATCACTACCATAATGGAGTCATTTTATCTTTGAGTCTTAAGAAAACCTGTGTTGAAGTCCATCAATATAATTTCCCATTTCCATTATGGTATAGGAAGAGGTTGTAATGGACCTGTTGGATGTTGATGTTCAACCTTTACCTATTGACAATCTAAACATTTAGACAAATACTCGGTTATTTCATTATTCATGTTAGGACAATAAAACAATTTTCTTAAGGATGTTATCATTTTCTGTTGTCCTGGGTGACGAGAATATGACTTTTTCTGCAATTCGTCAAGAATTGTTGTCTTTAAATCAATAGAGTTAGGTACATACAAACAGTTCTTGAACCTGAACAATCCATTTTTATCGATACTCAGATCTGTTCTGTTCAGTTTTTCTGCATTTGCTTGCAATTATGTTTCTTTTTTATGTAATCTCATCATTACTGCTTGTATATTTTATTCTTTGCTCGATATCTTTTCCTCTTTGTTGATACTTATTTCATAGAGTCCTCTAGTCCTCCAACTTAGTGCATCTACAACTTTTTTTTCCTTACCTTTGATGTGTCGTACCTCAAAATTGAACTCACTTAAAAAGGACAACCATCTTGCTTGCCTTGCATTGAGATTTGGTTGACTGAACAAATACTTTACACCACTGTTGTTGGTTAGTAACATAAAAAAAATTCCCATTAAATAATGTCGCCACATTTTTAATGGATGAATTACGATTGTTAATTCTAAATTGTGAGTCACATAATTTCGTTCATGTTCTTTTAATTTACGTGATTCATAAGAGATGACGTGTCAATATTGTGTTAGCACACCTCTTAATCCCTCTTTGCTTGCATCCACACAAACTGTAAAATCTTTATCAAGATCTGCTACCTTAAGGATAGGTTCTGTAATTAACAATCTCTTTAGTTTATCGAAGTTGTCATGACACTTTTGCGACAAATTAAATTTTATTCCCTTTTTTTTAGTGATGTAATCGGGTACGCGATTCTATAAAATCATTCGATAAATCTCCGGTAATAACCGGTAATTCCCATAAATGATCTGATGTATGCTACATCCTTAGGGATAGGCCATTCCATAATGGCTTTTATCTTTTCTGGATCAACTGCAATACCATCTTTGGATCTTACGTGTCCTAAATATTGTATCTTTCTTTGGTAGAATTCATGCTTATCAAACTTAGCATACAACTTATGTTCCCTTAATGTCTATAATACTATTTTCAGATGTTCTTCATGTTCTTCTTCTATTTTTTAGTAAACTAGTATATCATCGATAAAAACCAACACAAATTTATCTATATATTGGTTGAGTATACTATACACCAAGGACATAAAGGTTGTTGGTGCATTAGTAAGCCCAAACAGAATTATAACAAACTCATAGTGTCCATAATGTGTTTTAAATGTTGCTTTATTTATATCTTCGACCTTTATTCTGACTTGGTGATAACCAGACCTTAAATCTATCTTAGAGAATATATTTGTTCCTCCATCTTGGTCAAAGAGATTTTTAATTCTGGGTAAGGGATACTTATTCTTAATCGTCATTTTATTCAGTTTTCGATAATCAATACACAATCTCAAAGTCCCATCTTTCTTCTTAATGAACAAAACTGGTGCTCCCCAAGGTGAAACACTTGGTCTGATATACTCCTTATCTAATAGTTCTTGTAACTGAATTTTCAATTATGTTAATTTGGGTAGACTCATTCGATAAGGTTCCTTGGATACCGGGGTAGATCCAGGTATTATATCCATAGAGAAATCTCTCTCTCCTTGGAGGTAGTTCTAGTATTTCATCTACAAATACATCCCTGAACCCACATAGGACTACAAAGTCTTCTAAACTCGGTTTTATTTCTTCCCTTAGGAGATAAGTTACCTCTACAACATAAATTTGGCAAGATTTGTTCATACACTTCTTAAATTTCATCACTGATATTTTCCTAACAAAAACTGGTTTTTTGATTCCTTGTATTGTTCTAACTGTGTTATGTTCATCTTTATACACAAACAACTTTTCGTATAAATTTAATATCACTTTATTCTTCTCTAACCAGTCCATTCCAATAATTATATCGTAAGACCCCAAAGGTAATATGTTCAAATTTAACTGTGTGCTTTGACCATCTATGTGAAGTTCACAATCATAAATCAAATATGTTACCTTTCTTTTGGTCCCTGTTGCTAACTGTACTAACCAGGACTTAACATTGTTTACCTTCTTTAACTTGTTCAATTCAACTAAAGAGGGAGTAATATAGCTCATACTAGCTCTTAGGTCAATTAGTATATTAACATGGTGGGAATGAATTTTACCTTCGACTTCCACAATAGTGGATTGAGGATATTCCTGTCTCCCATTGAGATCTGCATTGATTTTATGCACGCTTCTACCAATGTCTCCAATTGTTGAACCCTCTTGAAGGTTATGGACTGAATTTCTCATTGTGGGATTTAAGCATGGGAAATTTATCCTCGAGTGGGGTTCTCCACACTCCCAAGACTTCAATGGTTCTCTGGGACTATCTCCAACTTTTTTGACTCCTAGATTATCTATTCTATTCCCCCCTTGAGCATTATGTAGTATTTATTTGCAATTATTTATTTATATCTAGTAACCATGCTTCAACCTCCTCACTATTCTTTGATTCTCCATCAGAGGTGGAAGGTTTTATTTTCTTGAATTCACCTTCTAGGTGGTCCACTTGTTTTCTTTTTCTTCCCGTAGATGCTTTGTTTTCTGTCATGTGTGTGTCTTCAAAAGAACTATCTTATTTTTATTTTTCAGGACCAGAGTTCTTAGAGGAAATTATGCTAACCTCTTCCTCTTTTTCATTGTCTTTGGACTCTTCTTTGTTACTATATTGCGCAACAACATTTCATTTATTTCCAACTGGTCTTCCTATGCTTTCTTCAACTTTTCGTTATCTGATTTAAATCCTTGTAATTCCATGATGAGGTTTCACATCGTTTCCAAGACTTGAGTGGCTAAAATCCATTCATTGTTATGTTCTGGGTCTCTAGGAAGTTCTTGGTTTGGATTCCCTTTGAGTCTATCTCCTTCTTCATTATGTGCTGACATTTTCACAATAGACAACTTGTTTTACTATTTGTAACAATAAATGTGTTTGCTATATTTTATTTAAAGGGAACAAAATAAAATTATGGAGCTACCCTCAGGTCCAAGTGGTGTAACAACTCTGATACCATATTTAATGTACCCCAAATTCCACAAATTAAAAATAAAAATAAAAGGGGAAAACTAAATTCTATTATGTATGAAAATTGTTCGTGACACAAGAATAATTATATCTTAAACCAATAATTATATACCTGGAAAGTGTATCATTATCTTTCCTCATTTAAAAAAGGTTGCAAGAGATCATGCAATCAACACATAATTTTTTGTTAAGCATTGCTATTAGAATTGACATTGTAACATTGATGTGTTAGTGGTTAGGCCTGTCAAGGTCCATAGCCTAGGCATAACTTGTGCGACCCATTTATATAAGTATTACACTATTTTTATAAAATAATTAACGATACACTCAAGACTTAACACTAGCGTACATGGGAAATGAACCTAGGGTTCATAACCCACTAATTCCAGGACCTACACGCTAGGGTTGTCAAGTTCTATAGTAGTATAGCATGTTATGAAAACTTATAAAAATCACAACGATATAGTTGTGAACCTGTTAATACACCCTTGGTCCATATTACACATAAATTCGTGGCCTTTATACAATTTGAGAGCATTAAATATGGTAGTTACCCAGATAGTCGAACCTAGTCTTAGGGCATTTAAGTTGGGTCATATCCATTAATGGTCTTAGGCCATCTTTACTGCTCCTGTCCTGACATTACTGGAAAGCCCCACTACGTTCTTGCCACTTAGGGTGGCGCCACATGGTGTGGTGAGGGTGGCATACTATTCAAATTTCTCCAATATCAAGAGGCATGAAGTGCCTAGTTACCCTCGCAGTTATTCCATTTTGTTTTTGTTACTCTTTTTTTTTTATCCCATGATGGTAAACTTGTTCGGCTCTGTGGTAGAAAGGTAGAAATGGTCGTTTATTCGATTCCTTTCACAGCATGGTGACCACTGTTTCAATTTTTTCTCTCAGTTCTGTGCATGATAAGTCCACTTCCTCTATGTATCCTATTCTATAGACTCATTGTTTCGATGAAATGGTGTTATTTAGATTTGAAGGAGACATTATCTGTATAAAACGATTTTCCCAAAAGTTTGTTGCATGACGCATTCTTTTTATTTCAGAAGCTCTTTTTATCATGCCTTTCTTTATATTAACACCTTCCCTATGCAATTTATTATTGTCTTGACATATGCTCTGCACACTACGTTCTCTATGGAAATAATCCTTTCTCTATGTAAATGCATTTCTTCATGGAAATCCTTTCGGTTATGCAGAACATGTGTTCTTCGTGGAATGTTTCTCTGTATATTCAATACGTTCCTTTGTGAAATATATCTCTTTGTCTATGAAGAACTTTTGTTCTCTGTGAAATGTTTCTCTGTCTATTCAATACATTTCTCTATGGGAATATCTCTCTATCTATGCAAAACACATGCTCTTTGTTTCTCTTTCTATGCAATACATTTCTCTGTGGAAATATCTCTTTGTCTATGCAGAACGCATGTTCTATGTTTCTGTGTCTATGAAATACATTTCTCTGTGGGAATATCTCTCTATCTATGTAGAAAACATGTTCTCTGTTTCTCTGTCTATGCAATACATTTCTCTATGGAGATATCTCTCTTTCCAAGATAGATAAGTAGAGTCGTTATAACCTGTTTCATTCACTTTGGGTGGTTTCTGTGTAAGGAAGACTATAATCGATAGTAGTAAGGCTTTAACGCGTAACCTTAAGTTAGGTCGTGGCAAGGTAATAATTTATTGTGTTCTTAACTTTGGTCGTTCTCCTTGAATCTTCACACACTTAAAGATTTGTTACATGCTTTTCTTATTTACTTTGTTTGAATATTTTATAACTGCACTCTCTAACTATAGGGAAAGATTAAAAACCCTTAATCATTGAAACTAATAACGACACCTCCTTATACAAAGTCATTGGTTAACATATATCTTTGCCGAGGAATATCATGGCCTATCTCCATTATACACCCAAAACCAGTGCTATTTAACATTAGCTCGACGATTAGGATTTAAACCATACACAGTTTTGAGGAAATCGTGTGCCTTCAACAAATCTGTTGGAAACCTAAAAGATTCTCTTCTTTTGATTAAATCAAGACTTAGTTTCATTTTTTCCTTTGAATAAAGACTTGGGTCCTTACTTAATTATTCACATACCCGTATCGCCTCCCAAGCGCCACTTTGGTATTTCTAATTTAAGGTTTTTTAATTATATAACTTGTATAAATTTTCCGATCTGCAAATGGTAAATCTTTGTCCTTATTTCGTACTTGCTATTTCCTTTACTGTAAGTATTATTCTTGTCTGTGCATAAGGTAGCTCTATGTTTAAAGTAATTGTTTTCACAGTCACGTTGGCCCTCTATAAGGAGTTTAATTACTCTACTCCAAAGTAATATTCATTGGTTATTATAACTCTACTCTTGTTTCTATTGGTATCCCTTTTACTCTGTAAATCTTATAAGCTACACGATATCAAGATTATTGTACTCAATTGGAAAATTTTCTTATGTTTTATTGCTTGCATGAGTAATAATAGTTTCAAATGTATATATAATTATGATGGGTCCCTTTGGCTTATGAGGGAACCCATCAGATGGATTACACACTTACTCCCCTTCTTGGGTCGTGGATCGACTACTTCACAAAGAAACATTAACTCTACGATGATCAATTAAGATTTCAGATAAGTAATATGGCTATCCAGTTTACTTCAACATATTTTGGCTCTAAGTATAATAACATAAGATATAGCATCAACTGTATAACATCAATAATAAAATTACATTAGCATAGAATCAACAATTTAAATACACAGTTGCAATACATATCTGAAAAAGTTGATTTTTGGAAACAAATGGAGAAACCACGTTCCACCCAATCGTAGAACAAAACAACCACAATCACTTGTCCTAATCACCCCCTAGAGTAACCATGAGTCCATAAGGGAGAACTGAATTATCCTCCTTAGCTACAGTCACCCTCAACAGATCAAAAATGTTTTTCCTCACACTACAAGTTCTCATAACATCAAACAATTATCAATTCCTCAACATACTAAGCAATGTCCTGCCTCCCACATAGTTTGTATATATTCTTGTTCCTAGTTCTTTCCATTCCTTTCCCTCCTTGGAGAAATTTATAGCTTTACAAATCGTTGATTTTTAGGGGCTACTAGTGGTCAAATTCAACTTCTTCCACTTGTAAAAATAAGCTTTAAGGTAGTTAAAACCTATTCCCCACTCATGGAGTCATGATCAACTATTTTTAACCTTGTTGTTCCATTTGTCTTGCACATTTAATTTATTAAAAGTTTGTCTCATACATGTGTCCAATAAAAGAGGACAGTTGGGAAATTCAATTTTTTTCCAAAAAATCATCAAATAATTAATTACATAATCCAAAATGCCACATTCGGATTTTCCATAAATGGAAAATTATTTCCAAATCCAATTTTTCCAAAAATAGAAATTTATTTGTAAATTCAACTTAGAATTTATTTGTCTAAAATTTGAGGATATTATAACCAAATTCTTAACACCAATAAATGTGTAGGAATTTTGCAACCACAATGCAGGAGACACAGTTGCACGAAAATAGATCTTGTCGGTTCTGTTGTTTTTTCTGCCCCAAGGGTTAGGGTATTCAAGGTTTCTACAGATAAGGGTTTACCCTGTGCTATATCTCTCTGATATACATGAAAGGTTCAATAGTATTACTCGGCCCAATATCTCAGGGCAACAACTAAGGAGGCTAAATTGTACCCTTAGCCATACTACCCGACTACCCAGGTACTAGACAATATCTTCCCTAGTCTTGTTCTCGGTGAAAATATAACAGTCAAGCGGTCGATTGGTTTATCTATGGAGGGATTCAGTATGCCTAGGCCAATCTGTATACATGTGTTGTCTAATTTGCTACCACTCAAAGGGGTACCAACAGGGGTTACAAGGGTGGCCAACAAATGTTCTCTTAGGTACCACTTGTATTTCCTACGTGTATGACTCCCCAACCACAGGTTTATGAGTCTAACGACATATATGTTTAGCTTAAATACCCTATAATATGTCTCTACCCTGAAAAAAACATTTACCCCATAAGTCGTGCCCTAGGAAGAGCTCTAATACCACTTGCAATATTAAAGATATAATATAATATGCAGAACATAATTATTGAGCAAGCAATAGTAAAACACCAATGATATATCCAGAAAAATATCATAATAATACCATAATAACACCAGAAAGAGCACTTTTATTAATGATATCAATTTTCACTTGCCTCTTCGAGGGAGAAACCTCCAGAAAATTAAATCTCTATTACAATTATATCCAAGAAAAAAATATCCAATGCCTCCTACTCTTATTTATACTAATTCTATCTTCTAAGGAAAATTCTAGAGGAAGATCTTTCTAGAAGAAAAATCTTCTATTAGGTATTCTTACATTGAATTATTATCTTTTATTTATTAGGCCTTATTAACTAATGTTGTCCTTTATTACATAGAAAAAATATCCTACTAACTAGTGACCCATGGAGAGGGGTTAGGATCAGATCCTAACATCTTAGGTCAAAAATTGATCCCACTATACTAGTTTTTTCTTCCATTCAGAGTTTGTTAGTGTCCTCAAGTGATTTTGTGGTTCATTGATATAGATGACACCCTTATCAATAAACAAATTACGCAACAATGTCAATATTGTGGAGGTCATCATAAAATTTTCTCTTAACGTCATCCAAGGATGTATGCTCTTTTATTGCGTATTCTTCGAAAAAGTCTTTCACAATTTGTTCAACCGACTCGTAAATGTTTGTTCATCCATTTTTAGTTAATTTTGATAACAATTTCTCATATTTCAGTGTATTAATAATGTGCATCAATTTTTTTCTCTAACATACTTAGTTTGTTCAAGATAGTTTGTTACTAGCTACCTTTCTCCTCCACCCCATGGGAGATGAAAGCTTTATTTAACCAATATAATATAGTCAATTCAAATATCTTTGTATCATAAGTTATAAAATAAATTAGGTCAAGGATCCATCCTTTGAGCTCCAATTCCAACTTATCTTTGGATAATTTTTCCTTTTTTTGTTGATAGTTATTTCCATACTTACCATCTCTTATTTGGTTTTTGTTGAGAAGAGACTATGAAAGTCCTAAGTCACCCTCACTATTTGGTCTCTTCTCTTGAATTAAGGTTTTTGAGTGGGTAAATGATTCTTACCAATCGTTGTGGTGCCTCTATAAATCCTTCATTTATTAACTTCAAGTGATGAATATTTTCCTCAAGTTTTCATGGTGTTAATATTTCACCAAATGTGATAAAATGGGGGTCACCTAAAGGATGAAGAAACTTTCAAATAGGAATTGGGGTATCCCTAATGAAGTAGTGAGCGGGACATCAAATACAGAATGTGGATTCACACATAAACTAAGAGGAAGTACGAATAAATTAAGGTTTTAAGTGTAATCTTGGGGATTTTCACCCAATAATTGTAAGAAATTAGAATACTTGTGGTAGCATTAATCGAGACAAATGTCATGAAGAAGAAAAATTTCAAGAAACCTAGGGAGCTCTGAGTTGAAGAGACTAGAATCCCTTTATTAGAGGACTGGTTGGGGGAGATGCTTGACGCTAGTAAAGTGAATTGAACAAGGTAATGGGATGCCTCTGCTTCTCATGCAAACATACAACCCAAATTGAATTAAAAGTTATGCACATTCCTTAGATACCATCTTAATTTTACAACAATAACTTAGAGAAAAGTAAAAAAGATTTCCAAGAAGGAGAAATCGAAATACTAACCAACCAAGATTAAATAAAAATGACAGTGTTGTGCCTAAACATAAATCCAATGAAATTGTATTGTCCCTAGTATCCTTCCATAGCCACGAAGTTTCCATTTCTTGAAATGAGCCTGGATTTAAATTCTTGCAAACCTGTGCTTTCCATAATTGCAGGTGGTATCATCAGCATGCCTATATTGTGTTTCAAAATACTATCTAGACGAGATAAGCTAGTATGAACTCTATTTGTCCTTCGACCACCATATATTCTCATTACTTGGACCCTTGACCTTTCATTTGGGATGCTTCCAAGCATGTGGGATATTTCCTAAAGATACCACCTAATAAACATTTCATTTTGTGTGCACAAGAACCCCATCAAAGGATCCTCAATATTTATTTACTATAGACAATTTAGTAGCTAAAGGTTCCTCAACCTTTTATACCATAGAACAATCAAGTGACATTGTTCCTCGATATTTCCATGGTCAAATGAGTAACTAGAAATTCCTCTCCATTTGGTTGAGTGTTTAAAGTCCCTCGATCTCTTTATAATCAAGTATTTGGAGATTCCTCTTTGTTTCATTGAGTGTGCTTACAATACCCTCAATATTCCTCCTTGTTTGCTCAAGTGACTAAAGTTACTTATTTGACTAACTAAAAGTTCCTCAACCAACCTATTTAGAGAATTGTGCATCTATGTTCCTTGATATCCCTATCTATAATCTATGCAACCTAGAAAATATTGAAGATAAATCTCATTTCCTTCGAAGATACCTTTCTTACAATTATGTTATACATGTTTATAGTAATATCCCAAACTAAGATTGTATCTTGTTGGGGAATATGAACTGAAACATGTCAAACATGTCTAAATAAGTGAATTCCATATTCTAATTTCATAATACTTTTATTTGATCATTCTCTTAAAAAACATTAAAAGAAATCAACGTCATCATTCATCTACTTGTTTTACTTATTATTGACCCCGTAATATAATTTGATGCCAATCTTTATTAAAGAAAAACAAATTCATATTTCATTTGACCATATTCCATTGGAAGAAATCCTTAGCATCAAACACATTTTTATGAGAAAATTCCAATAAAGGAAATATCTCTCTTTCAAAATTGTTTGAATTTTAAATTTACATTTAATATTAAGAATAACATGTATTGTTTTTAATATTTTTTTTGGAAATCCATGGAAAAAGAGCTAAAGGCCACGTTGGATTTAGAAGATATCATTCAACTATGTGTTAGAAAAATAGGTTTTCTCGTTTAACAATAAACAATATCTCAATATTGTCACCCAACCATAGGCACAAATGCCACCCATGAGCACCTTAACATTGACAGAGAATAATTCTGGAAGAAAACCCTAGAACCAATAGCCAACCAAGGTGGCGTACCTCTCTCCAGAGCTAGCGTACCAAGAAAAAATTCCAAACCATAACCAAGAGAAAGTCCAAACCATAACCAAGAGAAATTTCAAGACAAAACTGAAAATGTCAGTTGTAGCAGCTGCAACTGCAACTCCTCTCCAAACTTGCACACCATTGGTCTTATGCAGGTTTCAGAGTTAGTGTGACAAATGAGCTCTAGATCCCTCTTATTTATAGTCCTCCAAGTGACCTAACTGGGCCGAATTATACTTATATAGGTTAATAACTCAATAATAAATATTCTCTTAAGCTGACTTGTCTTCTAGGGCTATTATCCAACATTTAACAATTTCTCTTGCTTCCCAAAATATTCTAGTCTCATGAAGGTTACATGTAGAGGTTAATACCTCTCGTAGCTACCATAATATCAACACTCCATCCATTATAGGGAGGTATTAAAGGTAATTATCTTGAGCACAAAGAAACGATTCAACCGGTAGCATCACCATAGCCACACATGCTATCTCATGGTTAAATAATAAGCACCATCATCACTATCAATATCATTTGATAGCATCAAGTGCATCATCTCTCGAAGCCATACTCCATCTAAGTAATCAGGCATGATGTTGAATAAGTCACTCACTCCATAGAGTGATGCAAGAATCATTCTTCTAATCTGAACATACGTCCCATAAGAATGACTACCCTCAACCATTTTCCACAGTGAGAATGTTTGTCCATCAACATACTGACTATCCATCTAGATGACAATCATCTCCCACACTAGCAATAGTCTCCATGGAAATCATAATAATTCCATCCAATAGAACACAATTGTGTTTATCCATAGTAGTACATAACTACTACCCAGTGGTACACAAACACTCTTAGTAGCACATGGATACTAACCAATGACACACAATCACTACCAATGGATCACATCCACCACATGGAATACAACTAATTTCCAGTGACATACAATCTCGACAATAGTCATATCATTTTATATTAACTTTCATAAAACAATATCATGATAGAAACTGATTCATATGGGTGATTCTTCCACTCACATCTCTGAGATCTAGAAGAGCATCTGCCCTCAGAAGGTAAAACATTATCCATGTGTTATCTGGACTATTGTTCCCAAGCATAGAAGTGTAATTGTCCCTGATTTATGAGCCTAGACCATTCACCTAATTGGGTCATTCCTCCGACACTAATCACAGTGCAACGTGGAGAAAATGAGTCTGCCCTAGGTAATTTTTGTCCCTAATTGTTGAACCTAGACCATTTGCCTAACTAGGCCATTCCTATGAAACTAATCAAAGTGCAACCTAGAGAGAATGAGTTTTCCCTAGGGAATGACTATCCAGACCATTTCCTATGGAAATGAATCTCATGTACCAACCTCTGAAATGGACCATTCTTCAAAACTTCTCACAACTGTGAACTTCAAAAGAATAACTGCCTAGAGAGGAATAACATTCTACTTGACCACTACTCAGAGTGACTACTAAGAAGAATTTAATGTCCCCACTTTGGGACATCATCACAGTGCAAAGGTTTATGATGACCAGAGTAGCCAGATGGATGTTATAGCGAGTACAAGGGTTATTGAGAGGCATTGTGGCATCCAACTTGCATTTCTCATCATATTCCATCATTATGATCCATTCTGCATAGGTTGGCTTTGGCTCCGTTTCATTCCAACGATTTCCATGATTTTGACTATTTTGAGCTATAAGTTAATTGAATTCACTGAAGAGGTCATTTTGGGCACATTACTTGGAGGAACATCTGAGTGTAATAGATCATTTGAATCAGGAAAATAAAAACTACCGGATGTGATGGTGAGAAGTGACTTTCAGTTGCCAGGGAAGCCACAAGGAGAGATAAGGATCTTTTCAGAGGTAAAAAGGTTAATTAATTAATTAAAGTGATTTAATTAATTAATTAAATATTAATAAAATGAAAGTCACTTTGGAGGGACAAGGTGAGCCAAAAATTATAAAG
>SNQJ01S0007351.1:4706-18825 GCA_010110895.2 Picea sitchensis | reverse complement strand
AAAAACATTTATAACATGCTATGGACACTATGAATTTGTAGTGATTCCATTTGGACTTACTAATGCACCAACAACTTTTATGTGCTTGATGAATAGTATATTCAACCAATATTTGGACAAATTCATGTTGATTTTTATCAATGTTATTTTAATCTATAAAAAAAATAAAGAAAAACAGGAACAACATTTAAAAATAGTATTACAGACTCTAAGAGAACATAAGTTGTATGCTAAGTTTGATAAAAGTGATTTCTACCAAAGGAAGATACAATATTTAGGGCATGTTATATCAGAGGATGGTATTGCAGTAGACCAAAAAAAGAATAAATCAATTATGGAATGGGTTATTCCTAAAGACGTTTCATACATAAGGTCAATTGTGGCAATTACCAACTATCACCGAAGGTTTATCAAAGGGTTTTCTAGAATTTCCCATCCGATTACATCACTACAGAAAAAGGGAATAAAATTTAGTTGGTCTAAAAAATGCCAAGCCAATTTTGATGAACTAAAGGGAGTGTTAACTACAACATCTATTCTAAAGGTAGAAGATCCAGATAAATAATTTACAATATGTGTGTGTAATGTACCCCAAATTTACCCAAAAATAAATAAATTGTTAGGGACATTAAGTGTCTTTTCGCCTTCGAACAATGTATTTTGAAAAACATAAACTTTAATATATGTAGGTAGTTTTTTCATTATTATTGACTTTCGCAAGGTTTACGTTTACCATTTTATTGATACAAAAATAATATCATGTAGAATTGACTTTACCTCTTAATTACTCCATGCTATACAAAAATCACATATACAACAGTTAAGGAATAGCTTGACTATACCCTAGTCTCCTAGTTAATATAATTCTTATTCACTAGAGAAAGTGTAAAGGGTTAAAATTTAAGTTATTATAACCCCCAACTAGTATTACCACCATCTCTATGAAAAATCATTACCTTATACCTTATAGGGGTCCTATACGAAAATTTGATTCAAAGAATATGCACCCCCTTTATCAAATACATCGTAGACTTTAATATAAGGGTGGATTTACTTATTAAATTGTTTAAAGTAATAAATCTTCATGGTAACGTATCTATGGTTAAAACTCCAACCACTATTACCACAGGACTAGTAATATGGTTAACAATTGACATTGTTATGAAGCCCAACGATACCAGTTACCCATCCCGAGCTTGGTAACACAATTGAACCAAAAGGTAAGACCTTAAATAAACGAGAGATGGGCATGGCTAAAGGGTAAAGTCGTAACCCTAACCTAACTAGCCTCACACTCTGTAATAACTAGGTATGAAGTCAAATAAAGGAATGTCAGTTGTTGATTAAAACACGTGTGTAACCCATTAATGGCTTCCTGCAACAGTACCTCTCGGGAAGTGTCGCTCGACCACCGTGTCCAATACAAACCGACCACATCCATTGTTTTCACATGGCATTGTAATAATTTTGTAGTTCTCAATAAACTTCTGTGTTGAAGCCGAGGCAAGTCATTGTAACACTTCTCTCCATGTATGTCAAGTGTTTTTCTCTGCGTTATTCATTCCTCTGTTACTGATTAACAACAATGACAATCTAGTCTTGAATAACGATGGAAGAGGCTTCAGGTGGTCTCATGCTCCTACTGCACACAAAAATGTAATTTATCGCATTCTGTAACTTAGACATGCATCACATTGGAAATGTCATAGGTTACTACTTCTATATAGATTTACATCTTGGTCCGCCCCTCTGTGTTTTCAGTTTTTCAGCTAGGGTTTAAAAGGTTCCCTAAATGTTAGCAGTTCCCTAGTTGTCTTGCTATCTTAATTCACCTCATCCTGCAAGCAATGTTGTAATATTAATCTATTTCTCAGTATTTAACACTTTTCATTTAACTTTATGGAATTATACCTAAATCTTCAGCCTCCTTCCATGAGAGATATCCTACCTCTATAACCTGTAACTTCGTTCTGTAATGCCTGGTGGTACAAATAAGATGACGAAGGAATCTGCGGGTATACCATTTACTTGTGTAATTATTTTCACGCGTTGTGATTTGGTTATTATTTTTTTTGTGTCTCGCGCGCAGGTTTAAATATAGAACCCCATGCATCGTGTGTTACTTGCAATTTTCCCCAAACTGGTTGTTGGGTAAGTCTCAACCTGTTGTCCATAATAAAATACCCTTGATGTAATGTCATAAGGTAAAAACTCCTTGATTAATTGTCGCGTAAAAATATCTCTATGTGTTGTGAAATGTAAGTATACGTATCCATACACTAGCGACCCTCTTTCCGAAAACTCTGTGTTTACTCTTATTTTAAATTATAGTTTACTGGGTTTTTAAAACTTCCATTTGTAAAATTATTAAGGGTTTTGTCGGAAAGGCCGTGACCTTGATCTTCTCCTTATCTCCTATAATTTCATTTGAATTTAAGTTGTTTACGACATACCTCTTTCCCGAGAGTTGCTTGGTTAAATCTTTCTCTGGGTTCCTACAATCACTCTTAGGTTCGGTTATGGCGTTCACTGTAGGCATAAGTTATATATTTGTTATTCATGTTTTAATTATTTGATATGTATTCTAGATTCGTAAAGAGGCAAGATGGAATGAGTCCCTGAACCATCATCTCTTGAAAGAAAATACACATTCAAGACTTACTGTGAATTATTTCACCCTCAATTTACACAGTGTATAGTCGTAAAACATTTCCTGTGTGTGCAGTAAGGTTTTCTTACTCGTCTGTAAATTTTAGTAACTGGTTCGTGGGAGTTACTCTTATTCTATTCTCATTGGTTATACTTGTACATGAATTGTTAAAGTCATAAGACTTCCACTGCGTGTAAATTTCCCAAAATTTAAACTTATTTAAAAGATTTACCCTAAGTTCTTTGTTCTGGAAATCTGTGTTTAAACTTGTCTATCTGCACCTCTTCCACATAAAGAAAATAGTAATTAAAGTATCCATAAGTACATCAAATTCCCTTCCATTGGACATATTGTCTTTGACGGAAAAGAAAGATTATAGTAGGTTCGAAAAACGTATCTTAGGTTCCGTTTATGCTTGTGTTCTTGTCTGAGTCCCTTTTTTTCTATCAGCAATTCATAAGTTTGATAACTATGGAAGCAGTGTCCCACAACCTTATCTGTAGTCCCAAATTTGGAAATAAATGCCTCTGTGGGACATGTAACTATACTATGTGAAATTAATTATTTCGTCTAAGAAAAACATTAAAGGTTTAGCAATGTTTTATTTTCCTGTTTACATTCTAGAGCATTCAGTTAATTCTTTTCGGTTACAAAACTAATGATAAGACCCCCGTTTCGTTGCGAGGGTACCCATCAGTCATATTTGGGTCCACTCCTCCTCTTCGTACTGTGGATAGATCACTTTAGCAATGCCGATGGGGAAATGCACCCATGCCAACCAGAATCTAAGTACTATTCGTTTGTTGAATCTTCAATATTTAAATTTGTTGATTTTCTTAACATTGTTTATTAATTCTCGATTTTCCCCTTGTAGGATTTAATTGCTCCTAGGAAATTGGTCCAAGATATCACCTTACTCGAAATTTATTCGAGTTCCAAATCTCAACGTTTAATTTTAAACTTCTCAGGTTTTGTTTATTAGTGGTACATGGTTTTCACCCTAGTGTACTCTATTGTGATAATTTTGAACCAGGGTTCCATGGATAAACTGGTTACTTGTATTTTAATTCTTTAATGGAATATTTTTTTTTTAAAGGAAACTCATATTGAATATGATTCCACTATTAAATATCTATGATAGCATGTGTTATGTAGAATATTGAATCTTTGATTGTACAGGGACCATCACATATATGGAATGTAATTTTTCTTTAAAAGAGACGATTGTTATTTACTTTATATTTGTTCTATGGTACCTGTACAGATGTTGATATTGTATACTTCATGTATATTTATGTACATAAATACCTCTATATGAATATATGGAAATACACACAGTCATATTCTATTTGAACATGTATTCACTTATAATTTTCCAGAATATAACCAACAGTTCTAAAATTCTTTTGGCCTAGTCCAACATATACATATATTACAATCTATGCATATATACATAACCCAACTTTATTAGCAATTAAAATTCACAATAGTGTTCTTATCTTTACTCAATGAATGTAACCAACCTGTAAGGAAATTATCCTATAACCATTTCATTATGTCAGCTATTAATTAACCAAACATTCAACAAGGAAACAAGTAGAGATACATATCTTAAGAATATTTAGGAACACAAATGGAACATCCAAGTTCCACCCAACCGTAGAACAGGACCACCAAACTACATGCATCGTTCACCCCCTAGACTAACCATGAGTCCATAAGGGTGAATTCTAATGATCCTCTTTTGCTACAGTTCTCTTTCAGATTAGAAAATTCCCTTGCCTCACACTCCAAACAATGTTCATAACAACAAGTGATATCCTTTATCCAACATACTCAGAAGTGTCCTGCCTCCTCCCATATGTTGTATATCATGAGCATCTTGTGCCTAGGTATTTTTCCCTCTTTGGGAATTTTCGCTTCTTTACAAATCCCTAATTTTTCAGGGGCTGATAGTTGCCAAATTCCTCATTTTCCACTTGTAAAATTTAGCCCCGAGGTAACTCAAGTCTATTCCCCACTCATGGAATCATGGTCAGTCATTTTCAACCTCATTGTTCCATTTATCCTTCAACAATTAATATAAATAAATATTTGTCTTTTACATGTGTCACACATAAAGATTTGGTTGGGCAAATCCAATATTTTCCCAACAATCACAAATAATTAATTACAAATAATCAAAGTCCAAAGACGGATTTTCCATAAATGGCAATAATTTTCCAAATACGAATTTTCCAAAAACGAAAATTATTTCCTAAGTGCATACAAACTTTAATAATTAATTATTTTGGGGGATATTACATCCTCTCCCCCTTTAGTACAACACTTCCCTTAGTGCTCACTCCTCTCTTTGAATAGGGTTCGATAAGATTTCTACAAGTCTTCCTCAAGTTTCCAAGTGGCCTCGTCATGACTTAAGTGCTTCAATTTCATTTTTACCTGGGCGATGACTCTGTTCTATAGTACTATTTCCTTATTGTCTAGAATGTGAAAATGTTTCTGTTGGAACTCACCTTCTGGTTCCACCTTTACCATGTTCCAACCAATGATGTGAGTAGGATCGTGAATATGCTTTTTTTAACAAAGAAACATGAAAAACATTATGAACTTTTAAATTTGCAGGGAGTGCAATTTGATATGCCATGGGTTCGATTCGAGCTAAGACCTCAAAGGGGCCACAAAACATGGGCCCTAATTTTGAAAAATTTCCTAGCTTTAATGGACTTCTTCTTGCTTTGACTTTTAAAGACACATGGTCTCCAACTTGAAATTCCTGGTGTCTTGTTTTCAAATATGCATAGCTTTTCTGTCTGTCCTGTGCCTCTTTTAAATTCTGATGTATTTTTCTTACCATTTTCTCCATTTCCTGAAGCATTTCTGGTCCCATCATGAGTCTGTCAACTGGTTCATCCTAGCTAATTAGAGTTGTACACTTTCTACTGTATAGTAGTTCAAAGGGGCTCATCTTAGTCAACGTATAATAACAATTATTATACGCCAATTCCACTAAGTGTAGGTATTCCTCCCACTTATTTAGTTTTGTCCTTACGTACATTTGTAACATATCTTCCACAATCTCGTTCGTTCGTTCAATTTTCCCATCCGTTTGTGGATGGTAGCTTGTGTTGAAATTCAAGTTAGCATTCAACCCTGCAAATAATTATTTCGAAAACATTTATGTAAATTTGACATCTCTATCTGAAATCACCATTTTAAGAATACCATGCAATCTAAAAATTTCCTCCATAAATATTTCAACGATGTTAATAGCTTTATAAGTAGATTTCACAAGAAAAAAATGTGCAGACTTGCTAAGTTTCTCAATTACTACCATAATCAAATCATTCTACTTTTGATTTTTAGGAAAACCTGTGATTAAATCCAGTGAGATAGTTTCCCACTTCCACTCTCGTATAGGTAGAGGTTGTAGCAGTTAGGTTGGATGTTGATGTTCAATCTTCACTTGTTGACAATCTAGGCACTTAGATAAGTATTCTATTATCTCACCTTTCATGTTAGGCCAATAAAACAACTTCCTCAATTTTGTTACCATTTTCTAGTATCCCGACTGACCAAAATATTGATTCTTGTGTACTTGATCCAAAATTGTCATCTTTAATTTAGCAGAATCTGGTATGTACACACTATTTTTGAATCTTAGCAATCCATTTCTGTCCAAACTCAGATCTGTTATGTCCAAATTTTCTGCATTACATTGTAAATATGCCATTGTTTTGACATATTTTTTGTCATTCCCACTTGCATATTTTATCCTTTGTTCAATGTCACCTTCTTCCCTGTTAATACTTATCTCAAATAACCCATGAGTTCTTCTACTTAAGGCATATACCACTTTGTTTTCCTTACCCTTGATGTGTCTTACTTCGAAATAAAATTCACTCAAGAAGGCCAACCACCTTGCTTTCCTTGTGTTAAAATCTGGTTGACTGAATAAGAATTTCACACCACTATTATCGGTTAACAACATAAATTTTCTGCCCATTATATAGTGTCACCACATTTTTAATGCATAAATTACAACTGTTAATTCCAAGTCATGTTTGACGTAGTTTCGTTCATGTTCTGTTATCTTTTGTGGATCGTAATAAATAGAGTGTCCTTCATGAGTTAGGACGCCTCCCAAGCCTTCTTTGTTTGCATCCACACATATTGTAAATTGTTTATTAGGGTATTCTACCTTTAAAATAGGTGTGGTAGTTAACAATTCTTTTAACTTATTAAAACCATCTTGACATTTTGGTGACCAAGTAAATTTTGTCCCCTTTTTTTCTATGGATGTGATTCGGTATGCAATCTTATACAATCCCTCAATAAATCTGCGGTAGTAAATGGTAATTCCCATGAATGGTTGGATGTTTGCCACATCCTTAGGGATAGGCCATTCCATGATGGCTCTTATCTTCTCTGGGTCGACTGCAATAACTTATTCATATATTACATGTCCTAGGCACTGTATTCTCTTTTGGTAGAAGTCACATTTGTCAAATTTTGCATACAACTTGTGTTTTCTTATGGTCTGCAATACTATCTTTAGATGTTGTTCGTGTTCTTCATCCATTTTAAAATACACTAGAATGTCGTCAATAAATACCAACATGAACTTATCCAAATATTGACTGGAAATGCTATTCATTAAACACATAAATGTTGTTGGTGCGTTAGTGAGACTAAACAAAATAACAACAAACTCATAATGTCCATATCTCATTCTTAACATTGTTTTACTTATATCTTCATCCTTTATTCTGACCTAGTGATAACCAGATATTAAATCTAAATTAGAAAATATATTTGCCCCTCCCACTTGGTCAAACAGATCATTAATTATGGGTAGGGGATACTTGTTCATAAAAGTCATTTTGTTTAACTCTCGATAATCAATACATAATATTAAAGTTACATCTTTCTTTTTAACAAAAATGACTAGTGCTCCCCAAGGTGAGACACTTGGTCTGATGTAATCCTTGTCTAATAGTTCTTGTAGTTGAATTTTCAGTTCTGTCAATTCGGGTAAACTCATCCTATAGGGTTCTTTAGATATCGACATTGATCCAGGAAACAAATCGATAGAGAAATCTATCTCTCTTATTGGAGGCAGTTCTGGTATTTCGTCCACAAATAAATCTCTAAATTCATGTAAGACAGTAAAATCTTCTAGGCTGGGTTTATCTTCCTTTTCTAACAGATTTGTCACTTGAATAGCATAAATCTGACAATGTTTACTCATGCATTTCTTAAACTGCATGGCTAAAATATGCCTAACTGAGACTATTTTTCTGATGCCTTGTATTTTCCTAACTGTATTGTTTTTGTCTCTGTAAGTAAGCGATTTTTCATAACAATCCAAAATTACTTTATGTTTCTTTAACCATTCTATCCCAATGATTATATTGTACGACCCCAATGTTAATATATTCATATTTACCTTTGTATTTTTGTCATCTAAACTGAGTTGACAATGAGAAATGAACTCGGTTACTTTTCTTTTTGTCCCTGTTGTTAGTTGTACTAGCCAAGATTTAGTATGCTTTACTTTCTTAAGCTTGTTTGAATCAACTACACCAGGAGTAACATAACTCATAGTAGCTCCTGTGTCAATTAAAATAGAAATACGATTATTATTAACTTTAACTTCAACTTCCACTATAGTGGATTGGTGATCATCTTGTCGACCATGCATAACTGCATTAATTCTATGTACGCTCCTACCCACATCTCCTACCGTAGATGCCTCTTGCAGGTTATGAACTATGGTCCTTTCTGTTGAAGTTAAATGTGGACACTTTCTCCTTAAATGAGGTTCTCCACACTCCCAGCATTTTAATGGTTCCATGGTGCTGTCCCCAAATTTCTTGGTTCCTAGATTAATTGTTCTGCCTCCCCATTGGGTGTTCTCGTTATTGGAATGAAAATATTTCCTTTGTAAATTCTTTGTCGCATTCTGGAAAGGGATTGGTTCGAAGACCTTCTTTCACTGATTCAATCTGTCCTATCTCTTATCTTTCCAAGCCTTCGAAATTTCAGATCGTTGTTTGTACTGATCATAAGACATCTAGGCCTTTATAAAAACTTCGCTTAAGGACTTGGTGTTGTCGAAGTCAATTATTTACTTATAGGACTATGATAGGAAACTTAGGAACCACTGGATTTTTACTTTGTCTTCCCTGATGTATGGAACAAATCTTAATAATTCAAGAAAATTGTTTATCAGGTCATCCATGGTCATTTGGCTGAGTCTTAGCTCATACAATTCTTTGGTCTTTCTCTCATAATAAATTTATGATAAATACTATTTATTCAAGTATTTCTTGAAATCCGACCATTCCATCTATTTTTATTTTAATCCCTTGGCCAACTTCAGATCCTTCCACCAGGTGATCACCTTTCCTTTCAGATTATATATAGGCATTCTGACCTTCATGTTACTAGAATAATTATAGATCTAGAAATACTTCTTGATATCCAGTAACCATGCCTCAGCCTCCTCCCCTATCTTTGACTCTTCATCAAAAGTGAATAGTTTGATCTTCTCGAATTCACCTTCTGGGTGATCCACCTATTTCCTTTTCCTTCCTATGGTTGTTTTATTTTATGTTGTTTATGTTCCTTAAGACTAGCTGTTCTCATTTTTTTCTTCAGGACCAGAGTTTTCAGAGGCTCTTTTTCTGACCTCTTAGTCCTTGTCGTGGTCTTTTTGACTCTTCTTTGTTACGATGTTGCACAACAATACTTAATTTATCTCTTATTGGTCTTTGTGTTCCTTTTTCAGTTTCTCATTATCTGCCTTGAACGCTTGCAACTCCACAATAAGGTTCCTCATTGTTTCTAGAACCTGGGTGGATAAAATTCCTTCATTGTTCTACCTAGGTTCTCTAGGAGGTCCTTAATCGAGATTCTCCACAAGTCTGATATCCTCTTCATTCTGTGTTGCCATTATCACAACATCACAAAAAATTTTGGTTTGTAACAGTAAGCATTTTTGTTAGTTTTTCTTTTAACAACATAAAATATACTAAACTAAATTTGGCCCTTCTTTGAGATACAAGTGGTGTAACCTTCATCTCTAATACCATACATAATGTACCCCAAATTTACCAAAAAAAAAAAAAGTTAGTTAGGGACATTATGTCTCTTTTTGCCTTCGAACAAGGTATTTTGAAAAACATAAAATTTAATATATGTAGCTAGTTTTGTCATTACTATTGACTTTCACAAGGCTTACGTTTACCATTTTATTGATACAACCATAATATCATGTAGAATTGAATTTACCTCTTAATTACCCCATTCTATAAACAAATCACATATATCATAGTTAAGGGATAGCTTGACTATACCCTAGTCTCCTAGTTAATATCATTCCTATTCACTAGAGAAAGTGTAAAGGTTTAACATTTAAATTATTATAACCCCCAACTAGTATTACCACCATTTTTATGCAAAATCATTACGTTATACCTTATAGGGTTCCTATACGAAAATATAATTCAAAGCATATGCATACCCTTTATCGAATACATCACAGACTTTAATATAAGGGTGGATTTACTTATTAAACTGTCTAAAGTAATAAATCTTCGTGGTAAAGTATCTATGCTTAAAAATCTGACCACTATTACACCACTATTACCACAGGACTAGTAATATGATTAACGGTGGGCATCGTGATGAAGCCCAACGATACCAGTTACCCATCTCGAGCTTGGTAACACAATTGAACCAGAAGGTAAGACCTTAACTCTAATATTCCAGATATAAAAAATATGCAGAACATAAATAAAATGCTAAAAATGGAATATGAACAACAATATAACGAGAATAACACAACAATAATACTGAAATGATAACATAATGACACCATAAAGAGAACTTCGATTACTAAGATCAATGTTCACCGGCCTCTTCAAGGGGGCAAACTCTAGTCGAGCACGACGCTATTACATAATATCCAAGTTAGGGTTCTCATACCCTCGAATCTTATTTATACTAAATATGTCTTTCAAGAGAACCATCTAGATGAATATCCTTCTATAAGTGGAATCTACTATTAGGTATTCTTACATTCGACTTATTGTACCTTATTGCGAGGCCTTATTAATATTGAGCTTTATTACATCAAAACACATTGTTCTACCTACATAATGGGTTATGTCCCTAACATGGCCTCCCCCTTAAAAAAAACCTTTTCCTCAAGGATTGAGATGTGGAAATTGTTGCAGAATGGCAGCTGGATCCCAAGTAACATATTCTGGAGTTGTATCTTTCCACAGGACTAACACTTCCTTGATGGGTTGCTGACGTAAGAGACGCTCATGCTGGTCCAAAACTTCTTGTGGTTGTAGCCAAATGGAGTCTTCTTCATCCAACTCGCGAAGGTTGGTTTAAGTTTTTCACTTGGTTTAAATCACCTTCTTCAAGCATGAAACATTAAAAATAGGATGTATCTTAGAATGACTGGGCAAAGCTAACTGATAGGCCAGCTGTCCCACATACTTGAGAGCTATTTCATCAAAACTATATAAGGACCATAAAATTCGGGCACCATCTTCTTTCACAGGTTAGCCTTGAGGGAATTTTGATTGTAAGGTTGCAGTCGAAGAAACACCTGATCTCCTACTGCAAATTGACATTCAGAGAGACCTTGATCTTCTTGTTTCTTCATGTGATTATGAGCCATGACAAAATTCTCTTTGAGGGTACAAAGAATAGCCTCTAGAACTGTAAGCATTTGGTCAACCACCTTGACCTTCGAGACACCTGATAAATATGAGAGAACCAAAGGTGGATTTTGTCCATAGACCGCTTCAAAATGAGTCATGCGTGTAGATGTATGGTATGAAGTGTTGTACCACCATTCAACTAGAGGAAACCATTGGTCCCACTGATTTTTCTTTTCCGATGCAAAACACCTCAAATATATTTCCAAACACTTGTTGACAACTTCAATTTGACCATCCGTCTTAGGATGATAAGCTATGCTAAGATGCAATTGGGTGCCTTGTTGCTTGAATAGTTCTTGCCAAAAATTATTGGTGAAAGTTGGGTCGTGATCATAAACAATAGAATACGACATGCCATGAATCTTGAAGACCTGATCCATGAAAATTTGAGCCACTGTGGATGAGGTAAATGGGTGTTGAAGAGAACAGAAATGAGCATACTTGGAAAGGCGATCAACTACCACCATGATGACTGATTTATTACCCGATTTAGGTAAGCCTATAATAAAATCCATAGAGATATCCCTCCAAATAGCAGGTGGAATCGAAAGAAGTTGCAGTGTGCCAGGAGATTCGACTATTTCTCCCTTGTTGCATTGACAAACATCACATTCGACCACAAAATTATGAACTTCTTGTTTCATACCATCCCAGAAAAAATAATGTTTGACCATGTCATAGGTTTTGGTAAACCCAGTGTGCCCAGGTGTGGGTGTAGCATGAAGCTTAGAAATCATAGTGGATTTATGTTTTGATTGTTTACTTAAATACAAACGACCTTTGTATTGAATCTCTTCATGGATCCATGAGTACCCTGGGGAAATTGTAGAATTGGACTGCAATTGTTGTACCATATGCGAACTTTTGGGATCATGTAGCCATTCCTAGCGAATGACTTGAAGCCAATCTGGTACAATGAAGGAGAGAGAAAAAACAGATCCTTGATATTCATATTTTCGATAAAGTGCATCAACCACCACATTATCTTTTCATATCTTGTAAATGATCTCATAATCATATCCAAATAACTTAGTCACCCATTTTTGTTTCTTTGGGGAGGAAATGCGTTGTTCTAAAAAATACTTGAGGCTTTGATGTCCTGTCTTAATTTGGAAGTGTTTCCCCAATAGATAAGGGAACCACAAATCAATGGCATGAAGAATAGCCAACATTTCCTTTTCATATATTGATTTGCCCAAATTTCGTTCAGATAGTTGTTTGTTGGAAAAGGCCAAAGGCCAACCCTCTTGCATAAGAATAGCGTTAATACCTTTCCTTGAAGCATCACATTCCAGGACAAAGGTCTTTGTGAAATCAAGAAGGGTCAGGAATGGAGTGGTGCACATGGTTATCTTCAAGGTTTGAAAAGCTTGAGCAGTTGTTGGGGTCCAAGTGAAAGAATTATTTTTAAGGAGTGTCGTGAGAGGTGTCACAATCTTTCCATAGTTCTTAACAAGATTGCAATAATAACCTATTAGGCCCATAAATCATTGCAAGATTTTGAGAGTATTTGTGTGAGGGAAATATTGCACAACTTCAATCTTTTTAGGATCCACCCTAACGTTGTTCTTGCCAACAAGATGGCCCAAGTACTCGACTTCTGAGGTGCCTAAAGAATATTTAGATTGTTTCAGGTAAAGTTGGTGCTAAGAGAGTAGATGGAGAACTCGGTCCACATGAGCAAGGTGGTTTGTCTAGGTTTTTCTATAGATGAAGATATCATCAAAGAAAACTAAAACAAAATTAGAGAGAAAGGGGCGAAATACATGATTCATGAGGCTTTGTAAGGTGAAGGGGGCATTACACAAACCAAAGGGCATGACCAAAAACTCATAGTGGCCCTGATGAGTTCTAAAGGAAGTTTTAGGAATGTCTTCCTATTTCATATGGATCTGGTGGTAGCCAGAATGAAGATCAAGTTTAGTAAAGAACTGGGCACCATTCAATTCATCCAAGAGGTCATCAATGACAGGAATGGGAAATTTGTCTTTAATGGTGAGTTTGTTGAGGTCACGTAAGTCGGGACACATGCACCAACAACCTTCTTTCTTCAGGACCATGACCATAGGAGAAAAGTAGGGGCTTGTACTAGGGCGAATAATGTCTATGTTAGGTAGTTCTTGAACCATTTTCTGAATTTATTTTTTTTGGGAAAAGGGGTGACAATAGGGAAGGATATTAGGAGGGAGGCTTCTTGGGATAATGGGAATGGAATTGTCATGAACACCACGAGAAGGCAGGAGTCCCTGGGGAGTGGAAAATACCACTTGATTTTTAGAGAGGATGGATTGGAGATCTTACGGCACAAAGGGTGTCTCAGTTTCCTTTATGTTATGGAGTTGGGAAATAACGCCCAAATGGCCTTTTTTTTAGAATATTTTCCATGCAATGGGAACTAATGATCTCTAGTGAACCGATGGTGATGCATTGGAACTTATATTTTTGACCCTCCTGGTCGAATTGCATGGTTAATTCCTTGAAATCCATCAGAATGGGACCCAAATTACTTAGTCAGTCTACACCCAACACAATGTCAAAACTGCCCATGTCGATAGAAAACATATGATATTTCAGGTGGTAGTCACCAATTTGGAAACACGCATTTTCACAACACCCTCCATATTTCATGGATCCTCCATTGGCAATCATGATTTGGAAATTATTGACCGCATGGATACATCAATGAGTTTCTTGGGCAATGCAACGATGAATCAAATTATGGGTA
>SNQJ01S0007350.1:276504-293336 GCA_010110895.2 Picea sitchensis | reverse complement strand
AGAGTTTTCATTTGCTTTCTTAGGAACTATCCATCAACCCTTGGCCCAAAAGTACTTACGTTACCTAGTTTCAATTTGCTTAGTAGGTTTTGCTCATTAGATGGTTTTTCTTGAGAAGATTAGTCTTAGATATATGCCTTCCTTAGTTAGATTATACCCCTACCAGCTTTCTACCTTTGGCATATATTTTGCTACAACTCTAAGTTTACTTACCTCGGGTTGACAATTTAATTGAGGGTTTTTACTGTGTTTTTAGTACATATAGAACACCCATCATTTTTGGCATCGTTACTGGGGAGTTGTCTCAAGGTAAGAAGTAGTTAGGAATTAGATCATTTCTATACCTTAGCATTAGTTTGGTGGTGGGGGAACTTTAAGACGAGAGGTAAGAACCTGCACATCTGCTATAGCAGGTTCCCCCAAACCCAATGGTAGTTTTTCTTTTTGTTTTTATTTTTCATGAATAGACCTAGGAACCAGATGGTAGCTTTTTGTTTTTGTTTTTTCTTTATTTCATGAATAGGCCTAGAGACCCACAAGGTAGATACATTAAATCAAAATCATACCTTTCAACCAAGGTTCCTTCCGATCTCTTTGGGGGAAGGAACATTCCACTTATAAAATCCATAGACCGAAACCGAAAAATAGAAGCTAGCTCAACTCAAAGAGATACAATAGTCTATGAAGGGACTCATACAATGTTGGCATAGGGGCAGACCCAGGGTTCACTCCAAGAGCGCACCAAAAAATCCCTAACTACCAACCCTTTCGGCAACACTTGTGAAGCAGATGAAGTCTCACCCGAGGTAGAGGCAGGGGTGGTTGCAAGACTCGGGTGTCTGCAACCTTAGCTGGGACACAGATCTGTGATTATATCCTTTACAGAGCACTTAGCATCATTCATTCATCACTTATTCACCCTTATTGTACTTCACAAATAAGACAGAACATCACAGTACTTGCTCAGATATAAGATATTTCAGTGCTCAACAGCAAAACATATTAGATCTTGTAGATCAGCACTAAGCATCTTCATACACATCAGATATACTATTCATATACATCTAGTGAATCACAAAGCATAAGAAAATCTATCTCATCATGGCATAGCACTTAGCAAGATAATGAAAACAGAAGGAAGCAATAGCACAAAGCATGACACGCAGGTTTACGTGGTTCACCCCCACCCTGGGGCTACATCCACAAAGTCTTCTTCTTCTTTATTAGCTTTGGTCAATCTGATTACATCACAGAGCTTAAATGTACTCTGCATAGGACAGGAGATCTGTGCGCACCACGCCAGATACTCCTTCCCTGAGTAGATCTAGCATAGAGCCTCCTTACAATCCATGCACTCAACACTTACAGCACTTGCACTCATCTCTGTAAGCCTCTTACAATCATGCACAAAGAATTTACATTCGATCACATAGATCTAATTACTAGCACTAAGCCATCGACACTTCTTACATTACCTAGCTACTTATTTATACTTTACAACATAGGCCTAAAACATGGGTAAACCCATGGGTCGACATCCCTTTCCCATTACATTAACCCAAAACCCTAAAAGGGCCCCAAAAGTGGGTCGAGATCCCATGATCTCTGCTTCGCCTGGCGCTCCATCTTTGACAGGGTGTTGATGTCCAAAAACAGTCAAATATGACCAAGTGTTCCTCAAAACTTGGTCAAGGGATAACAGGTCCCCAACACTCACCTATGACTCGTCCTGAGTCACTCTGGTCTTATCAGCTCCGCTTCGAATGTCTCGAGCTTGGCTCGAGCTACTTCGACCTACTACAATGTGACAACCTCTTGCTCAATGAACTCTTGGATCACTGCATTGTTTATTGGTCCTTCCATGCGTTGTTCTGCAATGATGACAAACTTTTCAAGATCGGTTGCCTAGCTCTCAATTTCAATGAACAGTTGGCATGATTTCTCTTGGAGTGGTTAAGTCGTTGATAGACTTCCATCACTTTACTTTGCAGCATGTGTACCTATTGTTGGGCGGTGCATTGTTCTGGAAATTGCTTCATTCTTTCAACTGGGGCCAAGGCCTTTAGTTGCGCCTATAGCATATCTGCATGTTTCTTTGCTTCTTGAAGTTGTGCTTCTAATGTCTGCAATTATGGGTTCTCTGTAAGGTTCTCATAAGTCTAGGAACTTCTAGCACTCAGCTGCTTACATTCCAAAGCCAAGGTTTTTAATCGGCCAACTGCGTTGCGGGCAGTTGCCTCCCTTAAGTCTCTTACTTCTTGTGGAGTCTCGGGCACGGTACGAAGTTCCATATCTACAATGCGCTGCTGAAGTTGTTGGATTAATTCTTCAATTTGTGCCACCTGTTGTGGGACACGTTCTTCAATTTTCACTTCAATAAACATCACAGAGCGAAGTGCTCTATGAACTCTTTCCTGTACTTCAATTTTCTCTGCTAGCAACTGGTCCTTGCTCTACTGTAACTGTTCTTTTTCCTCCTCCCACTTCGCTTCCATGGAAATATTTTCCTATTATGCCTTCCTTTGTTGTACTATATGTGTTCTCTATAATTGTGCCAAAGCCTAGGTGGCTTGCGTTGTGTATTCTTGAGCTCGTCAAAGGTGAGCTTCGACTTTCTCGGCGATCTGGCGTAATTAGGTGGGCTCATCAGTTGTTCATGTTGTTTCAATTGTCAAGGATGTCGTAGAAACTGCTCTGTTGGACTGGAGTTCCTGCTGCACTTCTTGAAGTTCACCCTTGATTCGGCTAAATACCTCCTCCTTCTTCACTTTCTTACTTTTCTGCGATCTCTAGTGAAGCATCATTCAGCACAGTGATCAATAAGTCAAAGTCATCCTATGTAAGGGTAGTCTTGAACGTAGTCTGGGTGGCCTTAGTTTTCTTTCAGGATGAGAGCTTTGGTGGGGTAATCTTCCTTTTCTTAGAGGGATCCTTCTCCTCTTCAAGTGGAGTAACCTCACCTTTTTTTTGCTCAACTTTTGTGCCACCTATTTCTTCACCATCACCTTCCTTCATAGGTGATATTGAAGTAGTCTTCGTGGATGTGCTATGGATATCTTGAACTTCCACATCCTTCTTAGTCTTGCATGGTTCAAGTGTATCCGGCATGGCTTCAGGGATATCCGCATCGTACATCTCTGTGGGGTCCACTGGAACAAGGAGGTTCGCCGACCATTCCTTGGTAATCTGCTCCAAGTCTTCTTCTGTCAACTTATAATACGACTAGAATTGTTGTTTGTGCTCATCAGTGCATGTTGTGATGTAGGTGAAGTGGCGGTCTGCATTGAATTTGATCAAAGGTATAAACCTATGAAGTGTGTTTGCTGTGAGGCGCGGTGTAGACTGGATTGCATTCTTTAATTGGTTGTAATAAGCATGGAAGGCGACATTAGACTGCCACTATTTTTTCATGTCACTGGAGTACCACAGTGTACAAAACTTCGCGGACAGTGGTTCGAAGGGTTCGATCTCCAAAAAAGTGGCACCTTCTGGTATCTCCCAAGCAATGAAAGTGATGAGTATGAGCAACCAACTAAAGTGAAAGGCATACCCTTGGTCTTGTGCTTGTTTGCAGTCAAGCTCTAGCTGATTTACAAGGTACTTTTCCCAGTTCATTTGTAGTCCCTCCGCCCACTTCCCTGTGAGGTCAGCTACAAATCCAGTCACCTGTGTGGGTCTGTTCTTGCAGACTAACTTCCCTATGATCAGCTGGCAACCGAGGCGCACTATTGCATTCTCAATGGAGGCTACCTTGTAACCTCGCGTTCCCTTCTCTACATCGCCATATGTGTCTTTTATTCACTGGGAAAGAGTGTGATCTGCGGTGTTTCCAGGGTAAACTCGTGCGGGTCAGGGCCCTGCATTCTTAGCCCTGTGATCTGATTGATCAGAATTGGATCCACAGTGATGCGGCGGTCCAACCATAAGTATCCTCTGTGGTAGTAGAATAGCAACAATCTAATGCATGCATTCACTTCCTGATGCCTCCCGAAATGAGGAATCTTCATTACATTGAAGAGGGTTGACTACACAAGGTTATGGGTCCATTGTTGAGGGACAATCTTTGGGTTCCTTTCTTTTGCGATAGTTAAGTACTTGTGCGAGGCTACCATACTGCAAACCTTGCGATCTCCAAGGTTAAAATCACTAAATTTCAGTGTTGTGAGCTTATCCTGGTCAGCACGAACTGCGCGCACCCCTTTCAGGAGGTACACTATATTGCTTCGTCATGGCGAAGTACTCTATGTCGTTGTTCTGATATCTCGGCGAAGTTCCAATTCTGCAATTTTTTTGTCTGCGAAGTATCCTCTAGAACCTCTTGTAACCTTAAAGTATTAGCCCTTTTCTTTCTTAAATTTCTAGTCTTCTTCCCAGTGAGCTTCGTCTCAGTAATTCTTTTACCATTCTAATGCTTATCTTCTGTGGTCTTAGTTACTTCGCATTGTTGAAAGTATTTCCTAGGGTTCCTGGATAATACTTCTTCTGTATCAAAAATAGGTTACTCAATATTTTGCAGATCCTCAAGTGTTCTCTTAGCCTCGACACTAGAGTTGTTGGTATTAAATATCTACGATCTTCTCTTCTATTCTTCAATCAAGTGTGTGATCCTTCTGGTCATAAAGTCTTTTAACTCTTACTTCTTCTGTTCCAAAACTTCTTCTTCATGTTTTCACCTGACTTGTTCTCTATCAATCCAAGGTTTTCCTATGAACATGGTAAACGGAGCGATGTCTTCAACAAATTTAATAATCTCAAAGTCTTCCTCTGTCGAAGTTCCATTGACAGTCATAGGTATTCGGGCGAGCCTTCCGCATAGGTTTACTAGCTTTCCTCTAAATAAACATGTCCCTCCTAGGGAAGGGATCATGGCAGGCTTTCCAATAGCTTCCCAAGTTCTTTCTGGCATAATGTTCACTTCTGTTTCTTCATCAAGAATACAGTCAATGTCGAAGTCCCCTATTATTTCTTTGACTTGCTCCTTTTCTTTGAATATATTTGATAGCCTAACATGTCGGTGATCATTTAAGGTGTATTTCATCTTTAGCAATATATTTTCTAATTCCTTCTGAGTTTCTACTATTTATGTATTTTCCTTAGGGTTTTCTTCATTCAGATTCATTCTTTCAAGCTTAGCAATCATTCTAGGGCAATCCAACACTTCATGGTCCAAATATTTGCAACAGAGGCAACTAGGTCTTCCACTAGGGCATTCCTTAGCAAGATGTCCTGGTCTTCTATAATGGTAACAGAGGGTTAACCCTCTCTTTTGTTTAAATGTTCCCCAACTTCTTTTGTACTGCGCACTAGGATCATGGTAGCTAGCATGCACAAAACTCTTTCTAGGATCTTGCATCCACTTGTTAGTCCACATGTTCTTTCTATGCATAGGTATAACATATCTATCATTATACTTATCAAATCTATTCATATCAAACTTTCTTTCATCTATTAATGCCCTAGTTTTGAAGCTAGGACGGAATCTATCAAGCATACCTAGATCCATGCTTTAGAAACAAAAATTTTCACTTATCCTACTTCTACAGAGCACAAATCTTTCAGATCTAAAAATTGTTGACTATTCTTACCTTTATTAGAGCATAGAGCTTACAGATCTTACCTCTTTTCTACAGATCTGACTTCTTTCTTTCATAAATTTCCACTTTTACTTTTCTTGGCACAGAGAATTCAGATCTCACTTCTTTTCTTCGGATTTGATCTTCCTTTCTTTAGATCTGACCTTATTCCTGGCACGAAGCTTCATAGGTCAAGTAAAAAGTTGTTCCCTAGGGAAACAGATCTACGCACAAAGCTTCCTTTTGCACAAAGTTTCTTCTTCGTCAGTTCCCAGCAATCACAGCTTCAGGTCCCAACAATGGAACCATTTGTTAGCACAAGGGAAGACCTAGGGTTCACTCCAAGAGCACACCAAAAAATCCCTAACTACCGACCCTTTCGACAACACCTGCGAAGCAGATGAAGTCTCACCCGACATAGAGGAAGGGGTGGTTGCAAGAATCAGGTGTCTGCAACCTTAGCTGGGACACAGATCTGTGTTTATATCCTTTACAGAGCACTTAGCATCATTCATTCATCACTTATTCACCMTTATTGYGCTTCGCAAATAAGACAGAACATCGCAATACTTGCTCATATATAAGATGTTTCAGTGCTTAGTAACAGCAAAACATATTAGATCTTGTAGATCAGCACTAAGCATCCTCATACACATCAGATATATTATTCATATACATCCAGTGAATCACAAAGCATAAGAAAATATATCTAATCATGGCATAGCACTTAGCAAGATAGTGAAAACACAAGGAAGCAACAACACAAAGCATGACACACTGGTTTACATGGTTCACCCCCACCCTAGGGCTATGTCCACAAAGTCTTCTTCTTTTTTATTAGCTTTGGTCAATCTAATTACAGCACAAATCTTAACTGTACTCCGCATAGGACAGGAGATCTGTGTGCACCTCGCCAGATCCTCCTTCCCTGAGTAGATCTAGCACAGAGCCTCCTTACAATTTGGGCACTCAGCACTTACAACACTTGCACTTAGCTCTGCAAGCCTCTTACAATAATGCACAGAGCATTTACATTCGATCACACAAATCTAATTACTAGCACTAAGCCATCGGCACTTCTTACATTGCCTAGCTACTTATTTATACTATACAACATAGGCCTAAAACATGGGTAAACCCATGGGATGACATCCCTTTCCCATTACATTAACCCAAAACCCTAAAAGGGCCCCAAAAGTGGGCTGAGATCCCTTGATCTCTGCTTCGCCTGGCACTCCATCTTTGATAGGGTGTCAATGTCCAAAAATGGTCAAATATGACCAAGTGTTCCTCAAAACTTGGTCAAGGGATAACATACAGGGAGCACTATAGAACAAGAAATTTAAGTATCAATCAAATTAGTACAGGAGGCAAGACCACTCGAGTCTTCCACAGAACCAAACAATACAACCTTTGCTTTTACACCACCACCAGGGGACCCTAATTTTAAGGACATCATAGACCCTGAACAGGTGAATCTTTTGTTTGGTAGTTCAACCAATGTAATTATCTCTCAAATTGACACAAAAACTTTGGCACCAATAGTCTCAATCAACTCAAGTAGAGTCCCAGATATCCAATCCATAGGAAGACCTTTCCATTAAAGGGAAACCTTGTTTTCTTCAAAGATAAAACCACCTAGGTACTCTCTTTTCAGAAATCAAGCCAATATGGATGATCAGGAAGACCATAACAATGTAAGACACGAAGAGGAAGAAGAAACTTGAAACCAAAATGAAACTACCTTCGGGTTTCTGATTTTAGACACCACTCTGAAAGTCAACATGAAGAATATTCCTCTCTCAACATTGCCTACCTTTTACGGTAAAAAAAGTGAAGATCTAGACACCTTCCTATTTGAATTTGACATCTTGTGTAGGATCTACAACTACATACAAGATGCCCAGAAATTAAAACTCTTTCATGTCACCCTCAAAGACTCTGCACTAAGATGGTTCATGGGGTTGGGAGAATCCAGTATTAGGTCTTGGGAAGCCATGAAAGACATATTTCTCAAAAAGTACCAAGACTACTGCAATACAAAGATTCTTGTAATGACATTTTTAAAATCCAACAATTAGAAGACGAGACCCTCGAGGATTATATGAAAATATTTGGTTATATCTCCCAAAATTCAAAATACCATGACCTCCCAGAGGATGCAATTAGGGCTCTTTTCCTTAAGGGAATTTTAGAAGAATATTTAGAGATACTTAACCTGATGGCATCAGGTGACATCTCTCATAAACCATTTGCTGAAATATGTGAAATGTGTAAAAATTACTCAAGGAGTAGAGCCAAAATGGGAAATAATGTTCGAGACCCTTACAATAGAAGCTTAAAACCAGTTAGTTCAGGTGGTATTACGAGAGCAGAGATAGGGAACCTTTTAGAAAACTTTAAGACTGACATCTTAATCACAATAGGTTCCTAGCTGGATAGCCTTAAACTCAAAAAGAAACAGGAGGAGGAAAATGCAGCAATTAGCATATATTGCCCAAGATGCAGGAGGAAGCATTCCTCAAGGGAATGCCCATTAGATAACATTTCAGTTTGTGTCTTATGTACAAAAGACCATGTGACTGAAAAATTTCCATCATTGCCCAATTTATTAGCCATCTATAGGATTGGAGATCCCGGGGAGTCTTCTTATGCACCTAGGAGGCCATGGCAGCCTAGGAATCAACCCACATACCCGGATCTACAGTCTCAAGTTCCACCCTATTATCAACAACAACAGTGGAACTCACCAGGTTGGAAAAACTGGTATACTCAGTAACAACATCCTTGGATTCAAGAATGGAGGGGAGGACACAACCAAGGAAACCCTCAAGCTCCACCTATCCATATGTCCAACCATCCTTATCCTCAGTTCTCACCGAACACTCTGCAACTTTTTCCAAGTTTTATTCCACCACCCTTACCTCTTATTCCACAACAACAACCACTACAATTTCAAAATGCAAGCTCCCCGAAACCGACACTATTACCGGCACAGCCAGTGTCGAATCCTAATAATAATCCCCCTCAACCTCTTAACAATGTTGATATGTAGGCCTTCCCGACATATGTTATTACTCTTGTTCCATTACAGGAAATTAAACTAAGATCGGGAAAAGTTCTATATAGGTAGAGACCTTCAATAGTCATCCAGGAAGAGGAAGAAGAAGAAACCACCAAACAACCCACAGATGACACTAGGTGGGAAGATGTTATTATCTCGAAGAATCAAGAACCCAAGCTTCCCCAAAATGAAACTTTACAAATTACGAAGGTCGCTCCTTATCCAGACCGATTGGTAATCGAGAAACCTACCACCCAACCGGAATTTGACATTTTGAATGAATTGAAAAATATTTGTGTCAAAATTCCCCTACTTCAATCCATTAAATACATTCCAATCTATATTAAGGTAGTCAAAGAATTATGTATTAAGAAGCTAGGTAGGAATTAAAAATATCCCCCTACAGTACATCTGGTAGGAGGGATTTCTGAGTACATATCAGAGCAGCCAAAGATAGCAAAATATGGGAATCCAGGAAACCTCGTAGTGACCATAACCATTAATGAGGTCTCCATTGGAAACACTCTCATAGATATAAGGGCAGTCATCAATGTTATGACCGTTACTACCTTGGAACAATTACAGTTACAACCTCTTCTTCGACCTACCCCAACCATTTTGGAATTAGCAGATAAAACTAGGGTTATACCTGAAGGGATTTTAGATGATGTCATGGTTACTTTAGCCTCATGGGAGTACCCCGTAGATTTTCTTTTCATTCACTCAAAGGATCCTACCAGAGGCCATCCCGTTATTTTGGGAAGACCTTGGCTAGCCACAACCAATGCATTTATTGGCAATAGAGAAGGAGAAATGACCATCTCAAATGGTCTCTCTATCCAGAAGCTCACCATTTACCCTCCAGCTCAACCTATTATGGAGAATCTATGGTGGCTTGAATGTCCATATGAGAACGAAGACTGGGAAGAACCCGTATTTCCAAGGACCATGCAAGGGCACTTCAGGAGCATACACCAGAAAATCTACTAAACCAGTTCATTTTTTCTATCACATGTGTGGATTTTCCATAGTCTTTTCCCCAATTTGACTACATGTTTGGGGAATAATTTCAAGAACAATTAGACCCATCCATTTTTTCTTCGATGTGTTTTATTTATGAAATAGATGAGTCTACCATGTCTTATACTATGCCCTACGAGATTAGTCTCAGGAAATTTTTACATATAAACTACAGGCTAGACACAAACCAACAGAAATAGATAGTAGATATCCTTAAAGAACAAACAGGAGAATTTGCCTGGGAATACATTGACATGAAGGGTATACACCCTGACACAAGCATCCATCACATATATACCTAGGGAGAAGTGACACATGTTAGGCAACCCCAGAGAAGGATGAACCCAGCACTCAAAGACATAGTCAAGGAGGAGATTCAAAAGTTGCTAAATGTTGGATTTATCTATCCCATCTCGGATAGTAAGTGGGTATCCCCACTTATACTGGTTCCAAAGAAAGTGACCGAGAAATGGAGAATTTGTGTTGATTTCCAAGAACTCAACAAGGCCACTCTGAAAGACTACTTTCCTCTCCCTTTATTGACCAGGTTCTAGATACCTTGTCTAGAAAGAAGTATTTCTCCTTTCTAGATGGGTACAGCGGGTACAACCAGATTCTTATAGCACCCGAGGACCAAGACAAGACTACCTTTACTTGTCCTTGGGGCACCTATTCCTATAGGGTCTTACCATTCGAATTGTGTAACTCTCCTACCACATTTCAACGAGCAGTACTAGGGATATTTTCTGATCTTATTCATGAATGTGTGGAGGTCTACATGGATGACTTCACTGTCTATGGAAACACTTACCAGGAAGCCTTAGACAACTTAGTAAAAGTCCTCATCAGATGTCAGGAAATGAACCTATCTCTAAGTCATGAAAAATGCAAAATGTTGCTAACTGAAGGAGTGGTTCTAGGCCATCATGTTTCATCTGAAGGGATAAAATTCGATCCTACAAAGATTGAGGTCATTATTAGACTTCCACCCCCCAAGACTCAGAAAGAGGTGAGAAGCTTTCTTGGACATGTCGGATATTACCAACGGTTTATTGAAAATTTTACAAAGATTGTTGCACCTATGTTTGGATTATTAATAAAATATGTTGACTTTGTTTGGACTGAGAAGTGTCAAACTGCTTTGAAACCCTGAAAACTAAGCTGTATGTGGCACCAGTTCTTAGAAGGCCCAATTGGACTCTCCCATTTCATATATCCATTGATGCCTCCGACACCGCAATAGGATGGGTATTAGGGAAGAAAGAGGACCAACAGTCCTATGCCATTTATTTTGTAAGCAAGAACTTGTACCCTGTCGAGTTGAACTACACAGTCACTAAGAAAGAGTTCTTGGCAGTTTCTCATGTTATTAACAAGTTTCGTCATTACATTACAGGTTATGAAGTATTTTTACGCACTGATCATTCTTCCATTAGGTTCCTCATGAACAAACCTATAACTAATGGCTGAGTGACTAGGTGGCTTTTGTTATTGCAAGAATTTAACATCACTATGCTTGACTGACCTGGAAAGAATAATGTAGTAGCTAACTTTCTTTCCCACATAAAGAACGAGGATGATGATATCCCTATAGATGATAGTTTCCCAAATGAGCATCTTTTTTCCCTTTCTGTCAATACCCCATGGTTTGCGGATATGGCAAACTATCTGGCTACTAGGAAGTTACCGTCTCATTTGTCACCTCATGAAAAGTGGAAAATTATTACACATAGTGCTAATTACTCCTGGGTTGGTCATGATCTTTTTCGCACAGGTCCTAATTTGATTATTCATAGATGTGTCCAAGAGGACAAGGTACCTGATATACTACGAAGTTATCATGATGGACCATGTGGTGGCCATTTTTCTGACAAATGTACAACATATAAGGTGTTACATTCGGGTTACTATTGGCCTAGCATTTTCAAAGATGTTTCCAGGTATGTGAGAAGTTGTGATAGTTTCCAAAGGACAGGAAGACCTACGTCATCTAACGAAATGCCTTTGCAAGCCCAAGTTATGATAAAACCCTTTGAAAAATGGGCCCTCGACTTTGTAGGACCAATTTCACCCATGACACGTAGGAAGAACTATATTTTGGTTTGTATGGACTATGTCACCAAATGGGTAGAGGCAAAAGCCCTATTTAGGGCTACAGAGAAATCTATTGTTGAATTCATCTATGAATACATCTTTACCTGCTTCGGTGTCCCTTGTGAAATTTTTATCGACCAAGGCACTCAATTTACTTCCAAGATGATGAAAGAGATAACAAAGAATATGGGATTAAACACCATAAATCTTCTCCATACCACCCGTAAGCCAATGGCCAGGTAGAATCCACAAACAAAGTTATGGAAGCTATCTTGACCAAGACTATTCAGTTACATCATTGGGATTGGGCTGATAGGCTCCCAGAGGCTTTGTGGGTATATCGAACCACCTGGAGAAATACCACTGGGCATACCCCTTATGAGCTAGTGTACGAGAAACAAGTACTTTTGCCTATAGAATTCCAAGTAAGGACCTTCTGTATTGCCGCAGAGTTAGGATTGAACCTGGATGAGGCTCAAAAGAAACAAGCCCTGCAATTGAATGAGTTGGATGAAATCAGGCAAGATGCCATCCAACGGACAATATTAGTCCAAAACTAGAGGAGCAAGTGGCATGACAAGTTTATTAAGAAGAAGCACTTCCAGCCTGGTGATTGGGCTCTATTGTTTGATTACCAATTCAAAACCTTCAAAGGAAAACTTACCACTTGTTGGTTGGGCCATTATGAGGTAGACAATGTATATGACAATAGAGCTATAAAAATTAAAACAATTGACGATGTACAAGTCTCCTTTGTGGTAAATGGACACTGACTTAAGTTTTATCATAAGCCAATTTCTAGAGAAGATTTTATGTAGGTCATGTCAACTGAAAAGGTATTGGCCTTAGTATATGGGGAATTCCCCCCTTGTTCTTGAAAAATTTCTAAATTTCCTACTGTACATATGTAAATAGTTTTTGTATTTTGTTAATAAGGCAATTCTAGATATTTCTGTAAGTAATTATTTCACGGGAGTACACAGTTTCAAGGATCTTTCTTCAAAACATTGTTATACTTGAATTTTGTGTCTTTTAATGCATCAAATGAATATTGACTTACTCTAATTAGCCATATTTTTGCAAACATTTTCATTTTCAAGGCATTCTAAAGCAGCTTCTCTTGAAACTCTTCACCATTGTATAAGGAAGTGATACCATAACTATCAAACCTAGAGGTCTCTCGTACAGTTTTTCCAAGAAACTTGATTAAGTGAGTCAAGTGTCTTTATCAAAGAGTAACAAGGAAGTCTAATTAGCGGTTAGTCATGGAAACATCACAATAACTACAAGGAATAAAGGAAGTTGAGCCTAGAGATACCTTTCTGTTCTTTCTCAATGGTACCATCCACTACACACTAAATAGCTTGATTATATCATATCTTTAGATAGGCCATGTCCGCTTAAGTACCCCTTACATTGGGACAATCACTAATAATATAATGGAAAGTCATCCTCTAACATAAATACCATCCCAATTAAAAAGAAAAAGAAAGAAAAAGTTGTTTCAGAGTTGTTCCCCCATCTTCTTGCATAAGCACTCTTATACTAAAATCTTAAAAGATGGAGGGCCAGTCTATGAGGGTTTAAGAGGCTAACCTGTCGGGATACTGAAAAGGTATGCTAGTAGTGGGTATCGGCCTGTGGTATGACTAGGTAAACCCGTCGGAGTACTGAACAGGATTGYTGGCAGTGGGGCATTCTACCTAGCGAGGATGGTAATCTGAMAAAAATAAATCATAAAATTAAACTTGTCCTGATGTACGACATTACTTGCAGACAAAGATGACATGGAGTATGTGTGGTTAAGATAAGGTTAATGAATCTCATAAAATTTCCATTGGGAAATAACTCTAAGACTATCTTGAAACTCTCTTTCCTACCTCTTCTTATCTATATATAGGATCTCTTATCCTATAGGTGGGGCCATCTTCTAACTGTCTCGTCAGACCAAGCTATGAAATTTTATCTTTACACTTGACATACTATAAATCTTTGGCTATTGGGGGATAGTGACTAAATTCCTATACTTTTGATTGTGAGGTGTCACAATACTTAGGTGTGGGGCAGGGGTTCATGATCTGACAAATGATCATTGCCTAGAGAAGTAGATCTTTGCAAGAAATTTTGTATTATTTCTATGATACAGGTTATTACATTGATAGTCATGTTATTTTGAAATGATTAAACTCATGTGTGCTATAAATTACTAAACACATACTTAACAAACCACTCTTTATCAGTTTATTGTTCATTACAAGTTGCATATTTTAGGTTTGACAATACATTTTATGCTTGCCATAACTTGTTCATTATAGGTTTTTGACATTATATGTCACATGCAAGAAGAATGAGTGAGCATGGAGCATCTTGCCTCTGCTCATTAACTACTATGATACAGGTTATTACATTGATAGTCATGTTATTTTGAAATGCTTAAACTCCTGTGTGCTATAAATTACTAAACACATACTTAATAGACCACTCTTTATCGGTTTATCGTTCATTACAAGTTGCATATTTTAGGTTTGACAATACATTTTATGCTCTCTATAACTTGTTCGTTATAGGTTTTTGACATTATATGTCATATGCAAGAAGAATGAGTGAGCATGGAGCATCTTGCCTCTGCTCATTAACTACTGTGATTGTCAAAAATACTTCAAATTTGTAGGCTATCCATTATAAGAGGTGAAAATTCACTTAACACAGAGGTACCGTATGAGGTGTCAGATGAGATGTCGTTTGAAGTGTCGAATGAAGTTTCATTGAATTGAATACCAGTAACTGTCCTAGATTCCAGGTAAACAGAATTCAATTCCATTCAATTATATTGGTTGCAGGCATTGACTAAAATATGCTTCATATGGTTATGATCAAATTTCCAAGTCAACAGACTTCGACATTGATCTAAATACGCACCTTTACATTGCCCAAAAATCGAGCCTTCAAATTTGAATTCTCCACACATGGCAACTTGTGTGCACATGTGGGTAACCTAATCCACTATAGATGCATCCAAAATCAGGTTGGGCAACCATTATCTCCATTTTCCTTTGCCAATTTCTCTCCTTTGTTGATGGCGTCCACCCGGGCACCTACCTCAGCAGGTCCCGCGACTGACCTCTCGGTCTTAAGGATCGTTCAATTTCCTCCCTCGAGCCGAAATGGCTCTTTTGATTCCCACTGGAATCTCCTTCGAAATTGAACCACAGGTATTTTTGGCACTTTACATCCCTTTAGGCCGGTCACTGTTCTGTTTACGACAGAAAGCCACAATCGGGTTTTGGGGTTTTCCAATCCCCGGTGTCACGACCCTTTGGGTCCCGATTTCCCGATCTCAGATATCCTGGTGCACTCCCTTGTTGCCTTAGCCTCCTGGCTATGTGTTTATTCCATGCAACCTCCTCTCATATGACCGCAGTCATACTCCCTATCGGGATTCGAGGTTTCGAGTGTTGAAATGTAGTAAATCTCTTAACCATGGAATTCCTGATGTTTTGTCTCGTGATTTCGCGATATGACGTCACCGGGACACCCTTCCACTGTAACCACAATCAATGATGGTGATCGATCGTTGAGATCAACAGCTCCCGATCTCCCTCGGGGTTTCACGACTTCAAATGTCGAAGTGCTTTGACCTTTGATTCTCCCGATTTCACGAATGCCAATTTCCCGATTTGACTCCTCTTTCGGGACCTTTTCCGAGATCTTAGATCTTCACCACGTGTCCTCTCAAGATGGGCGGTCCTGATTCAAACTCAGGATTTTGAGACTTTCGATGCCCTGATGACACAATTCCTTTGTCAACTTAGAACCTCGGTCGTCGAAATGTTGATGGGCTCGCTCGATCTCCGCCACGTGTCTCCTCAACGGATGGTCCAGATCTTTCCCGAGACTTTTCCTATAGAAATTCCCGATCTCTTGTCCTCGTGACTCCCGATTTAACAAACGTCAATATCCTAATGCCTGTCGGGACTTTTGCCTGGTGTGAGAAGGGTTAAACCCCGTGCGCCTCCTGTCCGATCCAACGGCTGACAGGATTTCCGAATGAGATCCAACGACTCACGATCTCCCCCTTCTGTAGGCTTCTCCTATTCTCTCCTGGATGTGAAATCTTCAACGGTCCAGATTTCTTTGGCTGATCCAACGGATGATGCTACTCCTCCCAAGCGTTGGCGCTTCCTTCCTGCACTTGGAAGAATTCCAAGTTTCCCAAAGGCCTCAACCTTTGTCTTCCTTCTCCTCTGCGAACTCCTTTACTTTGAGTTCTCTCGCGCGTATGAAAACATTGTTCTTCCTGCGCTTCTGGGAACTCTGAACTCCCCAAAGAGTTCTTCAACCTCTGCACTCCTTGTAGCCACGACTCTATGCCTGAAAGCACTCGTCCTCCTAAGCTTGTTCCTTTCGAATCCTTGAAGGATTCTTCAACTCATGCACCTCTACAGAGTCTTCATGCACACACAGTGTTGTCTCTCCTGAGCTTCTCAACACTCAGAATCCTAAGGGATTTTATCCTTCTTCTCTCTCCCACAGATGGAGAATGTAATTCCCTCCTGGCTATCCTTCTTCTCAAACAACCTCTTGTTGAGTCCGCAGGGTGTTCAGCAACCCTGTGAAGATCCCTCAGTGGATTCTTCCTTTAATTACAGAAATCAAAGAGTTCTCTTCTCCTCTGTTTGCACACTTACTCAATGCCCTCCTAGCAAAGTATCTTCTCCCAGAACATCCAACAATTCTGTACTTTCTACACCCCTTGCACCTGCTCAATGCCCACCTGGCAAAGCTTCACAGAATCCTTAGTGATTATGATTCTTCTTGAACTTCTCAACAGAAGTCTTCCGTTGTGCACTCCCTGCACCTGCTCAATGCCCACCTGGCATAGCTCCACAGAACTCCTCAGAGCTTCTGTCTACAACTGTGTTTCCTCCCACAGCCTTACCTCAAGTTGTTCAGCAACCTTGAGGTCTTCACTGAGTTGTTGATTCCAGTTCTTGTGCCTCAGCACGTCTTCGTCTAAACCCGCAGTGTTCAGAAATGCATCCTTTGTGCATGTCTATCAGAACCCACAACGTTCTGTCACA
>SNQJ01S0007350.1:264114-276494 GCA_010110895.2 Picea sitchensis | reverse complement strand
GCAGAATTGGTCAATCCCCTCATCGTCATCACAAGGTTAATTACATGTGAAGGTAGATACTCTACTTTCAAATCTTGTCATTTTAGATTGTTGGCTCATTTTTTGTTCAATAAACCATTGTACTTTCCCTTCTATTTTCTCAAAATCTTGGAGAAGATGTCCTCTCAAGTGAGGAAAAATGTGACTAACCCCCTCAACAGTCTCTTCCACCATGGCTTGATCAATCCCCTTGTTCTAGCCAAGTTTGAGAAACAGGGGCAAAATTGGGATGCCTTTATCTACCAATTTGCAAGCCCCCACTTGACAGTTAAGACCGGAAGAAAGCCACTTAGTCTAAAAACTATATCTCCATCCAAAACTCACTCTCCAAGAACTCCAAACTCCCTTTCACAAACCCTCTCTTTTCTGAATCAATACCAAAAGCTTGTTGACATCCCTACTTCTTCATCGAGTAAAAAGACCAAGAGAAAAGTCCAAAATAAGCCCATTGTTGACCCCCCAATGCCTTCCCTCTCTCTTCATCCTACACCTAAAAATATTCAAGAAGTAACGCAGCAAGACTTTCCCATCATTCCCACAAACAAGAGGGGAGCCAATCGATTTGGTAAAGGACCCTTTCGGAAGAGTACCCGGAACACAAGAACCAAGCCTTATGCAAAACCTCCACCTGCTTTGGATCCTATCCAAGTGTTGATCCAAATTTTATGAGCAGAATGCAATGAATGTAGATTATTAATAAGTTCTTAACACAAAATAACAGAAATATAGTACAACTGGTTTTCTATTAATAAAGAAATAAGTTGGAAACTGTAAAATGCAGTGGAAACAAGCTTGTTGGAATGGTGGCGGCTTATCTCTGAGAAGAGATGTGACGGTTGCTCTCATTCGCAAGAAGATTATTACAATGAGGCTCTGAAGGCATTTTTACAATAAGAAGGAATGTCAAAAACCCTAGATATCCAGAAACATAACCCTAGGAGATGAAGCACCAAAAGCCATGTGAGCCACGTTTGGGTAAGTTAGTACATCAACTTCTCGAGGTCGTAACTTTTGCAAACGATCTTTGTTTTAGGCATATGATTGCCTGTTGGAAAGGTATCATTGAGGAGATTCATTTTAAGCAAAATATCAAAGGAACTTTTATATTGCAAACCTATTTTCCCAAAAAACATCATTTAGGGCCTCAAAAAGGCTCTAGAAGTGAAAACTGCTAAAAATAGTAAATTACCAAAATTGCCAGAAAATTGTTTTGAGCCAGTTGGAAAAGGTGGGTGGCCACCGATATCCATATGGATAAATACTCCCTCCTTAGGAAGCAATGTTATCCATTGCATTGAGGTCCCCCATCAGATGAGGAAATTTCTGTTGAATTTGGCCCTAGGTGAGCCACTTGCCTTGGTGTGGGAGCTGCCCTGCTTTGATGACTCGATAAAGATGGATCCTTTGTTGTCGAGTGCCCTTGATATGTGTTTCCAAAATATGATCATTGGATGCCTGTTGTATGCAGTCAGGTTTGAGCTATGTTGGTGTCAGTTGTTCTACTACTTCTTAGGTGTCCAATAGCGGTGGAAAATAAGGGCGAAGGAGATCCACGTTGAATACTGGGTGCAAGCCGAGGAAAGGAGGAATGTTGAGCTCAAAAGCATTATCCCCCATGGCCTTGGTGATAGTGTACAGCCCATAACGGAGTGGGAGAATCTTTCGATGGGGTCCTGTAAGGCGTTCTTTCTGCAAGTGAAACCAAACTTTGTCACCCACCTAAAACTTATGTGGCACCCGATGTTGATCATGGAGTTGTTTGTACTCGTCATTGGACTTTTGTAGGATATCCTGAACCTGTTGGCAGATGTGTTGGATCCACTCAATGAACCGGGTGGATATGTCAGCTTCAGTTGGCGCAGGAGATGAGTCAGTCGAGGTGACCGCAAGGGGAAGTGCAACATCTATGGGACCCAATGGTTGGAATCTCAACCCCACCTGAAAGGGGTTGTGGCCGGTTGAGCTATGCAGGGCTCGATTGTATCTATGTTGGACACAGGGAAGGCTCTCATCCCATGTTTGGGGGTGCTTTGAATTATACATGTGAAGGATATGCACAATCATTCGATTTACAACCTCGGTTTGGCCATCTGTCTGGGGATGGAAGGTCATGGATTTGGTGAGCTTGGTGTCCAACAATGACCAGAGGCTTGACCAGAATGTGCTGAGAAATCGACTATCCCAATTTGAGACAATGGTTTGTGGGATTCCAAAATGTACCCAAACTCGTTCAAAGAAGAGCTTGGCAGTGGCCTTTGCTCTGATGCTCTTCTTGCAGGCAACCAGAATCGCCATCTTAGAAAAGCGATCAACAACCACAAAAAAACAGTCATTTCCCGGCTTGGTGGATGGGAGGCCCGACATGTATTCCATTGAGATGGATTCCCATGGCCTGTCAGGAGTAGGAAGAGGGGTGTATAGGCCTTGCTTCTTAGTAGTTGGTTTGGCAATAGCATAGGCAGTGCAGGACCTGATATAATTTTTGACCTCCTGTCGAAGTTTCAGCCAGTAGAAATGTTTTTGTAGCATCGCCACTGTCTTTTTGACACCGAAGTGTCCTGCCACTTGACTGTAGTGGGCTTCCCAGATCAGCTTTTCTCGCTCACTTGATGGAACACAGATATGGCCCAGACGACACAACAACCCATCCTGAAGATGGAAATTATCAGCAACTGTGTTTTCACCCAACATTTGGTAGGTGGTGGTGAAGTCAAGGTCTATCTCATAAAGTTGGGGGCATCCATAGGTATCATGGCCGCAAGAGTCTAGCACCGTGGTGAGTGTCATGACTGGCAGTCTGCTAAGGCAATCAGCGACATGATTGTTGCTTCATGTTTTATACTTGATATTGAGGTGGAATTGTTGAAAGTATGTGGACCACTTTTGATGGCGGTCATTCTGCAATTTTCCCTGTGTCTACATGAATTGTAGTGGCTTATGATCAGTGTGGATGACTGTCTCCTTCCCAAGAATGTAATGTCTCCACTGGCAGTAGGCTTGCACAATGGAGTACATTTCTTTTTCATAAGTAGGGTACTTACAGACAGTATCTGACAGTGTCTCACTATGATAGGTCACGAGGTGGTCGTGTTGAGTGAGAATGGCACCCACAACATAGTCTGAAGCATCTATCTCGATCTCAAAGGGATGTTGTAGGTATGGTAGTGAAAGTACTGGGGCTTAGCACAAGCATTGCTTCAAATCATCGAACACTTTTTGTTGGGACCGTCCCCACGCAAATTTTTCCTTACCACCACCCCTGTTTATTTGGCTGAGGGCCCATGCAATATGGGAGAATCCCAGCAAGAACCTGCGATAGAAATTGGCAAGGCCCAAGAAGCTCCAAAGATTAGTGAGTGTGGTTGGGGCTGACCAGTCACGGATGACTTGGATCTTGGCTGGATCCACATGTACATCATGTTGATCAATGATGTAGCCCATGTAATGGACCCTATCCATGTTGAAGGAGCATTTTTCCAAGTTGGCGTATAGCTTGTGTTGTTGCAAGGTGTGCAGAACCTGTTGAATATGATGCAAGTGTTCGGCCCAAGTCTTGCTGTAAATTAGAATGTCATCTAGATACACCACTACAAAAGTATTGGTGAATGGTCACAGGATATCATCCATCATCCTCATGAAAGTCGTTGGAGCATTTGTTAAACCAAAGGGAATGACCAACCATTCAAAAAGGCCTTCCTTCGACTTGAAGGCGATCTTCCATACATATGTTTGTTCTATTGGGACCTGGTGGTAGCCAGACTTGAAATCAATCTTACTAAAGTATTTGGCCCCCGTTAGTTGATCAAGGAGGTCGTCAATGAAGGGAATCGGGTACTGATTTTTTACTATGATTTTATTCAGAGCTCGGTAATCAATACAGAGTTGCCAAGTTCCATCTTTCTTTTGTACCAGCACAATTGGGCTCCTGCAAGGTGATGATCTAGGACGGATGTGCCCCTTGTGGAGTAGTTCTTGGATATGTCGCTTGATATCCTCATTATCTAAAAAAGAGCGGCGATAGACTAGCCCATTGAGTAGCAGTGCGTTAGGGGTTAGATCGATGGGGTGCTTGACTTGGCAGTGCAGAGGTACCCCTGTAGGTGAGGAGAAGATATATGAGTATTCTTCCATGACCTTATCTACTTGCTTCTTTTGTGTGGAGATGTCGATCGCAGAGACCCTAGATGTGGCTATGATCTTTGGATTATTCTGAGAGCGAATCATGAAGAAGACAAACTTCCCCATCTAAGAGATGACCTTCCTACATTGCTTAGCAGAGATCAAGGAAATAGCACTAGGTGGGACTACCTCGGGTATCCTGTACAATTTCCTGTTCAAAGTAGATAATAACACTATGAGGCCTAGACTCATATACAGCATGACGTTTCCATAAATAAGGTTGGCCCAAAAGAACATCACAAACTTCGAGAGGAGAAACATCACACAATACCTCATCTTTGAAGGGATTGATTTTGTACAACAGTCGTCACTGTTGGTTGACGCAGATATCGCTTCCTTGGCAGAGCCATCCAATGGTGTATGGTTGTGGGTGCAGCATTGTTGGCAGGGCCAGCCGCTTGACAACTTCTACTGAGATGAGGTTCTTCATACTACCGCTATCAACGATGAAGTGCAGTGGGGTGCCTTTTACCTACATCTATGAATAGAAGAGGCGCTCTCCTTATTCTGGCTCATCTGGTTCACCAGGCTGGAGCTTGGTGGTAGAAACGGTGGCACTAGGTTCTGCGCTAGTGATCTGTCTTCCCCTTTCTAGTTCTATATCAGAGTCAAAATCTGTATCTGATTCAAAGGCTTTCACTTTGGCCACCAACGACTACTTTGAGCGGCAGTCAGCAGTGTTATGCCAAGGGCTCTTATGGAAGTCGCACCACTTCCTGGTGTCTTTCTTTGTCTTTCCGATGTCCTTCTTTGCTTGCGACTTGGACTGATTGTCCTAATACTATCCATATTTGCTATGTCCTTTTTTGGGGGGGTTGGGGCCACCCTTTCCTGGCTTTTGTTGTGAGGGGTTCCCAGGCCCAAATAGCCGCGTCTTTTGTTTGAGCTTCTGCTCAATTTTGACGGCATATCTGTAGGTCGCGCCCAAGGATGAGATGTCCGGAAATTTTGTTTCGGTATGGATGTATCTATGCAAAGCACCATGATACTTGAGCACCATATTTCGTTCTAAATATTTGATACCCAACTTGGTGCGCAATGTATGGAAGATATTTGTGAAATTTGGCACTGCTTGGTCTCTTTCTTGCCGCGGTGTGGTCCATTTGGTATACAGGTCGTCATAACTTCCGATAGGGTAGTATTTTTCCTTAATAGCATCCTTGAAGGACTCCCAGGTGGCCGTGAATGAAAATAGTGAGGGTTCCTCTATTTCCTTTTTCTCACAGAAAGTTTCCCACCAATATTTGACATGGGGAACGACTTTGAGGAGAGAAAAAGTAATTTTTTCTCTATTTGAAAAGTTATGGACAGAAAAACACCCTTCTAGTAGATTCAACCACTTGTCTATAGCATCTAAATTTATCTTACCTTCAAATATAGGAATATCAAAGTTTATTTGTATCTTGAAGGGGGTGGCGCCTTCGTTCAAAGAAGATGCATCGCCTGTTGGTAGCCGCCGAAGGATTTTCGTGAAACTATCCATCACCTCATTCCTCTGTTGCGTGAGGGCTTCCTCAATCAACAGTTCGAAAGGATCCCCTGTCCGATCATCTTTCTTTTCTCCTGCCATGAGAGGTTGCTTGGGCGTGCGAGATCTTTTGTCCTCAAGAGAAGCAAGCTCGAGACCCAACTCTTTGTACTCCGACCTCATTAGGGACATGCATTAAGATGACAAGGACCAGACCGCTCTGATACCACTAATCCAGATTTTATGAGTAGAGAAAAATGAATGAAAATTGTTAATAGGTGCTTAACACAAAATAATAGAGATACAGTAAAACCAGTTTTCTATTAATAAAGAAATAAGCTGGAAACTATAAAATGCAGCGAAAACAAGCTTGATGGAATGGTGGCGGCTTATCTCTAAGAAGAGATGTGACGGTTGTGCTCATTTGCAAGAAGATGATTACAATGAGGCTCTGAAGGCCTTTTTACAATAAGCAGTAATGTCAAAAACCCTAGACATCCAAAAACCTAACCCTAGGAGATGAAGCGCCAAAAGTCATGTGGGCCCTGTTTGGGTAAGTTAGTGCATCAACTTTCCGGGGTCGTAACTTTTGCATACGATCTTTGTTTTAGGCGTATGATAACCCATTGGAAAGGTATCATCGAGGAGATTCATTTTAGGTGCAATATGAAAAGAACTTGCATATTGCAAACCTGTTTTCCCAAAAAACATCGTTTAGGGCCTCAAAAAGGCTCCGGAAGTGAAAACTGCTAAAAATAGTAAATTACCAAAATTGCCAGAAAACTATTTTGAGCCAGTTGGAAAAGGTGGGTGGCCACCGATATCCATATGGATCAAGTGTCCTCCGACCTTGAGATCCCTCATAAGAAACCTAGAGAGGTTTATGTTGATGGATTAGAGCCACTAAGGAAAACAAAAGCATAACCTACCTCACCTTACCGATCTCCCATCACTCCTACTTCACCCATGCCCAATCTAGATCCTAAAAATGATAGATTTTCCACATCCCTCAAAGGATCTAAGCCTTCCTCGGAGATCACCAATTCTGTCCCAACCATAGAGCAGCTACAAAAAGAAAACCATCAGCTTCTCCAACAGTTGGAAGAGAGGAAGACAGTAGATGTACACCTTCATCATGACAATACAATCCTTTAGGCAAAGGTCAACTCCCTTCAGCGGTTGGTTGATGAAATGACTAAATCTAACCGCAGCCTCAAATCACAATTAAAGAAACACAAGAGGCACAAGGCTAAGTCTACACAACAAGAAGGAGAGGCTTCCAAAGCTGATCCTCCTCAGCAAGCCTAGTCACGAAGGGTAACTTCTTTTTGTTTGCAGTGGGACCTGCAAAATCATAAGTGTGGGGGTAATGTCGGGCCCGAGATATGATCATTTTCATGACAGTTATTATACATTTTTGCCACATGTACATATGCCTTTTTCATCTTTTAAAGGAGCTTTTTGAATAATTTCATGATAAAATGGTACGATCGCCATAAGGTACGTGTAATTCATATTTAATAATTGAATTAAGTACAATTCATCATGCTTTATGATTTGTAAGAGCTAATTCACGTTTTTTGGTGTTACAGGGTAAAAATGCACTATGTTTCTAGTTTTGGCTCTTGATCCGACACTTGATCCGGCACTCGATCTGGCACTTTGTCCAGCACTCTGTATTGTACAGAAATGGAAGGCGAGTTGGCGGTTATGGAATTGGCAGCCAGTGTTGGGCGAATCGGGAACATGGGTTTTGTTCATGATTATCCCCTCCAGCTACTAAGCTCCAAACAACTCAGTTTCACTTGTCCAAAGTAGGCGAATATTGGCTTGCTTTGTTTTGTCAGTTAGGGCATCATTTATTGTATTTTGCCGAAATTAAAAGTGGTTCGACCCTCATGTGATCGACCACTTGGTTTGTAAGCTTATAAATACCACTAGGATGGTCAAATGATAGTTAACCAAGTAGCATAAGCATTAGAATTGTCAGAAAAATGATTTTACTCTGTTTTGAGTTTTTACATTGCCAGAATTATGCCAGAACTGGGTTTTTGGATTTTTATGGTGAATTCGGCCTGCTAAGTTCGTGGTGTGCTTTTAGACAGTGACCACAACTTGATGGGGGGCCCACCAGCAGTCTAGTAACTGTCTTCATGTTTATTTATGCATTTCTTAATTTAATTTATCTCTTTTATTTTATGTGCATGCATGTTTTTATTGTGCTAACTAGTTTGTTGTAGCTTAGTTGATTTGATTCTCCTTTGCAGGTTAGATGATGGTATGTATTAGCATGCACTGATTTTGTAGATTAGAAACAGGCTTACAAGTCTCTATACTATCCCTGTGTGCAATTAGGAAGTCTCTCTCTCTCTTTCTCTCTCTCTCTCTCTCTCTCTCTCTCTCTCTACTAACCCCATGTGCATTTAGATGCTAGATTATGATTTCTTTTATGATTTTACAGTTAAGCTTAAAACAAATTTTTAATTAGATAGAACAGAGTTTTTAATTTGGGTTTTCTTTTGGCAAGGATTGATGGATGGATAGAGTTAATTTCAGTTTTTGAATATAGCTTGTTTACTTCAGTTTTATATCAGATTTCATGTAATTAGTTGTTGGTTAATGTAGGTTATTAATTTACTTTCATAGTTTAATTTATGTTTTTACTTATTTCCTTATTGCGGTTTGAATGGTTAGAGTAGACATAACATAGTTTTGTTTTATGCAATTTCCTTTCCTAGAATTAAAATGCAATTAAACTTCTTAGTTAAATAATGATGATCTTGTTATGTTGTTGATGGTTTGTACATGAACATGTAGGGTATTTAACATTATTTTTGTCATGGCTAAACTCTCATTGGATTGTTTAATCCATACCTTTCATTTTGCCATTGAGATTAGTATTGAGCTTATACCATTGGAATTGTCCTTTGTTGTCAAGTGCCATTGAGATATTATCCGACACTGAAGACATTCACACAACCACTAGGATTATATTTGAATTGTCATAGGTTAAAGAATAGTTCTCTTGCTTTCCTAGATTAAAGAATGGTTTCCTGCTTTCGTAGATCAGAATAGATAGTTTCTTGCTTCCATAGTTTAGAAAATAGTTTTATTGTTTTTGTAGGATAGATAGACTTTGCTTTGATAGATTAGATAGTATTTTGCTTATCATAGATTAAGAATTAGTTGTTAGTCTTTCTTGCTTTCGATTGAATAGATTTCCTTTCATGCATTGCATTGAGCATTTAGTCTAGTTGCCTCTTAGATTTCCTTTCATGCATTAGAAATAGTTTTGCATTATGAATTTAATCCACTTGCCTCTTAGGCTAGATAGTTGTTCAATGAGAAGTTTTTTCTTGCAGTAGTTAGTTTCCTTTGCTTACTTGTCTTTTGCTTTAGTAGGTTAGTTAGGTGTATTTGCTTGCTTGTCTATTTTCTTTAATAGGTTAGATAGGTGTCTTTGCTTACTTGTTTATTTATTTGCTTTCATAGGGTAGTTTCTCATTGAATGTAAGTTGGCAAGTTAAAATAGTTTTCTTTTGTCATTTGCTTATTATGCTTAGTAGTTTGTTTTTGCTTATTGTTAAACTAGTTTGCTTTACATAGAATTTTCATTTTCTTTCTTAGGAACTATCCATCAACCCTTGGCCCAAAAGTACTTACGTTACCTAGTTTCAAGTTGATTAGTAGGTTTTTCTCATTAGATATTTTTTCTTGAGAAGATTATTCTTAGATAGTTGCCTTCCTTAGTTAGATTATACTCCTACCAGCGTTCTACCTTTGGCATATATTTTGCTACAACTCTAAGTTTACTTACCCCAGGTTGACAATTTAATTGAGGGTTTTTACTGTGTTTTTAGTACATATAGACCACCCATCATCATTCATGTGGATTTGACCGATCTCATCGTATTGTATAAATATATGGAATTAGACTTTGATAAACATATTTTGATTAATATTGATGAACTGTAATTGAATTGCCAAGTAATAAGAAGAATCTGATTCCTATATCTCTGAGTTAAATAGATGTGTTGATTTTATCATTTTCTAAGTCGTATACGAGTTTCTTCAAGTAGCACTCTTTGAATCATGAGGGGGCCCTGAAGACGAGTTCACTGCTTCTTTATATTTCTTGTTGTGAGATTTACATTTATAGTTGTGTCGTTTGTTTACATTTCAAGTCCCGTGATTCATTTATAATTTCTTATTGTGTGATTTACAATTTAATTGCTTTTATTTTTTGCAGTTAATGTATTTATGTTCTATTGCACGGGTTAGATTGATACATAGAGAGTAGTAATTGAATAATTAATTGTTCTTTTGAATCCAGTAAATTGAAATAATGTGATTAATAATTAAATAGACTATTAATCTTAGATAATCAGAATCCTTCCTATTTTTGGGCTTTAAATAATTTATTTCCTACATCTTAATTTGCATACTTTGTTTTTCTGTAGCCAACATAAATTATGTTTCTGTAGCAACAAAAAGCAATTTCATTTCTGCAACAACAACCATTTATATTAGGACTAGTGTCTGCATATACATTACCTTGTACTTCATCAATTTACCATCCCATGGTCAATAATTTAATGTAACATAGTTCATTCAATTAGATTGACTGACATTTTTTGGCGTCATTGCCAGGGAAGTGCAAAAAGGAATTAGTTTTCCTTTTTCTTTAAGTCATGATAAGTAGGATGCATGAATAAACATAGGGATAATTGAGGTAGATTCACTAGCAGTAAAAGTACACCAAACACCACTTCACCCACTCCATCACATGGTACTGTAAGAGCCACACCATCATTTAATCCTTCTACAGGTAGAACTGCAAGAGGAGGAAGAAAAAGAAGAATTGTGACTACACAAGCAAAAGGAAAAAGGAAAGTTGGAGAAGGCAGTTCTAAAATAGTAAAGATTCCATCAACCTCACAACAAGTTGTCATGCTTCCATCCAAACCTCAAGAATAACAAATAATTAGTGGTTATCCTGAGACTGTATTTCTAGAAAATCCTATTGAAGAACCAGAACTCTCTGCACCTTCAGAAGATTCTGTTCATATTGAAGATTACAATATGTTTGGAGTATACATTGAACAAGAAGAAGAAAGAGGACCTGGAGGTGGAGAGTATCATGAACATGAAGAAAGACAAGAAGGAACATGTACATTAATTGTTGAGAATGAATTTGGATTTCCAATCTTAGATCCAACAGTTGCAGTCCAAATGAAGAATATATCGCCTTCAACACTTCCTAACTTTCATGGTATGATAACCAAAGACCCGGAAATTTTCCTTTTCAAATTTGATGTGTTATTTCATAGATATGATTAATCTTCTGACGCTCAAAAATTGAAGTTGTTTCCAGCTACACTTAAGGATGATGCATTACATTGGTTTATGGGATTGGGAACAAATGCAATAAAAAAATGGGATGAAACGAGGAAAACATTCCTTGAAAAATATAATGATTATTGTACAAATTGAGGAATGAGAGTGGAAATGTTTAAGATGACACAAAAAGAAGAAGAGAGCATTGAACATTATTTACAAAGATTCCATTATATTGTTAAAAGAGAAAAACAAAATCATCTAGATTTTGATACTTTGAAAGTCATTTTACTTAGGTAAATTAGAGATGAATGGATTGATGTATTGAGTTTAATGTCACCTAAACTATCCATAAATTCGTGACTTATGCAAGCATATTTCTCGAGGAAAGTTCAGATATGGTAAGGGACCTAGAGATTCTATCTCTAGGGTCGATAAATCAGCCACTGATGGGGTAAGTAGAGTAGAGATTGGCAATTTATTGGACAATTTTAAAACAAACATTCTTCGTACTCTTGGTTCTCAAATAGACACATTGAAAATTAAGCAAAAGAAAGAGATAGAGGATGCAACATTAACTATTTTTTTTCCAAAATGTACAAAGAGGCACCCTTTAAAAGAATGTTTTCTAGATAACATTGATCTTTATGGTATATGTGCAGATAATCATGCTATAGAAAAATTCCTATCTCTACCAGGACTCAAGGTAGCCTACCAAGAAAATCAAGGGGCTACAGAAAATTTATGATTTGTTGCACAAAAAAGACCTTGGAAGCCTAGGAATCCAGGTATATCTCAAGACCCCTCTAAACAATTTAATCCTTATTTTTCTCAAAAACACCCCCAACAGAATTGGGCCATTCATATGCCTTGGAAAGCATGGGCACCACAAGTCCAAAACCAACCTTGGAAACAAGGTTGGCAGGGATCTTCCTATGGAACCATGCCTACCCATCCTTATCCCATGTAGCAGTAATACACACAATACCCTACACAAAACCCCTCTAAATCTCAACAATCGTATTCAAATCAATCGCAACAACCACAAATTTCACAACCACTGCAACTTCAATTATAATCAACCAAAACTACAATACCAACCCAACTACCTGAACAACCTGTTGCTAATCCCAATAATAAAGTAGCATAGCCCACTTGCAATGTTGAGCTACATAATTTTTTCATTTATATGATCACTTCTTTGTTGATTAAGGTTGGTTGTCATTGATGTCAACCCTTGAAGAAAGCTCAGTAGCACAAAGGTTTGGGTAATGGACCCAAGTTTGTTTGATGTAAAGATGACTCATTATTGTCTTGTCATGGTTTATAATAAGTACAAATGGATGAACTCCGAAGT
>SNQJ01S0007350.1:179372-249665 GCA_010110895.2 Picea sitchensis | reverse complement strand
CCATTTCCATTTTCCAGTGAGATACGATGCTGACACTGAGTTGTTGGACAACTTCAAGAAGACAAAATCCGACCATATCTCATATCACATCCGAGAATGGTGATGGCAAAAGAGTTTTATTAAAGTTAATGTCCCTCCTGCATTCTTGGTTGAGTAGTTCTTAAAGTCTTTAGTTCCTTGCGTGTCCAAATATATAACAACATACGGGGTGTTTTCTAAAGAAGAGGCTATTATGAGAGCCCAACAACTAGAACTAATTTACTCTCAGTTTGACATGCTTTACGATATCTCACTAGATGTGCCACGGTTAATTCTTGACAAATCCAAACAAAATTTTGGGCCCCATGCTGATGGCATAGTGGGCTCGGCACAAAGTGATTCCAGGGATTTGGTGTCTAATCAATTACAACAATTATCGATTCAACAAACTGTGGCCATCCAAACTCCTAGTTCAGCTGCCCCCGCAACCCAGATGTTAAATGCACACAGTGTGAAATTGAAAACTCCCAAGGAAAACCAAAAGACCGAGGGAAAGAAGAAACAGAAAAATAAGAAGAGTAAGGGGGGTAACAAGGCTATTAACAATGTTGGCAAGGGAAAAACTAAAAAGAGGAAGGTGAAGTTTTTGTGTAATATTTGTACGGACGACCACTTAAATCACCTATTCCCTCGGCTTGCAGAAGCCCAAAAGCTACTAGCACAGCAACAACCTGTTGTGTTGACAAACCCATTTCCACAAGGGAAAAATATGGCTCAATCATCTACATCCACGAGAGCGGCTGGGGGCAGTCACGAACCCTCCGCACCTAATCCAAACAATCTGGCCGCAAACATTTACATGATGAATGTCGAAGCTCATTTATCAACCAGGACTCGTAACTACAGAACGCCAGAATCTGTTGAGAAGGGCAAAGAGGCCTCCAACCCATTGAATCCTCTTCAAATTGAGAAGACATTGGGAGAAACAATGACTCGCATCCCTAAAGGTGCGTTCGAGAAGGATTCTCACAACCCAAATGCGAGGGTTGCTCAGAATTACTCCATTGTGGAGGATCTTGCACAAACTCCTTGTGCAATGTCTGCTCTGAAGGTTCTCCAGAGTTGTGCCTCACAGCGAAAAGTGTTGTCATCCACCTTGGGAGAGACAAAACCCAGTAACTCAGGAATGATCGTTTTCGAGCCGAATGACCTTAAACCTCGTCTTCCTCACCATGTATCCTTTCCAATAGTAGTGGCGTACACCAAGAAATCGTTGACATGGAATATTTTTCGTATGATGGTTGATGAGGGTTCCTCGACCTACATGATGTTATTATTATGTTGGAGGGCCATTGGCCAGTTTGAGTTGTTTGTGCCACCTACATTGATTACAGCTTTTTACAGTCGATCATTCAGACCACATGGTATAATTCCCTCTTTTCTTGTGCAGTTGGAGGGTAAAATTGTGTGCGTCAAGGTTGAAGTAATCTATGCACCTCTCGATTATAATATTTTGTTAGGATGGAGTTGGAATTATGCAATGAACGCAGATGTAGCCATTGTTTTTCGGGTCTTATGCTTGTCGCACGAAGGTCGGATTATAATAGTCGACCATTTGTCCTTATCCCATCCCGACCCTTCATCGGGGGAATCCACGGTCCCGATGATTGAAAACCCACAACCAAGCACTGTCAATTTATGTGTCTGATTGTTTATGTCTTTGATGGGAACTTTTGATTATCTGTCGCCTTTCAATGATGTAAGGTTTATTTCAGTCGTCCTTGAACAACCGAAGGCTACAATTTTTCAAGTGTCATCTTTTAACACGAGCTACTTTCATGACCCATGGACTTTACCTTCCCCATCAACTTTGATGGAATGGGTAGGGAAATTTGGCATGGTCATGCCCTTATCCGTTTCTAAGGTTGTGTACAGTGTTTTCAAGAAAGCCTCGGCCAACCTTGATCAGGCTCCCCCACAGAAGCTAGATCTAGTTCTCGTGCCTATTTTGGCTCAAGACTCTCTCGTCGCTCAGGAACCTTTAGAATTAGTCTTTCCCTTTGAGGAGGAGATTTTGGAGCCAATGACTGGTCCAAACATACCTTGGGATGATCTTCACCATAGATCTTATTTTCTTCCCGAGCTTAGGAGAATAGAGGCAGGAGAGTTTGTTATGACCATGAATGGATATATTCCTTGTCCTTGTAACCCTTTGGCTATGCACGAAATATATGTCAAGGGAAACATTCCAAGTATTGTTGCAATGATTCCTATCGATATCTCCAAAACATCCTATGCTTCTTTAGAAGTGTCATAATTAGGTGGTAGAGACTACGTGTACATGGATTCCCTAGGTAGATATGTTGCTACATTTTGGCATCCATGTTGTGATTTTGGACTATAGGATTGGGAGTCCTTGTTAGTCCCGCTATTATTACATATTGAAGCCTCATTCTTATTTCTAATCATCATTTGTTTCCTTACCCATGGGACTCCCTAATGAGCACGGTTTGTTGTCTTTCAAGCTTGCATAGATTTTGAAAGAAATATCCAACGAGATTGTATTTATTCTTTTCAATCTCGTCTAGATTAATTGAGAAAAGAATCCCCCCTAGAGTCTTCTTTAATCCCATTTCAGACTCTCAAAAATTGAAAATATTTATGAGCGATCTTGTTGCCCTTCACACTCGCCAAACTTAAATTTGAAGGCACATTTGTCCGGTACTAGTTTACCCCTTTTTCGATCTGGATGACTAATTGAACGAATAAAGGTATGCCCTAGGAACTTTGGTTCACTCAGAGAGTATACTCAATCGTAATTTTAACCCTTTTTTTCTCTTGAGGGACTAAATTTTTGAAAAAGGGACATTCTCCTTGGTTTTCGTTTATCTCTTTTTCGGGCCTTGGAGATTACTTACAAAAAAGGAGCCCCCTCAGAGTCTATAGTTAATCTCTTTTCAGACTCCCTAAATATGAAAAGATCATTGAGCGACCTTGTTCCTTTCACACTCGTTAATTGGTCCAGAAAGAATATATATTCGGCATGAGTTTAATCATTTTTCCAGCCAATAGATTATTTCGAAAAAAAGGTACGCCTCGGGAGACTTGTCTCGCCGGGAGATTTCTCCTCAGTTATATTTTATACTTTTTCAGGCTAAGGAGACTAAATCTAGAAAAAGGTTGTGATTCCATAGTTAAGCTCTTTTCAAACTCCTTAAAATTGAAAAGATCGTTGACTGATCTTGTCTCAATCACACTCGTTAAAATGGTTTTGAATATATGTCTTTTCGGTATAAGTTTAACCATTTTTCAAACCAATTGGACTAATTGTGAAAAAGGAACTCCTTGAAGTATTTTTTTAGCATTTTTTCAGACTCTCGAAATGTTAAAAAAACCATCAAGCTTACCTTCTTTGGGCTCGTAAAAATTCACATATAAGGAGTCTTGTTGTGTCATGCTTAATCGCATTGTGGGTTTTATATTTGCGCCTTTGGCCTAATTTCGACTCCATGTTTCTCTCAACTGAACCTTTAAATCATTCCTTATATGCAAGCCTTAAAATAGTTTTTTCCCTTTTGTGATCTGACACCTTGACCCATGGAGGAATTTTCCCCGAGTGTCCTTATCCTGCACATGTCTCCTTGCTCTAAACATTAGTTTGTTCCATGCGCTTGGAATTGTTTTCTTGCTCACAAAACTCATTCCTCCTTTGTAATGTAGCATTCTTTTATTCTTTTTCAAGCTCATTAAAAAATTGAAAAAGACAAAAAAATCAAATATTCCAAAAAAGAGGGGACGAGATATATCAATTCTTTTTTCGGTAGCAATATAGTCGCCCTTGGAAAAAACACATCCTTTCGTTTGGTCGCCAAGCATTGTGATCTAGTATGACCTTAGGAAGATGTTCTCGCAACATAGATTTGTCTCCTCCTCTGTTTGGTTACTCTTCCAAACATATGGAGAGTTTGTGGTGCCTCCTCCATCCAAGACTTATGTCAATATTACATTGCCTAAGTCTAATCATCTTTTGTGATTTTTTCCAAGGGAAGTTTTATCCAACCCAATTCATCCATTTTTCAATTTGTCTCTTGACTTTCATGAGTCTGTCATCCCCCATGAGTATAGTCAAGTCCAAATTCAAAATCAACGAAGTTTTGTGCCTGATGATCAAGATCCTCTAGTATTTCCCCGACGACATGTCAAAGACCTCAGAGTAGTGATTCTTACACTCCTATTGTACTCCTACCTGAGATGTTGAAGATCTTGAAGTTGTTTCTCGAGCTATGAATTCCTCATCTCCAACCACAGGCACCAATGCTTCTTGAAGATGCATATTACATTGTACTTGAATATCATCGAATGATTTTGAGATGTAGATCCATTGTGTATTTATCGTGACTACACTTTAGATAGAAATTTCTATGACATGGATCTGCATTGTACTTGATTGGCAGCCATTATTAGTTCATCCCAAGCATGTGTATGCCCAGCTCGGAGAGTTTATTATTATTTTGTAGCTAGTGCACTTTCGAACTCTAGTCACGGGCTCACTTGACTATGTGCCTTCCCACTAGTAAATATATTGTAATGTATTTTAGCCTTCAGTTTCTATTTTGACCTCACACATTATGGCGCATCTGTTGTATCCCTAAAATTCCCTACCTATGCATATAGGGAATTGGCATTTCTACTTGCACAATTTTCCAAATTACTATTGAGGATCTCTCTTTAAAAAAACATTTTTTGGAGCATGTACGCACCTTGTTGCACTACTGCTTGCGTACACATGTATGTTTCATACTAGACAACCCACGTACATATGCATCTTGCATTGTAAACATCACGTGTTTACTTCCAAAAGTTGAAAAAAATAAAAAGTTGCAAGGAATTCGGCAGAGTTTACGGGCTATCGAGGGTTTCCCAACCATTTTACCCATTGTATCCCATCCCTAAACCGAATAACCATCTTTTTTTCATATAAAAATAGGTCTTGGGTTCCCATTCCATAATCAATCATGAGAACAAAGAAACTCTGCCAAAATCCCTTCCCCTTCTAGCCCAAGCTTTGCAACCCTTTCTAAGATTTGGCCTCAACATTCCCCTTCAGCCCTTTCTCTTTATACAATCCCTTCCCTTTCCCAAAAGATATTAGTTGATTGTGAGAGGAAACACGGGAATGATGCACTTGGATCAGCAGTAAGAGGAGCCCGGACTTGGTTAACGGAGTGTCTGTCGATGAGAAGGTTGTAATACTTTAATATTCAATTTCAATAAAAGAGTTATTTTCTTGTCCCAATAATTTGCATATTTATATCTTTGATTGATTAATGCATCTATGTTTATATTTGAATGTTAACATTGATAGATAGAGATAGTATATTTGTAGCATTGTTTTCCTAAGTGTTCTTGCAGGTCATCTTTGGGAGGAGACCTGCACCTTCGGAAGTTGCAAAGTTGAAGGAAGTCTACATCGGATGTTAGGGCCTAAGGTACATTTACCAATATTCCTTCTTCTCTTTTTGTTTTTTTGTTCATATAGTTTGGGGTAGTTTAGGATTAGGACTATCTTTTAAGGGAATTCAGTGCTCTTCCTATATTTCGACCCAATATAGTAATAGGGGTATTTTCCCTGCTAGCACTATAGGGAATTAAATAAATCAACTTTGAAAGATCATTTTCCCCTACATTTTATAGATCAGGTCCTAGATACATTAGCAAGTAAAAAATACTTTTCCTTTTTGGATGGATTTAGTGGTTATAACCAAATACAAATAGCTCCAGAGGATCAAGACAAAACAACATTAGCATGCCCTTGGGGAATGTACACTTACATAGTACTTCCTTTTGGTTTGTGTAATGCACCTGCAACTTTCCAACGAGTTGTACTAGGTATCTTTTCTGACCTTATCCATGATTGTGTAGAAGTGTATATGGACGATTTCAGTATTTATGGAAATAATTTCAAAGAATCATTAGAAAATTTAGAAAAAGTTTTAATTAGATGTTAGGAAACTAATTTGGCATTAAGTCATGAGAAATGTTACATGTTACTAAGTGAGGGGATTGTTTTGGGCCATTGTGTGTCTTATGCAAGTATAAAAGTGGATCCAGCAAAGATAGAAGTCATTTCCAATCTCCTAGTACCCAAAACTCAAAAAGATGTCAGAAATTTCCTAGGCCATGTTGGTTACTATAGAGGATTTATTGAAAATTTTACAAAGATTGCATCTCCATTACTCAAACTTATTACTAAAGATAATGATTTTTTCTGGAACATTCCATGTCAAACTGATTTTGAAACTCTGAAAGAGAAACTTTCTGTAGCCCCTGTTTTAATAGGACCAAATTGGTCCCTTTCATTCCATATATCTAGAGATGCCTCTGATACAACCTTAGGAGCAATACTGGGTAAAAAGGAAAATCAATTGTATTATGCCATCTATTTTGTGAGTAAGAACTTAACACCTCCTGAATTGAATTATGCAATTACTGAAAAAGAGTTCCTTGCAGCAGTTTATGCCATCAATAAATTTAGGCACTATGTTACAAGATATGAAATATTCATCCAAAATGACCACTCAACCATTAGGTAATCAATGAAAAAACCAATTACTAACGGTAGGGTTACCAGGTGGCTTCTTTTACTACAAGAATTAATATCACTATATTGGCTAGGCTTGGTAAGGAAAATGTTGTATAAGATTTCCTTTCTAGGATTCATAATGAAGGTGAATTAGTTCATGTTAATGATAATTTCCCTGATGAGCATATTTTTGCAATATCTACTAAAAATCCTTGGTTTGCAGATATTGCTAGTTGTCTAGCTACAGGAAAATTACCTCAACATCTTTCTACAAAGGAGAAACAAAATATCATTAGATATAGTGTCACTTACTCATGGATTGATGGAAAACTCTTTTGTATGGGACCTGATATTATCATTTGGAGGTGTGTACGAGAAGATGAAGCGTATGACTTATTGAAGGCATGCCATGATGAACCATGTGAAGGCCATCCAAGATCTTCCAAGGTGCAGTTCAATGAACTACCATCATACAACAACGAAGATCAAGATGGCATGACAAATTCATCAGGAAGAAGAAGTTCAAACTAGGTGATTGGGCTCTCTTATTTGATTCTAGATTTAAAAATTTTAAAGGAAAGATCAGTACCCATTGGTTAGGGCCATATGAGATAGAGACATTCTTTGACATTGGATCGGTCAAAATTAAATCCATTGATGAAGAAGACATTTATTTTCTAGTAAATGGGCACAAATTAAGGTTACATTAGAATCCTACTAATATAGAAGAATTTGTTCATAAATTGCTTCAACTATCAGAGATGGAGATAGTGAGAACGGGAAGTTCTTCCCCTACTCTTGTCTCGAGATGATTCTTTTTTTGTTCTAAATAATAATAATAAATAAATAGTAAAAAGTAAAGAAAAAAATAAGCACAGATTGTGAAAATGCGTTTGTTGGTACAATTGTGCAAGAATTATGCTTGAAAACCATAAATGGCGAGCAGAATTGATCCAGGTGGATCTTGGCGGCCATCCACCTTTTCCATTGAGTCAACATTTCAAGTATATGGTTTTGATATACCATTATATTCATCCTTTTGATGGGGAATGGAATGGAATTCCATCTTCATTTGTTAATTGTTGGAGTTACTTCACACACCTAGGGTTTACTTTTCCTAAGGTTTTTCCTTGTTTATTAGTCATTATCTATTCTCCTATATTTTAGGAAGAATATTCCTCTAGGGAGAATATTCTCTTCAGTTTTCACTTCAGTTTGATTAGTTGAGTGGAGTCTAGATGCTACATTGGGATTATCACCATACTTCTTTGGGATCATCACCAACTAATGTGCATTGTCCTTGGGATCATCACCAGACTAGCACATTACTCATGATTCCCTAATCTCCTCCTCACTTCACTATGTTTCAGTCAGTTAACTTAAGACTGATAGACTAGTAAACTCATACTAAGTGGCAGTTCACTCACGTAACTGCTAGTGTGTATCCAGATCACTCTAGACCACCACTATGGCTCATCAGTTACTCATGTATCCTATATCTATTGTAAATTATTCACTCTTTCAGAGTGGAATACGGTTACTGAGAATTCTTCCATTCTTTCTCTCCTTCTTCTTATTTCTTAAATTATCTCTGTAAATGTGTGTAGTATTTTATAGATAGATCTATTATGTGCAAGTTCAACACATTTACATGGTATCAGAGCCGACGAACTGCTAAGCAAAAGCTACACCAAATTATTTTTGCAGGTACTGAAGATTGAAGAACGCAGAAAAGATAGAATATATGTTTTACTCACCGATAATACTTCTCACGCCTCATAACTATTTGGAGTGGAAGCCAAAGATTCTACTTCTTCTCATAAGTAGAGGCTTATACCAAATAACCATGGCAATGTAAGTAGATCATAATTTCTCCGATGAGAAAAATGACTTTCTTAATAGACAAGATATGGCCATAGGATTTATCTTCTTGTTTATTTCTCAAGAAATTCTCCACCAAGTATATGATGACTCAAAAGAATCAACTCCAAATGAATTATGGACCAGATTGGAGGTTCTGTTTGGGAATAAAGAAGAATGTGAATATTTCATGTAGGAGGTTGAATAGATAGAGACATAAGAGAAGCCATCAAAAGATCAATCATCTTATTATGAAGAGTCTTCTACAAAATTATTTGCACAAATTTGTATTTCATTAATTGAAGATGATGTCTACTCCATTTCAGATTTTTTTCTGAATTTCATGTGGAAGATATATGGCATGCATCTCAGGAGTCACATGCAGACACTTTTCCATGCACCATGCATGCATCTCAGGAGACAAAAAGGGAGTCGTGCACATCAGACTCAATTATGATATTTTATGACCACAATTTTCAGAAACAAATTGGATATTTGGATTCCTCTTAGGAAAATATAAAAATTTCAAAAAAAAAATCGTCTGAAACGAAGTCCGAGAAGTGAAGTTATAATCATTTTAAAATATTTTTCCGAAAACAGTCGCACTGTTTTCAAAGTTTCATCCAAACTTTATTTGGATCTTATTCATTACAAGAAGAGAAAGTGGATATGTGTGGACATCTCAATGATGCACATACTTCATCATATCTGTGCAGACATCTACATCTTCAACGATCACAAACTTGCACAGTTGCGAGGTCTTCTTGGAGTGAAGGACATGGTTGTTTAGCAACTACTTTTTGTTCCTTCTCATTTTTATTTTATTATGCATTGTAATTTTATAGAGGGTTTTTCCCATGAGGTTTTCCCTCTTTCCTTACTTTATTTGCAGTGTATATTTTTTATTTGGGTACCTAACATGGCCTCGTTGTCGAGACCCATTCTTTATTTTCACCATAGTGATGTTCAGGGGAGGTGTTGGAGTTACTTCACACACACCTAGGATTTACTTTTCCTAAGGTTTTTCCTTGTTTATTAGTCATTATCCATTCTCCTATATTTTAGGAAGAATATTCCTCTAGGGAGAATATTCTCTTCAGTTTTCACTTCAATTTGATGATTTGAGTGGAGTCTAGATGCTACATTGGGATTATGATGATGCAGCATTGGGATCATCACCAGATAATGTGAATTGTCCTTGGGATCATCACCATACTAGCACATTACTCATGATTCCATGATCTCCTCCTCACTTCACTTTGTTTCAGTCAGTTAACTTAAGACTGATAGACTAGTTAACTCAGACTAAGTGGTAGTTCACTCACGTAACTGTTGGTGTGCATCCAAATCACTCTAGACCACCACTATGGCTCATTAGTTACTCATGTATCCTATATCTATTGTAAATTATTCACTCTTTCAGAGTGGAATATGGTTAATGATAATTCTTCCATTCTTTTTCTCCTTCTTCTTCTTTCTCAATTTCTCTCTGCAAATGTGTGTAGTATTTTCTAGCTAGATCTATTCTGTGTAGGTTCAACACATTTACATTAATTACAAACATCATGTAATGATTTCCTAATGGTCTTATGTACATGATTGCATCATAACATTAATGCACCAGATCACATTAGAACTTTGCAATTAAGCGCGCTCGGGCTAGAGTAGTACCAAGATGGATTTCCACTCAGGAAGTCCTGGTATTTTACATTCCTATGGCATTTTATAAACTTATACTAATTTATTCCACGTGCATCATGGGAATTTTTCTCTTATCACTCTCTCATATATAATTGAGGTGAAGGGGGCCCTTTAAGCATGCAATGGAGTGTGATGCAAATCTTGTTGTGAATGAAGCCTATCCAACATCTCTTTATTTTCATAGATAAGCTACCCCATTCTACCAGTTTGTGTTCTATAGTGTGTGTCTCTCTTATTCATTAATAAAATTTAGGTTTCACTATATTTCTATGTTCTATTCTATATTTTTGTTTGTCTCGTTTCGTTCTCATCATAATCTGGATAAGTGGTTTTTGAGCAGTCTGCTCCTTGTCGTTTCTTAGAGAAGGTCCCCAATGAAGTCAGGGTATAGAGAGTTGGGTCTCAAGCTAGTTTCGCTTGAGTAAAAATACTCTCACCAGCCCAAGCGACCTCCCATGGCAGAAGAAAAGAGAGATGAAAAATCAAGAGATCCTTTCCAGACGTCACTCGAGGAATCCCTCGTGCAAAAAAGGAACGAGATGATGGAAAACTTTGCTCAGATCCTTCGAAGACTACCGATAGTGGCAGTTGAGGCATCTTCGACAAGAAACCATTTTGAATGTGTGACTCCCTTCAAGGTACGAGTCAATTTTGATATCCCCTTATTTAAAGGCTAGATAGATGCAGATGATCTAGAAAAATGGTTGAATCTGCTAGAAGGTTATTACTCTATCCAAAAAAAAACGATAGTGAAAAGATCACCTTCGCGCTCCTTAAATCCATTCCCCATGTCAAATCTTGGTGGGAATTTTATTGGGAGAGGTACATCGTAGATGAATCTACACCATTCAAGAGAAAACCCACTTGGGTGACCTTTGTATATTTCCTAAAGGAGGAGTTCTACCATGTCGGAAACTATGATGATCAGTAGATGAGATGGATGAATATGTGTCAGAAAATAGATCAAACACTGGTAGAGTACACTAACATATTTCATACTGTGCGCTCAAATTTGGGTATCAAAGACTCTGAGCGACACCTGGTTTTGAATTATCATAGTGGTCTACACAAGTACATCCAAACAGAGATGGATTTCTTGGACATCTCCTCATTTGGTTTTGTTTATCGATATGCAAACAAAATTGAGCAGAAATTCAAGAAGTACAGTAAGTGGGGATTTGGGTTTGAAAATATGCCACAGCATAATCATCACAAAGGAAACCTTAACTCACAGGACGAAGGACAGATCAAGGAAGGATAACCTCAAGAGAGCGAGTCCAATACACAGAAAAAGAAGGGTGACAAGAAGTATAAGAAAGACACTAGAAAGTGGTGTGAGTTCCACAACAACCCCTGGCACAATGCATATGAATGTCACTCGAAACAGTAACTAGTGGTTGAGCTCAAAGAAAAAGAATCGAAACTTGAATTGGACTTTGATTGAAAGAAAAATAAAGGGAAAAATATCATTGATTCAAAACCCACTTCTACCATCATGGTCACAACAATAAAACCAAGAGAACCAGAGGAGATTGAGGAGGGGGAGCGCCTCTTCCACTCTCATATGTGGGTAAAGAGGACCCCACTGCATTTCATTGTTGATAGAGGGAGTTAGAAGAATCTGATATCAACTGAAGTTGTCAAGATATTGAATTTGCCAACGATACCACACCCCCAACCTTACACCATTAGATGGTTGAGCCGTGGATGAGACATTTGTGTCAGCCAGTAGTGTCGCATGTCTTATGGCATCAAGTCCTTCAAGGATGAGGTAGAATTTGATGTTGTCCCTCTTGAAGTCTGTGATGTTCTTTTAGGACAATCATATATGTGGAAACGTCATGCTATCTATGAGTCTCAGCCCCGTAGTGTCATTGTTACTCTGGAAATCATCTCTACAGGGTACTAGAGGTTGCTCTGACTACTGCCACTTCATTGATCTTGGAAAAACAATGCCACAAAGTAATCTCTCAGACCAAAAAAATTTCCCTCTTCATGATCCAGTCAAATGGTGAGCAGAAGTTCATTGTGACCACTACAACATTGACCCAAGACGTTTCTATCCCGCAAAAGCAGGTCGATGAGATTGTATAGGAGCACGAAGAGATTGAGAGTCTTCGACATGTTAAACATATCTCTATTGGCCAAAACCCATTCCAGGTGTGCTTGGGGTTCCAACCATTAGCCCCCATTGATATGGCTCTTCTTGTTGCATCTTCACCGACATAGTCCTCCCACACTCGAACCAAGGTAGATCATGCAACTGGATCTATTGAACAGATCCAACACCTCCAAAAAGATCATGACATCCTTCCACAGTAAAAGTATAAGCAGTACATCTACTTCAACAAGGCAAGTGACTCACCAAGGTTCAGATTCAACAGAATTTTCCCCATCTCCTAAGGTAACTTGATGCAATTGGGACCATTTCTTCCTAAGGGGGAGGAATGATCCAGGTGGATCTCGGTGGCCATCCAGTTTTTCCACTAAATCAACATTTCAAGCATATGGTTTTGATAAACCATGATATTCACCCTTTTAATTGGGAATGGAATGTAATGCCATCTTCATTTGTTAATTACAGACATCATGTAATTATTTCCTAGTGGTCTTATGCACATGCTTACAGCATAGCATTAATGCACCGGAACCCATTAGAAATCCATCGCTAAGTGTGCTCGTGCTAGATTATTACTAGCATGGGTGATTGCTTGGGAATTCCTAGTAGTTTATATGTCTATGGCATTTTATAAACTTAGACTAATTTATCCCATATGAATCATGGGAATTTTTCTCCTCTCACTCTCTCATATATAATTGGGGTGAAGGAGGCCCTTTAAGCATGAAATGGAGTGTGATGCAAATCTTGTTGTGAATGAAGTGTAGCCAACATCTCTATATTTTCAGAGATAAGCTACCCCATTCTTCCAGTTTGTGTTCTACAATGTTTTTCTCTTGTTCATTAATAAAAATTGGGTTTCACTATATTTTTGTGTTCTCTTCTATATTTTTTTTTGTCTCGTTTTGTTCTCATCATAATCCAGATCAAGAATTCTCAAAAATTCTTCAAATAAATAAGCAGGGCATCTTCGACTCTTGTTTCAACATTTCTTTTAACACCTGAAGTTTTAACAATAAGTCATTTGGAAGCCTGCAAAGATTTTTTATTGCAATAATAGTCAAGGAAGATTCTTTATAAAGTTCAAGAGTTTTATTGTTTTAAAAAATTTCATGAAATAAGTTTAACAACAGTGATCATATTTCTTTAGTCTAAGAGTTTTATCATTATGGCAGGCAATATCCTTTTATCAGGCAATATAGTTCATGATCTCAGAATTATGGGTAAAAAATGTTTTAGTTTCTTTGATTGTAGACTTTTTCTATAACCATAGGCACTTTCTACAACTACCAAAATTATGTATCCGTTCTTTAAGCAATTATGAGATACTAATTCATCTTCATCATCTTGCTAGTTTGAGAATAACTTGAGTTGTGAATTTATGCAATTTGTCATAAAATTCATAATTCATTTGCAGTAGTTTATATTCAATTTTCATCATCAACATCTTTAGTTTCACCATCAACATCTTCAGACTCTTCAGATCCTTCAACAATGTTTCCAAGGCACATAGCATAAACTCAATTATAGTACTCACTCTATTTCTAGTTTTTAGCTACAGATAAAACAAACCAAGTAATGACTTTTTAAACCATTTTGTATTAGAAGTTCTGAAATTGTGCAAGGGAAATGAACAAAGTTTAAATTCTATAGCCAATGATTTTTTTTTGGTGCTATCCTTATACTTTACCATTCTTATCCTAAGTTAATCCTTTCATTACATATCCAATTCGTATCATAATTACAAATTGATATTGAAAATCATGAGAAATCATTATAAATGCATGTCAAAAATCCCATTTTCAACATGCATTGTTTAAAAATAGCATTCGACGAATGCCAAAACACAACTTGATTCATTAACAACAACCCCATATCCACCAATTATGTCTTCAAATATGGCATGATTGTTTCATAATTCGAAATATGAATTCCGTTATTACCAAACCATCATCTAAAGCTTTCCTCATACGAAATCTATATACCATCATTCTTGTTTTTCATCCTTTCCATATTTGTGAAAAAGAGTGATTCGAAGACCCACATTTTCTCCAATATTGTAGAATGGGACCTGTAGTGAGATATGAACCAACCAGCATATAGATTTTTTAGGTGTATCCTAAATTTCATAAGTGTTTCAAGAAGGTAGGATGGATTCCATTTTTACAAAAATTCCAAGGGTATGATGATCATGTGACGAGAGTGTTTGCAAAAGAATTTAATGGCACAAAATCTCAAATAGGCAATATGGAGGTGAATATTACAAATGATTTCATAGCACAAGCCACAAAATTACCCACGAGTGGCGAGAAATGGTTTAAAAACAAAAAATATAAGCAACGAGGTATGGAAGGAATTACAAGGTATGGAAGGAATTTCTGGTGAATTTAGAGAAAGCGGTCAATTGGAACAAGGGTATACCAGTTTCTTCATTTAAAAATAAATGGTTAAGTACTCTATTCATATTCTAGAAATATGTTATGTGTGAAGGCAGGTATGGCTTGCTTGGTTTGTTACTATCACCTTCACTTGCTGGTGAATTTTGTTGAAGGGTATAATCTAGACATGTCATTCTATTTGCTAAACAATTTGAAGAAAATGGCGTTGAATATTCAACGAAGCCCTAGAAGTATGGAAAAAATTTTATATCATTATGGGTTAGTTAAAATTATAGTTGAGTTTAATTTATAGGAACAAAACAATACATGGGGGGATTTATTGCTACAAAATCGCTTTGTAAAAAATCTTGCTAAAGAAGGAAGCTCAAAACCCAGAGGTTCGAAGGGGAAGAAGAATGAAGATTCAAATCCAAAAGTAGAGAATCCAAAGAAGGTCATGAGTTCCAGTCCTACAAAATGAAAATCTAAAACAAAATAGAAGGTTACAGGTCCCAGTCCTGTGAAATAAAAATACAAAACAGAGGAAAAGGTCATAACTCTGAGTTTAACAATAAAGAAACCTAGAGGTCGACCATGAATAAAAATGACGGATATCGAAGGTAACAACAAATACTCAAAGTCTCCAAAGATTAGCACAAGGACTGACATTGTGCAAAGTAAAAAGAGGAAGATTTAAGCTACTATGGCTCGAGCAACGAGGAGTGCGACAAGGAAGCTAAAAACAAATTTGAGAGAAAGCGACAACATTCAGGACCCACCAGTGATTGAGTTGGAAGAATCCAATAAGGAGTAGTCAGAAAAATTTTCAGTTGAAGAAACCCTAGAAGAGACAAGCACACAATGAAAGACTAGATCATCTCTTGCTCTGTCAGTGAAACCAGGTAATATAGACTTTGATTCAGCTATATATTTTCATGAATCCTTTAGTATGGAAGTTGAAAAATTTACATATGATGAGGATAAGGAACAAAATGTTCAAGATCCTCCTTGATCCTCATAGGGGAACAACAGTAAGGTAAAATAGTTAGAAGATAAAATTGAGGAGATGGAATTTTTGGAAAGGAATGTTAAAGAAGAAAATAGACTTTTGAAGAAGACAAAATCCAAGCTACAGAAAAAGACAAGGGCCTTTGACAATGAAAGGAAAGTATTGATTAAAGAAGCGAAAAAGTAGTATGGGATCAGTCACCAAGAGAGGCTTTGAATCCAGAGGCTAAAAAATAAAATCAAAGCATTAAATAAAAAGGAGCGTGCATCTTCATCAGGGCTAGAGGCCTCCAAGCAACTGTGACAAAGCAAGAGTAAGATACAATTTTGAATTTTTGAAAATTTTGGAGGGATAAGGTATTTTTGTTGCATGAATACATGCAACACCTTCCATGTGGGGGAGTGTTGGGTCCTCAGAATTCAATCTTTTTATCACTCTTCCTTCCATAAAACCTTCCTTCATAACCACAAATTATATCATATTCCACCCTTTTTCCATGATATCATTACTTAGTTACATAATCAATGCTTGGAAGATCGCTTGAGGTAAAATGTTCATCCTTAAACATAATTTCATTCTTCTTATGCAATTTGGTTTAATAGTTATCATTATATCAGTTGCTACAAAATATTTGATTCTGTAGCTACTGAAATTTATATTTGTTATATACTAAAGACTATTTTTGTAGCAGAGTTGGTGTTTCATAAGGTTGTACACACACCATGATCCATATGGATCTCGATGCCCATCCACCTTTTCCACTAAATCAACATTTCGAACCTATGGTTTTGATAAACCATGATATTCACCCTTTTGATGGGGAATGTAATGTAATGTCATCTTCATTTGTTAATTACATACATCATGTAATGATTTCCTAGTTGTATTGTGTACATGCCTACAACATAATGTTAATGCACTGGGTCCCATTAGAATGTTGTATTAAGCGCGCTCGGGATAGAGTAGTACTGGGATGGGTGACCACCTGGGAAGTCTTAGTATTTTACATGCCTATGGAATTTTATAAACTTAGACCAATTTATCCCACATGTATCATGGGAATTGTTCTCCTCTCGCTATCTCATATATAATTGAGGTGAAGGAGGCCCTTTGAGAAAGCAATGGAGTGTGATGTAAAGCTTGTTGTAAATGAAATGTAGCCAACATCTCTTTCTCTTCAAAGATAAGCTTCCCCATTCTACCAGTTTGTGTTCTACAATGTTTTTTTATTTTATTCATCAATAGAAGTTGGGTTTCACTGTATTTATGTGTTTCTTGCAATATCTTTGTGTATTTCCTTGTTATATATTTGTTATATTTGTTCCTTCATGTTGTTCTCAAAATAATCTGGATCAGTTGTATCAAAGCAGTTTTCTCCTTGTCATTTCTCAAAGCAGGTCCCTGACGAGGTGAGGATATAGAGTTGGGTCTTGAGCTATTTTTGCTTGAGGAAAACCACTCTCGWTGGTGCAAGAAACCTCCCATGGTGGAAGAAAAAATATATGATAGATCAGGAGATCTGTTTAAGATGTTCTCAAGGAATCCCTTGTGCGCCAGAGGAACGAGATGATGGAATACTTTGCTCATATCCTTTGAAGATTACCGATGGTAGTGGCTACGGCATCTTCAACAAGCAACCATTTCAGAGGTGAGACACCCTTCAAGGTACAAGGCAATTTTGATATCCCCTTATTTGAAGGCCAGATAGATGCAGATGCTCTAGAAAAATGGTTGAATATGCTAGAAGGCTATTACTCTGTCAAAAAAAAAATCGATAGTGAAAATATCACCTTCATACTCCTTAAATCCGTTCCCCATGTCAGAGCTTGGTGGTAAGGTTACTGAGAGAGGTACACCACGGATGAATCTACACCATTCGGGAGAGAATCCACTTGGGCGGTCTTTGGATATTCCCTAAGGGAGGATTTTTACCTTGTCGTAAAATATGATGACCAATACATGAGATGGTTGACTTTGCGTCAGAAAAGAGAACAGACAGTGTTGGAGTACACTAACATATTTCATACCTTGCACTGAAAGCTAGGTATCAAAGACTCTGAGCGACACCTGGTCTTGAAGTACCATATTGGTATGCACAGGTACATCCAAACAAATATTTATTGGACATCTCCTCATTGGGAGCTTCTTATTGATATGCAGTCAAATTCGAGCAAAAATTCAAGCAGTGGAGTAACTGGGAGTTTGGGTTTAAAAATATCACACAATAGAAGCATGGAAAATAAAACCCTAAATCATAGAACAAAGGAAATATCAGTAAGGAAGGACAACCTCAAGAGAGCCAGTCCAAGATGCAGGAAAATAAGGTTAACGGGAATTCTGAAAAGTGGGATGAGTTCCACAAAATCCCCTAGTACAGCATTGATGAATGTCGCTTGAAACAACCATTGGTGGTTGAGCTCAAAGGAAAAGAATCATAACCTGACTCAGACTTTGATTCATAGCACCATAAAGGGAAATAGATCATTGATGCAAAACCTACTTCTACCATCGTGACCACAACAATACAACCAGAAGAAACATAGGAGCTTGATGAGGGGGAGCACCTCTTCCACTCACAAATGTGGGTAACTAGGACCCCACTACATTTCATTGTTGATAGGGGGAGTCAAAAGAAACTGATCTCATCCAAGGTTTTCAAGAGATTGAAGTTTCCAACAATGCCACACCCCCAACCATGCATAATCAAATGGTTGAGTCAAGGATAAGACATTCGTGTCAGCCAGCAGTGTTGCATATCCTATGGAATAAAGCCCTTAAAGGATGAGGTAGTGTGTGTTGGGTATGTGTTATATTTTTTTCACGTGTAGTAGTGTCGCATTTTTTTCCTCGGGAAACGTATCACATTTTTGCCTCATTTTTCATGTTTCCTCGATTTTTGTGTCCATTGTTGGGAAGTTTTTCGGCACATGGTTTTTGTCGATGGTTTTCTATTTCCGGTTAAGGAATTAGGGTTGTTGACTAATCCAATACATTGAGTTAGGGTTTTGGATGTTGTTGGCTCCTATATGTATATTGTATTGTAAATAATGTAGCACTATGAATGAATATATAATATGTTGGTTTTCCCGGTTTGGGTTTCCAGGGGAAAAAAATATTTGTGTAATGTTTGTATTTTCCATTGTATCTTTTTTGTTCTTTTACTGAAAATCTGTTTGTAGTAAATATTGTACAAGGTTAAAATCTACAGTGTGTGATGTTGCCCCACTTTAATTCTATGATGTTCTTTTAGGACAACCATATATGTGGAAATGCCATGCTATCTATGAGTCATGGCCCCGCAATGTCATTGTTACTCTGGGAGGTCAACTTTACAGGATAGCAAAGGTAGCTCCAACTATTGCCACTTCATTGATCTCAGAAAAACAATTTCGTAGAGTAATATTTCATACCATAAAGTTTTCCCTCTTCGGTATATAGTCATACGGTGAACGCAAGGTCACTGCAACCACTACATCCTCATCCCAATATGTTTCTATCCAACAAAAGAAGGTCGAAAATATTGTAGAGGAGCATGAAGAGAATGAGATTCTTCCACATGTTCATCATAGATCTAGTGGCCACAACCCTTTTTAGGTGTGCTTGGGGTTCCAACCATCATCCCCCATTGATATAGCTCTTCTTGCTACATATTCACCTACAGAGTCCTCCCACACTTTGACCACAGTAGATCATGCAGTGAGATATGTTAAACGGATCCAACACCTCCAACATGTTCACGACATCCTTCCACAGAAAAAGTACAAGCAGGACATCTACTTCAACAAGGAAAGTGTCTCACCAAGGTTTAGATTTAGCAGAAGTTTCCCCATCTCCCTAGGGAACTTGACGCAATGGGGACCATTGCTTCCTAAGGGGGGAGGAATTATCCAAATGGATCTTGGTGGCCATCAACCTTTTCCACTAAATCAACATTTCGAGCCTATGGTTTTGATAAGCCGTGATATTCACCCTTTTGATGGGGAATGGAATGTAATGTCATGTTCATTTGTTAATAACTTACATCATGTAATGATTTCCTAGTGGTCTTATGTACATGACTACAACATAGCGTTAATTCATTGGATCCCATTAGAACTCTACAGTTAAGCGTGGTCTGGATAGAGTAGTATTGGGATGGGTGGTTGCTCAGGAAGTCCTAGTATTTTACATGTCTATGACATTTTATAAACTTAGACCAATTTATCCCACATGCATCATGGGAATTGTTCTCCTCTCACTCTCTCATATATAATTGAGGTGAAGGAGGCCCTTTAAGCAAGAAATGGAGTGTGATGTAAAGCTTGTTGTGAATGAAGTGTAGACAACATCTCCTTCTCTTCAAAGATAAGCTACCCCATTCTACCAGTTTGTGTTCTACATTTTTTTTCTATTTTATTCATCAATAGAAGTTGGGTTTCACTGTATTTATGTGTTTCTTTCAATATCTCTATGTATTTCCTTGTTTCATCTCTGTTATATTTCTTCCTTCATGTCGTTCTCAAAATAGTCTGAATCACACCAAGATCAAACCTCGACTATAAGATATTCCAAATCAATGCCTCTAGCTCACCCACCTATCATGTTCTATTGAAGACCCTCCAGATCATCATACCAGCAAAGTCAATGCTCCAGAAAACATGTACATGTGGCAAAAGTACACAAGTCTAGTTCCAGCAGATTGGTCCATGAGAAGAATGAGATCGCATTTGAGAAATTCATGTGTCTCGTCCAGGGATGATTTTAAGGATGGAAATTTATTTTAAAATGTAGAAACCTTGGTGAATCTTATTAATCCTTCATATGCCAACTATAAAATGTTTGGCGACATTTTTGTAAAAATATTCAAATTTCTAAGGATTTAATATAGTTTGTATAAAATTTTGGCAATTTTTAAGTTAAAATAATTTTATCCTATAGAATTTGGGCAAATTATGTTTAGAATAACGAATTTTTTTGGGGGGAAAACCATGGAAAATTAGCCCATGAGTGAAATTTATCCCCTAAAATCATCCATGGTCTCGTCATGAATTTTTCAACTACGTGGATAACCCAAGAACTCTCTACACGTCCATGATATACATCAAATCCGATCTCTTGATCACATATGTAATTTATTAGATATCAGTTGTGAAATATCTAAGTCATGTGGATCTAACTGATTTCATCTTACTATATAAATATATGGCATTAGACTTTGATAAACATATTTTTCTTAATCTTGTTGAACTGTAATCGAATTGTCAAGTAATAAAAATAAGTTGATTCATATATCTATGAGTTAAATCGATGTGTTGAATTTATCATTTTCTAATTCATATATGAGTTTCTTCAAGTAGCGTTCTTTGAATCGGGAGGGACCCTGAAGATGAGTTTGTTGCTTCTTTACATTTCATGTTGTGAGCTTTACATTTACATTTGTGTGGTTTGCTTAGATTTCAAGTCGTTTGATTCATTTATAATTTCTTGTTGCGTGATTTACAAATTAATTTCTTTCATTTTTTGCAGTTAATGTATATATGTTATATTTCACAGGTTAGACTGATACACAGAGAGTAGTAGTTGAATAACTCATTTTTCTTTCAAATCCAATAAATTGCAATACTATGATTAACTATTCAGTAGATTGATAATCTCAGATAATCAAAATCCTTCTTATGTTTAGGTTTTAAACAAGTTATTTCTTACATCTTAATTTGGATACTCTGCTTTTATGCAACTAACAGAGACTTTGTTTTTGTACTAACAGAAAGAAATTATATTTATGCAACAACAACCATTTAGGTCAGGACTAGTGCTTGCATATATGGTGCCTTGTACTTCATCAATTTACAATCCCCTGGTCGATAATTTAATGTAACAGAGTTCAACCAATTGGACTGGGTGAAATAAATTATATTGAAGAAAAACATGTTGAAACATGTTAATACAATATTTCTAGGTTTATAAAAATGGGGCATCAGTAATACTCCAATTAGGGTTTAAGTTTTCTAGTGACATGTTTTCTTCTTATATGCATCAAAATCATCTTGGTTAGATTGATTCACCTTTTGAAGTGCTTGAATCGAATTAATGGTTGGTTTAGGGTGATATCAGGCAAACCAACTAGTTTGGTATGGTTCTAATCTAAACTGGTCCCCATCCTACTAGAACCATCCATGCAATAATTTGGCAAAAAAAATGGAATGAAAAAAAAACATGCCTTACCTCCCAAACCCTAAGTTATGTATCAAAGTCGATGCCATTTTACTATATTGTAATATACCAGATATAAAAAGTATGCAGAACAGAAATAAAATGCTAGTAATGGCAGAATAATAGCAATACAACCAGAACAATCACCACAATAGAGCTGAAATGATATAAGAACAATAATAGAAATAGCACTTTGATTCTAAAGAAATGTTCACAAGCCTCTTCGAGGGGACAACCTCAAGTTGAGAAACACTCTATTACAATATTATCCAAGCTAGGGTGATCATACCCTCGACTCCTATTTATACTAAATATGTCTATTAAAAGAAGCATCTAGAGGAAGATCCTTCTAGAAGCGGAAGCTTCTATTAGGTCTTCTTACATCCACCTTATTATATTTCATTGAAAGGCCTTATTAATATTGACCTTTATTACATTCGAATATATTGTTCTACCTATGTGCGGGTTAGGACCCTAACATGTCCGCCCCCTTAAAAACATCATTGTCCTCAAGGCTTGAGATGAGGAAATTGTTGCAGAATGGTAGTTGGTTCCCAAGTGGCATCTATTGGAGTTGTATCTTTCCACTGGACTATAACTTCCTTGATGGTTCTCTGACGTAAGCGACGCTCACGCTGGTCCAAAACTGCTTCTGCCTGTAGCCAAATGGATCCTTCTTCAGCTAACTCGGGAAGGTTGGTTTGAATTTGGAACTTAGCTCCAATCACCTTCTTTAAGAATGAAACATGAAAAACAGGATGTAGCTTCAAATGGCTAGGCAAAGCTAACTAATAGGCTACTTGTCCCACACACTTGAGAATGGTATAAGGACCATAAAATTTAGGCTCTAGCTTCTGACAATGCTCGACCTTGAGGGAAGTTTGCTTGTAAGGTTGTAGTCAAAGAAACATTTGATCCCCTTCTGCAAATTGACATTCAGAGCAACCTTGATCTGCTTGTTCCTTCATGCGATTATGTGCCATCACCAAATTCTCTTTGAGGGTACGAAGAATAGCCTCTTGATCTGTAAGTGTTTGGTCAACCGCTTGGACCTTCGAGGCACCCGGTAAGTATGAGAGAAATGAAGGTGGCTTATGTCCATATACCACTTCGAAAGGATTCATGCCTGTAGTTGTATGGTATGAAGTGTTGTACCACCATTCAGCTAGGGGTAACCATTGAGTCCACTGATTTTGCTTTTCCGAGGCAAAACACCTCAAATATGTTTCCAAACAATTTTTGACCACTTCCGTTTGGCCATCAGTTTGGGGATGATAAGTTGTGCTAAGATGCAATTCGGTGCCTTGTATCTTGAACAGTTCTTGCCAAAAATTGCTTGTGAAAGTTGGGTCGCGATCGGAAACAATAGAGTGCGGCATGCCATGAAGCTTGAAGACCTGATCCATGAAAATTTGAGCCACCGTGGATGTTGTAAACGGGTGTTGAAGGGCACAGAAATGAGCGTATTTGGAAAGGCGATCAACAACCACCATGATGACTGATTTATTTCCCGATTTAGGTAAGCCTGTAATAAAATCCATAGAGATATCCTTCCAAATAGCAGGTGGAATCGAGAGCGGTTGTAGTGTACCCAGAGATTTGATAGTTTCTCCCTTGTTGCGATGACACACATCACATTCAGCGAAAAAATTATGTATGTCCTATTTCATACCATCCCAGAAAAAGGAACGTTTGACCCTATCATAGGTTTTGGTGAACCCAGAGTGCCCTGTTGTGGGTGTAGCATGAAGCTCATAAAGTACTGTGGATTTAAGCTTTGATTGTTTACTTAAATACAAACAACCTTTATATCGAAGTTCATCATGGAGCCAAGAGTACCCTGGGGAAGCTAGAGCATTGGACTACAATTGTTGGATCGGCTGCAAAATTTTGGGATCTTGTAGCCATTCCTAGCGAAAGGCTTGGAGCCAATCTGGTACAATGAATGAAAGAGGAAAAAGGGATCTGTCACCTTCATATTTTCGGGAAAGTGCATCCGCAACCACATTGTCTTTGCCTTTCTTGTAAATCATCTCATAATCATATCCAAAGAGCTTAGTCACCCATTTTTGTTGTTTTGAGGAGGAAATGCGTTGTTCCAAAAAATACTTGAGGCTTTGATGGTATGTCTTAATTTGGAAACGTTGCCCCAATAGATAAGGGCGCCACAGATCAACGGCATGCAAAATAGCCAACATTTCCTTTTCATAGATGGATTTTCCTATATTTCTTTCAGATAGTTACTTGCTGGTAAAGGCCAAAGGTCAACCCTCTTGCATAAGGACAGCACCAATTCCTTTCCCTAAGGCATCACATTCCAACACAAAGGTCTTTGTGAAATCGGGAAGGGAGAGGACTAGAGTGGTGCACATGGCCATTTTCAAGGTTTTAAAATCTTGAGCAGCAGTTGGAGTCCAAGTGAAAGAGTTCTTTTTTAGGAGAGCAGTGAGAGGTGCTGTAATCTTCCCATAATTCTTAACAAACTTGCAATAATACCCTGTTAAGCCCAGAAATCCACGCAAGCTCTTAAGAGTCTTTGGATGAGGCCAGTCTTGCATAGCTTCAATCATTTTAGGATCCACCCTGACGTCATCCTTGCCAATCAGATGACCCAAGTATTCTACTTCTGAGGCACCAAAAGCACATTTAGACTGTTTTAGGAAAATTTGGTGCTGAGAGAGTAGATGGAGAACTCAATCCACATGAGCAAGATGGTTTGTCTAGGTTTTTCTATAGATGAGGATATCATCAAAGAAAACTAAGACAAAATGGTGGAGAAAAGGACGGAAGACATGATTCATGAGACTTTGGAAGGTGGAGGGGGCATTACACAAGCCAAAGGGCATGACCAAAAACTTATAGTGGCCCTCATGAGTTCTAAAGGCAGTCTTGGGAATGTCTGCCTCTTTCATACATATCTGGTGGTAGCCCAAATGAAGATCAAGTTTAGTGAAGAATTGGGCGCCACTCAATTCATCCAGGAGGTCATCAATGACAGGAATGGGGAATTTGTCTTTGATGGTAAGTTTTTTTAGGGCATGGAAGTCAAGACACATTCGCCAAGAACCTTATTTCTTCAGGACCATGACTACAGGAGAAGAGTAGGGGCTCGTACTAGGGCGAATAACACTTGCATTAAGGAGTTCCTGGACCATTTTCTCAATTTCATTTTTTTGGGAAAAGGGGTGATGATATGGACAGATATTGGGAGGAAGTCTTATGAGTACAAGGGGAATGGAATGATCATGAACACCATGGGAAGGAGGGAGTCCTTTGGGAGTGGAAAATACCAATTGATGTTTATAAAGGATGGCTTGGAGGTCTTGCGGGACCGAGGGTGTCTCTGTTGCTTGTATGGCATGGAGTTGGGCGATAACACCAGAATGGCCTTTTTTTAGCATCTTTTCCAAGCGATGGGAACTAATGATCTCAGGTGATCTGGTGGTGATGCCTTGGAACTTATATTGGTGGCCCTCCTGGTCGAATTGCATGGTTAAGTCTTTAAAATCCATGAGAATGGGACCCAAAGACCTTAGTCAGTATGCACCCAACATAATGTCACAACCTCCCATGTCGATAGCAAACATATGGGATTTCAGGTGGTAGTCACCAATTTGGAGATGCACATTTTCACAACGACCTCCACATTTCATGGAACCACCATTGGCAATCATGATTTGGAAATTATTGACGGCATGGATGTAGCAATGAGTTTCTTGGGCAATGCGTTGATGAATAAAATTATGGGTGATGTCACTATCAACCACAATGATGACCTTACGATGCTTGATGTAACCAATTAGCTTGAGGGTTTGGGGAGTGGAGAAGCCGGTGAGAGCATTGAGGGAAATGACCAGTTCTACTTTGGGAGGGTCTGAGGGAGGGGTTATGTTAGTGGATTCAGGTGAATCAGACACAAGGGGAGTTTCTACATCCTCTTCCGAAATATCCTCTGAGATGGCCATAAAAAGATTTTGTTCTTTACACTTGTGCCCTGGGAAATATTTTTCATCACATTTATAACAAAGGCCTTTGATTTGGCATTTATACTCCGGTCTGAAGAATACTGCAGTGATGAAATTCCCAAATGCTTAACCAGGAAGAAATGTGTAGTGATTTGGTAACCTGAACACAGTTGTGCGGCAATAGATCTTGTATGTTTTAATTTGTTTATGTTTCTATCCCCAAGGGTTAGGTATTCAAGGGTTCTATAGACAAGGGTTTGCCATGTGCTATAGCTCTCTGATATACGTGTGGGGTCCAACAGTAGTACTTGGCCCAATATCTCAGGGCACTAACTAAGGAGGATAGACCATATCCTTAATCGTACCCGACTACCCAGGTACTAGAGAGTATCTTCCCAAGTGTTGTTCTTGGTGACACTATAGCAGTCAAGCAGCTGATTAGTTTATCTAAAGAGGGCTTAAGGTAATCTAGGTCAATCTGTACACAGGTGTTGTCTGACGCACTACCACTCGAAGAGGTACCAACAGGGGTTACAAGGGTGGCCAACAGATGTGTACTTAAGAACCACTTGTATTTACTGTGTGTATGAATCCCTCAACCACGGGTTTATGCACGTAATAACAGATCTGTGTGGCTTAAAGATGGCGGAATACGTCCCTGCCCTAGAAAAAAAAATTAACCCACACTTTCTGCCGAGGAAATTGCTCTGATACCACTTGTAATATACCAGATATAAAAAGTATGCAGAACATAAATAAAATGCTAGTAATGGAAGAATAATAGCAATATAACCAGAACAATCACCACAATAGCACTGAAATTATATAAGAACAATAATAGAAATAACACTCTTATTCTGAAAGCAATGTTCACAGGCCTCTTCGAGGGGGAAACCTCCAATTGAGCAGTGCTCTATTACAATATTATCCAAGCTAGGGTTCTCATACCCTAGACTCCTATTTATACTAAATATGTCTATTAAAAGAAGTATCTAGAGGAAGATCCTTCTAGAAGCGAAATCTTCTATTAAGTCTTCTTGCATCCGCCTTATTATATTTTATTGAAAGGCCTTATTAATATTGACCTTTATTACATCCGAATATATTGTTCTACATATGTGCAGGTTAGGACCCTAACATATATTCACCCTTAAATTTTATATGAATGGAAAAACTTTACACATTTTATATCAAATGGTTTGGATTGACTATGAATATATTTTTATAAATTAAAATTTACATATTTTATGTATTTTTAGTCAACCAATTCAACTATGCACATTAATCTAGTTCTTGAATAGTCGTACCATGAACAAATCTAGGTTGAGGAACTGGGTTAAGGTTAGTGGTGATATAATTCTTACTTGACCTCTCTCCAATCCCAGAAGTGCTTCATGGGTGGCTTGATTATAGAGGGATTTGTTGAGTATCAAGAAGGAAGAGAGACAATATTAGTTTATATCAAAGATATGGAAGAGTGTGATGTAGCCATGAGAAACTATATCAACCATATTAAATTTGTATGATGGTTTTCGAGTATGAAAAATACACATATGGAATTAGCTAACAACCCGATATAATATTTTTTTTTCACATATGATATTTTTGTGTTAGTGCTTAGGTTTGATTGGTGGATTTGCATGAATCTCCGAATTCACTACGTCGAACCATGTGTTGTTTGGTTTAGGAGGCCAATAACCCCTTTTCCATGACTCACAAAGAGGCATCTTAGTAATTAGTCATAGGTTTATCACCTAGATGGATTTCTCATGGGATTGCAAAGGTACCTGAGACAAATCATAATAGCCCCATAAATCTCATTACTGTTGAGGAAAAGATATGAAATGATCTTACTCAAGAATTTTCATATCTTACTTGGTTGAATCAAGATAGACGGGAATATCACCCTATGATTATAGACATCAAAAATGTTATCCTAATTCACAAGTATTGTTTACAACTACTTAGGCTAGCTTTTTATGAATAAAAGTTTGCTGAAAAGTTCATTATTTATGTAATTTTCTGAAAATATCAGATACTGAAATAAATATAGATACAGAAGTAAAGACACCATGTCAATAATCGAAACAGATAAGACATAAAGAAATCCTTTATTTCATTCCAATTCATCAAAGAATCATTCTCTTTACAAAATTTCCTGAGGAAGTTTTGGACCAAAGTCAAACTTAGACGTCCCCAATGAAACATACAAAAGGACTTCTGACAGAAAATAAAAAAACTGAACTTTAAAAGCTAAATCAGCTTGCCACAGATTGTTGCCCACTTGACTCTGCACAATAGCCTTTGTCAGTCATGAAATCTAATTCACAAACAAACAAAGTCTACATAGACTATCAAAGATAGATCAACACCTCTAAAAAAACAAGTGTCTGAATGATGTAATTCAGCCATGAATCTTGTTGTCTACAATAGGACCCTGTTATCACAAAAAAGAATTAGGCTTCTAATGAATTAAGGAATGAATGAAAACTAAATTATCTCAACAAAAACTCTAAGAGCAAACCTTAGTATGCTTCTCCTTCTATTATCCACTTGTTCCTCCCTTTCCTTTTGCCTTTAAGCAAATTAGAATTGGTTGAAGTAGTTGAACTACTTCATTAGTTAAGTTAACTAAAACTCAACCAACTTTTTAGTTAGGGGGAAAAGTAATAAATCATAATAAGGGTTTTTAAATAAATAATAACTAGTAGGTGGGACCCCTTGTGACTCCCTTTAGCTTTTAACAATCAAAACACAACTAGTTAATTAAACAAAACATACCTCCTTGTGACTCCCATCATCAAATTCATATTTGACAATTTATCTCAATGATATTTGAAATTAATTCCAAACTATATTACTCATGTATCCAAAAATAGCATGTTGTCCAAAAAAATGAGAAGTCAATTGTTCTCAACAATTAAAAAATCAAAAAACCTAATATCCATATTTTCCACTCTGAGATGAAATCTTTCCTTTGTTGTTTTTGTCACCTTTTCATCTCACTGAATTTGTCTTAGGCTATGCTAAGCCTTTAGGCCTAATCTCATTGATCGCATGAGAGAAATCATCCCTCAAATGCATGCGGGAGGACACGGATTTATCAGAGCCATTGGAGGGTGAGGAAGGGGAAGCATCGGCTTTTCCTTTGTCAGGGGCATGGTGGGCCTCGGTTTTCAACCTTTTACTCGCATGGGAATACTGAACTGGTGAGTGGACAGGGGCATCTTAGATAATTTGATTCATAGGTGGGGGAGCAGGTAAAGACAAATTGGGCTAGCCACGATGTTTTAAGACTGTCGGGTAGACAATCTCTTACCATCCGTCATTTTCGGGAACTTCAAGTTGTAATGAGACATGAGGGGGCACAGGGATACCAGGGACCTATGGGGCTTGGAAGGGAGGCCTTTCAGGCCTAGGTTGGACCACTCCTTGCCCAATCCAATTAAAAAACCTAGCTTGAAATAGTTGGCCTAACTCTTGCAAGTCTGCATCAAAGTGTATGGAGAATCTTGGCCTTCTAGGGCCCCTGTTCCAATTACCTCTTCCTCGGTTACCTCTGCCATGGCTACCTCTGCATAAAAATATCATTCTTGTATGCATAATTGATTAACAAATAGTTTCTTTAACAACCATACATGACAACTCTTTTTAAAATATGAAATAAAATTTGGCTCAGCAACATATCAGACTCATGCAATCCAATCCATACAAATTGTTTAATAGTTGTCAATGAGCAGGGGGTGAACAAAGGTTTTGGGATATGTGAGGTGTTGTATTGAGCGAAAAATGTTAAAATGAGGGGGAAATATCATGGTTACTGCTCACAAAAAACAAACAAACAACTGTAACGTAAACCAATATATCAATGTAATTCATCCCTACGATCTTAAATTGTTACAATACAAAGTTTCCTTCAACTGTTTTTAAATTTTAGGAACAGGGAGTGGATAATGAATATGGGAAGGCTAGGGGATTGTAATTAGCGAAAAGTGGAATAATGGTAGGGGAAAAGAGCGGATATTGTTCATAAAATCAATTAAGTAATTCATAAAACAATTATGTATTTAACGCAAACAATCCAACACTAACCAAATAATTATTGTGATCAATTAAACAATTACTGTGTATTAATACTTGTTCACTGTCCACATTTAAATCTTTAACACTCTTAATTAACACTGTATCATCATACTCAAAATAATATGCCTTCCAAACCACCTATATAAGAATTTTGTTTCCTCTCACTTATTCCATTTAATATTTAAAACAATTCCAATGAACACACAGTCATTTGATTCAAATCTATTCAGTATCAACACCATCAACCACTGTCCATAAATTAATTCTTCAAATCAAACATAGACACAAGCTCTTTAAAACGTGTCAGATTCCATTCCTTAAACCAATTTTAACCATTAAATTGCAATGAAACCACACTATTATAAAACCCGTTCCCATCTTTGATGGTGCAGTTAAACGATACGATGCACGATATCCATAAAATATAAACAGCAGATAACCAAGCCACAACTATCAACACTTTGAATCACAGTAATCCTGATTGGCCAATTTAAACACACAGTAACAGCCCATCATTTCAATTTATAACATGTTGTAGGAAACATACAAACCAACCATAACGCAAAGAAGCATATTCCTAATCAAACCATAAAACAATGTTGAGTTATCAATCCAACACAAGGAGGCAGTGACTACATGCCCAATTCCATTTCTCAAATCAACCAATTTAAACCATGTTGAGCTATCGAATCAACTGTCACAATAAAAGAATACAGCGATTATACATTAATCATAAAAACCATTGTCAGTGTTATTAACAGAGACGAGCCAATAACCAACCACTGTCGACACTACTCCACCAACTCATAACAGTGAACAATATGCCTGACAGGATATAACTAGCTCAATTTATCAAAATCGGGCTCTGAATAATCAAGGGTTCGCTTGGTGGAACCAACACAAGGAGACTAGAGTCGACCATACCAATAGCAGGTGAGAAACCTTCGAGACAACATGGTGGACACACAGGCCACATAACCATTAGCTTGCAAGACAAGGTGACAGTTCACACCAGGTAGGAGAGATTAAAAATAGAGGAGAGGAGGTTCCTTACTGGCCAGTAAATAACACCGAGAACACGCAAGGCACAACCCCCGTGGTTTTCCCCAAAAAAAACCGAATAATGCCGATATAAAAGCAGAGCCATGAAATAGAAACCAACCCTAAGTAAACCTCTTGGCATAATAGCCACCATAACCAACTATGCAGAGACCAATAACATATAATGATCCCACGACCAGGTGGAAAACGATATGTAGTGACCCAAAGGAGGTTCAAAAATTACACAGCAAACCCCATAACAACAAATATGACTGGGTATGGTTACAAGAATTGTGTGGAGATGGCCAGCAAGTCTAGACTGGATGAAAACCTCCAACAAAATCCATAAAGACAACAGAGAGCCTCCATGGCTTCCACCACATAGAATAATCAATGGAATCATGACTTCAACCATCCAATTTTTCCATTTGCAATGAATAGCACACAAGCAACCATTCCAGAGAAACATCATGAGTTTACATAGTTGCCAGCCTCAAGAAAAGCACAGACCAATACATCACCAAGCCAACATCTATTTCATAAACAGAGTGAGTTCATGGATGGAAAAAAAAACATACCTGTAACCAAAAATCCTTAAAAATGCGAGCTTGGTCGAGAAGTTCCTTCCTCGCCTAAATATTGGAGCTTAACCACAGCAAAAACAATTGAACAATTTCCAAGATAGGGTGATGTATAGTGGGAGAGGTATGGAGTGATGTGTAGTAAATTCACATCGCTTCCATCCTCTACTCATTCAATTACTTAGTACACGCCATCCAGCCATCAATTAATCCATGAATTGAAACTAACATCCATTACTTGCCAAGTGTGCCACCCGTTCCATACTAGCCATTAATCCAAAACTATATTATAACGTATATCAAGTGCGCCTTCATATAACTCAATAACATCGTATAGCCACTAACATTTTCTAGTTAGGACTAACATCAACCTTTTAAAATTTCAAATGCATATAGTGTAGTATAATATAGCATAGTTTAGTTTCTTCTCCTTAGATTTTCCATAGGTCTCTTTTCCATTGCTCTCATTTCTTGTTATAACTAACATGTGTCTTGTGCAGGTACAACATGTGACGATTCATGGCTTCAATAGAAATGCCATAACTGTGAATATAAGCCATTCATACATAAAATTTAGAGCTTAGAGCAACGAAACCCACACACAGCATGCATTATCCATCTTCCATTATGTCACAAATAAAACCAAGATTTCATCATCAATCATGTAGAACCCTATAAGCAGTGTCGAACAACAACATAATTATCAAAATAAGAACCTGATCTGATCCTCCAATCTAAAAAGGGTCCCACCTACTAGTATTATATATATCATTAGCTTATAAATAATAGGCTTTAGCAATACTTTGCGGGCGAAATCCTCGATGCAATGGCTTTAGAAATACTTTGTGGGTGAAATCCTCGTTGCGATCTTCATTGTCAACAAACTGGCGAATCCACATGGAAATTTGTTTTCAACAGATTTAGAACTCAGAACACATGGTTTCATAGACCAAGAACAGCAGATCAAGAAGATATAACCAGGATGATTATGCAACAGGGGGAAGTGAGTGGATTTAATGGAAAAATGACTAGGAATTCGGGAATAACTCATGAAAAATGTTAAGTATGAGGGGGTTTATCCCTGTATGCATAATCATTCAACTGAAACTTGCTCTTTACTTCAAGGAGAAAATTTTATGGACTTGCTCTTTTAAATTCTCAAATGGATGAAGAATTGGAAAGCAGAAGCGAGAGATAACCAATTTCGTTATAAGACAGTAGTTAAAGTAGATAACAAATTCAAGTGCTTTCAAGGGGAACATCATAATAGTTGTGTAAGCTTGATTGTTGTTGACTAACAATATCTTGCAGGAGTGTCACTATGGCAGAACTGATCCAACATCTTATTCTTGACCCAAAATCAACTAAAAGATGAAAAAGCAATAAAAATCATGACAGAATTAAAATTGCAAAATTTAAAACAACAGAAATAAAATGACATAAATGTAAAAGCAGTAGGAAATTGTTAAAAATGGGAAGCAGAAATCAAACTATTGTAAAGCAGAAATGAAAAACAGTGGAAAAAATGAAAGTAGAGCTAGACTACTAATATACAGAAAATCCAAACAGCGTTAAAACTTTTCAAGTTGGTTCCACGTAATGTTTCAGGTGAGAACCGTTAGTGTTGTAGGAGAATAATCGCTCCTATAAATATTTTAGGATGTAAGAGTTAGTACCAGGACAAAAGCGATTTTGAAAGGACCCAGCCATAACACTTGGAAATCCGAGGTAATTAATAGCCCTTTAACATACACAATTAGATCATCAAGATAGATATGAATAACCTCATTGATCAATTTGTCAAGAGTTATTTGTATAGGCCTTTTAGAAGTGGTACTTGCATTAGGTAAAATAGAAAGCATACATTCATAAGTCACGGTACCCAAATCAGTAATAAAGGTGGTTTTATATGCATCTTCCCTTTTTACCCTGATTTGATTGTAACCAAAAAAACTCTCAAGTAAGGGCATCATCTGTGACCTTACAACTTGTTGCAAAATAATTTCCATATTAGGGGAAGGGAAAGGATCTTTCATAATAGCCTGATTGGATGTGCAAAAATTACTGCAGAAGCTAATATGATCAGTGACTTTCAGAATAGGAACCAATTTGGAAACCCATTCAGGGTATTTGACTGGAAAGGTGATTCCAGCCTTCAAGAAATTTTCCAACTTCCTTCGAATAGTTTCTTCCAATGCAGGGTTGACAGGTCTTTGTTTTTTCCTACCTGGTTTTATGCCTTCCTTGATGGGGATGGCATGCAGTATAACACCAGGATCAAAACCACGAAGATCCTCATAAGACCAAGAAAAAACATCTTGAAATTCACCAAGTAGCTCGACAAACTTCATTTTCTCTTCATCAGAACATTGGGGGCCTATTTTAACATTCTTTGGAGACTTGGGTGTCCCAATGTTCAAGGAGATGTTTTCACCGACCTTCATTTTCGACTCCTCCTCTTTTTGTTTCTCTTTATTTCCTACATCACTCGATGAAAATGAACTCTCTAGAGGAGTCAAGCCTTTAGGAATCTTGTTATATTCTATGGATATGATTTCCTTGGGCTTATAGGGTTCATTTTGAATGAAATAACTGATGCTTTCATCGTTAGGGAAGACCTACCAAGATTCTATATTGTCAGGGATATGTGGGCGATATAGAGATTAAAAAGTATAATCAGGTCTATGCGGCGGAAGTTGTCGATTAGAAGAGGCTACAAAAATAGTTAATTGATCAGCCATTGAGTTCAATTCCCTCTTAACATGAGCGATGTTGAAAGATAATAGGTTCAAGATAAGTGCCCAAACAGTTTGGGTATATCGTTTCATCAACTTGTTGCTAGGAGAGTATATCTTACATACAAGGTTCACAACAAGCTCAGAATCTCCAAAAACTGAAAGGTGACCATAGCCAAGATTATAGACGTTTTCAATGCCTAATAATAAAGCTTTGAATTCAGTGACATTATTTGTGCAATCAAACTCCAACCTGTAAGAAAAGTTATGAATTTTCCCAACAGGAGAGTATAAGATTATGCCAGCTCCGTTACCTTCACTAGAGCATTAACCATCGAAGTGCATGTGCCACATATCATCATCTAAATCAATATGTTCCAATGGGATATTATCTTCCTCGACAAAGTTGGAATACACCCCTAGGTCCTTTTTGATATAGTTCACATTAGGTTGTGGAACACTTTCTATGTAAGGTGAAATCCTTCCCTCTCTAAGGACTATAATGTTTTTTCCATTTCGAGGAACGAATAAGTGTGTCATGTCAAGTGAGAGGTATCCACCCATCAAATCTTCTCAATATCTTCCTAAGATGATTGATTAATTTCTTACTAGCATATCAATTACCTAAATGCTAAGGGTTGTCCTTATTTCAGGTGTGCGCACAAAACTAAGGTCGCATCTTTAATCTCGCCTATGGTTGTTTGTTGTAGACTGTTATAAGAGAGCATGTTCCTAGAATTTTCATTTGTACAAGACAAGCCTAGCTCTTCCGTAATAATCTTCAACATCACACTTGGGCCCGAACCGCCATCAATGAGGAAACAATGGGCGATATTATCCATAATCTTTACAGAAATATGAAAAGGGGGATTTTTTACAGGGTATGTAAATTTATGTACACCTACTTTATTTATAAACGAATCCTCTTCATTCACCTCTTCAAAGAGGTTGGCTACAATGGAAGCTTTTCCTTCCATGAATTGTTTTAGATGCCTCCATTATTCAGGGACGGCAACCATGTCTAGGAGAGTGGCATCTGCTTTGATGTTGGCCAACTGATTCAGAATATTGTATTTGGAAGAGGGGAGAGGGGAAGTTGTTCCTTGACTATCTGGAACCTTAGAAACTTGAATCGTAGCAGCCAGTGATGATGAGCTTGGGCTAGAAGAATTGCGGGGAGGATCATATTTGTCTTTAGGAGTGTAGGATTTATTCTTAGTATTGATGATCATGAAATCTTCTGGCTCTGCAAAATCTAGGGCAGTGATGGTAGTTTTTGGTCTTTTACTAAAGATCCTATCTCTGGCACTCTTCCTTACCTCACATGTGGCTTCCTCGTGGTGTTCCTCGCAAAGTTACAACAACTTCGAGGCAAGATAGCTTTAGGATGAAAATTATTCTCAATTGGATTTCTAAAGGGTTTTGCAGAAGAGGATGAAGCTCCATGGATTAGAGGGGAGACATTTCCCTTTCGCTCATAGGATATCATACGATCATTCATATCTTGTACTAGTTGTAAGAGGGCGGACATGTATGTCTGTCTAACCGATTATCCCTGGGGAACACCTGTTCTTTCGAGTTGTTCTTCATACTCTAAACAAGTATGCAGAGCGGAACCGAGGTTGTCAATGATTTTTTCCTCAACCCTATGATGATAGGGGGAAGGTAATGCATTGTAGTAATACATGAAAGCGGTTTGGTTCTGAGGTCGAAGCATTTAGGGATTTGATTGTATAACTTAGTGAAACGCAAGTTGAAGGACTTGATGGTCTCACCATCCTTATAGGCGATGTTATTGTACTCTTGTAGCTTCTTAGCTGGGCTTTTAGATTTCCCATAGGTGGATCTGAACTAATAAACTAATTCCTCCCAAGTAGACAAAATCTTAGGAGGAAGATCAAAGAAATCGGTCGCAGCCTTTCCTTCCAAGGAATTGACGAATAAGCGCATGAAAGTATCATTTTCATTGGCTCCTATGTTGTGACAAGCATTAGAAAATGCCACCAGGTGTTTGTTTGTAGTGATGGTGTTATTTTCCGAAAACCATAGATGATTTTAGGGGCTAAATTTCTCAAATGGGCTAATTTTCCATGTTTTTTCCCAAAAAACGATCTGCCAATTTCCATCTTTTCTAAAAATGATTCGCCCAAATTCCATAGAATAAAATTGTTTTACCTTACAAATCGCCAAAAGTTTATAGAAACTATATAAAATCCTTAGAAATTTGAAAAATTTTACAAAACTCTAGCCAAACATTTTACATTTTTCATATTAAGGACTAGTAATATTAGCCCATGTTTCTACATTTTAATATAAATTTCCATCCTTAAAATCATCCATGCCGAAAACCTAGGGAGATGCTCTTTGAATTTAGGAAGTGGACGAGTAGCAGGTGCTAGGTTAAGAGGAGAGGACACATGCCACGGTGTGGTTGTGGCGTCTTCTTCAAACTGAAAAAAGCCTATACATTTTAATGACTTTGGTGGGATTTGTGGTAGATTGGACAGGGATATGGTGGCTATATAAGTTACCAATCACTGATGAAGTTGAATACTGAGAGGAGGAAGCACTTCCAGTGCCACCAAATCCACCACTAGATTTCATCTTGTGAATGATAGGTGAGGGAGAGAAAGACGAACTGGATGAATCAGACAAGCTTCTCCTTAGAGCACTTTGTTGGGTTGATAACGCAACATTCCTTCTTCCTATTTCAGCAATAGGATTAATTTCAAGTGATAAGCCTCTTATTCTTCTAGAAACACGAGAGTCTAAGGACATGAAAGTAAGGCCAAAGCTGAAAGAACAAGAAGGTTATTGTTGATTTCTAGGTTGTCTACATCTAGCTTCCAAACATTCTTGGGCACTAATATCTCATTCAATTGTTGTCCATGAATGATTAAGCTCAGCACGAGTATTAGTAGTGTCTAAAATGGTGTTAAACAAATTCAAAGCAATGTTGGTCTGATCTTGAATATCGGGCTCAATATTGGGCTGCCTTGCAACAGGCACAGTCATTAAGAAATAAAACAGTCAAAGAATCGATATCATAAAAAATAGATGTATTCGATGCTAATCAAGCACAAAAATTAACTAGAGAGATATTGAAGATCTCCCCAATATGGTCGCCAAACAAATGTTGAGGAAAAGATATGGAATGATCTTACTCAAGCATTTTCAGATCTTACTTGGCTAAAGCAAGATAGACGGGAATATCACCCTATGTTTATAGCCATCAAAAATGTTATCATAATTCACAAGTATTGTTTACAACTGCTTAGACTGGTTTTTTATGAATAAAAGCTTGCTGAAAAAATCATTATTTGTGTAATTTTTTGAAAATATCAGATGTTGAAATAAATAAAGAGACAGAAGTAAAGACACCAAGTCAATAATTGAAACAGATGAGACATAAAGAAATCCTTTATTTCATTCCAATTCATCAAAGAATCATTCTCTTTACAAAATTTCATGAGGAAGTTTTGGACCAAAGTCAAACTTAGACATCCCCGATGAAACATACAAAAGGACTTCTAACAGAAAATCAAAAAACCAAACTTTAAAAGCTGGGTCATCTTGCCACAGATTGTTGCCCACTCGACTCTACACAATAGCCTTTGTCATTCATGAAATATAATTCACAAACAAACAAGTCTACACAGACTATCAAAGATAGATCAACACCTCTGAAAAACAAGTGTTTGAATGATGTAATTCATCCCTGAATCTTGATGTCTACAATAGGACTCTGCTATCAAAAAAAAGAATTAGGCTTCTAATGAATTAAGGAATGAATGAAAACTAAATTATCTCAACAAAAACTTAAAGAGCAAACCTTAGGATGTTTCTCCTTCTATTCTCCACTTGTTCCTCCCTTTCCTTTTGCCCTTAAGCAAATTAGAATTGGTTGAAGTAGTTGAACTACTTCATTAGTTAAGTTACCTAAAATTCAACCAACTTTTTAGTTAGGGGGAAAAGTAATAAATCATAATAAGGGTTTTTAAATAAATAATAACTAGTAGGTGGGACCCCTTGTGACTCCCTTTAGCTTTTAACAATCATAACACAACTAGTTAATTAAACAAAACATCCCTCCTTGTGACTCCCATCATCAAATTCATATTTGACAATTTATCTCAATGATATTTGTAAATATTTCCAAGCTATATTACTCATATATCCAAAAATAGCATGTTATCCAAAAAAATTAGAAGTCAATTGTTCTCAACAATTAATAAATAAATAAAACTTAAAATCCATATTTTCCACTCTGAGATGCAATATTTCCATTGTTGTTGCTGTCAACTTTTGGTCTCTTTGAATTTGCCTTAGGATATGCTGAGCCTTTAGGCCTAATCTCACTAATCACATGAGAGCAACCATCCCTCAAATGCATGTGGGAGGACACGGATTTATCAGAACCATTGGAGGGTGAGGAAGGGGAAGCAACGGATTTTCCTTTGTTAGGGGCATGGTGGGCCTCGGTTTTCAACCTTTTACTCGCATGGGAAGACTGAATTGGTGAGTGGACAGGGGAAGCTTGGAAAATTTGATTGATAGGTGGGGGAGCAGGTAAAGACAAATTGGGCCAGCCACGATGTTGGGAGACTATCGGATGGACAATCTCTTGCCATCCGTCATTTTCGGGAACTTCAATTTGCAATGAGACATGAGGGGGCACGGGGATACCAGGGACCTGTGGGGCTTGGAAGGGAGGCCTTTCAAGCCTAGGTTGGACCACTCCTTGCCCAATCCAATTAAAAAACCCATCTTGAAATAGTTGGCCTAACTCTTGCGAGTCTGCATCAAAGTGTATGGACAATATTGGCCTTCTAAGGCCCCTGTTCCAATTACCTCTTCCTCAGTTACCTCTGCCATGGCTACCTCTGCTGAAAAATCTTATTCATGTATGCATAATTGATTAACAAATAGTTTCTTTAACAACCATACATGACAACTCTTTGAAAAATATAAAATAAAATTTGGCTCAGCAACATATTAGACTCATGCAATCCAACCCATACAAATTGTTTAATAGTTGTCAATGAGCAAGGGGTGAACAAAGGTTCTAGGATATGCGAGGGGTTGTATTGAGCGAAAAATGTTAAAATGAGGGGGAAAAGATCATGGTTACTTCTCACAGACAACCAACAATCAATTGTAACGTAAACCAATATATCACTGTAATTCATCCATGTGATCTTAAATTGTTACAATACAGAGTTTCCTTCAACTGTAATTAAATTTTTGGAACAGGGAGTGGATAATGAAAATGGGAAGGCGAGGGGATTGTAATTAGCGAAAAGTGGAATAATGGTAGGGGAAAAGAGCGGATATTGTTCATAAAATCAATTAAGTAATCCATAAAACAATTCTATATTTAACGCAAACAATCCAACACTAACCAAATGATTATTGTGATCAATTAAACAATTAATGTGTATTAATACTTGTTCACTGTCCACATTTAAATCTTTAACACTTTTAATTAACACAGTGTCATCATACTCAAAATAATATGCCTTCCAAACAACCTGTATAAGAATTTTGTTTCCTCTCACTTCTTCCATTTAATATTTAAAACAATTCCAATGAACACACGATCACTTGTTTCAAATCTGTTCAGTATCAACACCATCAACCATTGTCCATAAATTAATTCTTCAAATCAAACACAAACACAAGCTCTTTAAAACATGCCTGATTCCATTCCTTCAACCAATTTTAACCATTAAATTTCAATGAAACCACACTATTATAAAACCCGTGCCCATCTCTGATGGTGCAGTCAAACGATACGATGCACGATATTCATAAAACATACACAGTGGACAGCCAAGCCACAACTATCAACACTTTGAATAGCAGTAATCCTGATTGGGCAATTTAAACACACAGTAACAGTGCCATCATTTCAATTTATAAAACGTTGTAGGAAACATACAGCCCAACCATAATGCAAAGAAGCATATTCCCAATCAAACCATAAAACAATGTTGAGTTATTAATCCAACACAAGGAGGCAGTTACTGCATGCCCAATTCCATTTCTCAAATCAACCAATTTAAACCATGTTGAGCTATCGAATCAACTGTCACAATAAAAGAATACAGCGATTATACATTAATCATAAAAACCATTGTCAGTGTTATTAACAGAGACAAGCCAATAACCAACCACTGTCGACACTACTCCACCAACTCATAATAGTGAACAATATGCCTGACAAGATATAACTAGCTCAATTTATCAAAATCGAGCTCTGAATAATCAAGGGTTCGCTTGGTGGAACCAACACAGGGAGACTAGAGTCGACCATACCAATAGTAGGTGAGAACCCTTCAAGACAAYACGGTGGACACACAGGCCACATAACCATTAGCTTGCAAGACAGGGTGACAGTTCACACCAGGTAGGAGAGATTAAGAACAGAGGAGTGGAGGTTCCTTACTAGCCAGTAAATAACACCAAGAACACGTAGGGCATAACCCTCATGGTTTTCCCTAAAAAAAATGAATAATGTCGATATAAAAGCAGAACCATGAAATAGCAACCAACCCTAAGCAAACCTCTCGGCATAATAGCCACCATAACCAACTGTGCAGAGACCAATAACATACAATGAGCCCACGACCAGGTGGAAAACGATATGTAGTGACCCAAAGGAGGTTCAAAAATTACACAGCAAACCCCATAACGACAAATACGACTGGGTATGGTTACAATAACTGTGTGGAGACGGCCTGCAAGTCTGGACCGAATGAAACCCTCCAACAAAACCCATAAAGACAATAGAGAGCCTCCATGGCTTCCACCACACAGAATAATCAATGGAATCGTGACTTCAACCATCCAATTTTTCCATTTGCAATGAATAACACACAAACAACCATTCCAAAGAAACATCACGAGTTTACATAGTTGTCATCCTCAAGAAAAGCACAGACCAATACATCACCGAGCCAACATCTATTTCATAAACAGAGCAAGTTCATGGATGGCGAAAAAAACATACCTGTAACCAAAAAGCCTTAAAAATGTGAGCTTGGTCAAGCAATTCCTTCCTTGCCTGAATATCGGACCTTAACCACAACAAAAACAATTGAACAGTAGCCAAGCTAGGGTGACAGCCAATGGGAGAGGTATGGAGTGACGTGTATTAAATGCGCGTTGCTTCCATCCTCTACTCATTCAATTACTTAGTACACGCCAGCCAACCATCAATTAATCCATGCATCGAAACTAACATCTGTTACTTGCCAAGTGCACCACCCATTTCATACTAGCCATTAATCCCAAACCATACTATAACGTATATAAAGTGTGCCTTCATATAACTCAAGAACATTGTATAGCCACTAACATTTGCTAGTTAGGACTAACATCAACCTTTTAAAATTTCAAATGCATATAGTGTAGCATAATATAGCATAGTTTAGTTTCTTCTCCTTAGATTTTTCATAGGTCTCTTTTCCATTGCTCTCATTTCTTGTTATAACTAACATGTGTCTTGTGCAGGTATAACATGTGATGATTCATGGCTTCAATAGTAATGCCATAACCGTGAATATAAGCCATTCGTACATAAAAGTTAGAACTTAGAGCAACGAAACCCACACACAACATGCATTATCCATCTACCATTATGTTGCAAATAAAACCAAGATTTCATCATCAATCATGTAGAACCTTGTAAGTAGTGTCGAACAGCAGCATAATTATCAAAATAAGAACCTGATCTGATCCTTCAATCTACAAGGGGGTCCCACCTACTAGTATTATATATATCATTAGCTTATAAATAATAGGCTTTAGCAATACTTTGCGGGGGAAATCCTCGTTGTGATGGCTTTAGCAATACTTTGCGGGCGAAATCCTCGTTGCAATGGCTTTAGCAATACTTTGCGGGCGAAACCCTCGTTGTGATTTTTATCGTCAACAATTACCTTGAGTGTTAGCTTACTATAACTACTCGTTCATACCTTCACTTGACTTACTTTGTTAATGAATTTCATCACCTCGCCAAAAAAAAAAAAGTCATTTGGAAGATGCCTTTCAACTCATGTGGATTGATGATTATAGGAATGTATCTTTGTGTTTGTTTACCATTATCTGAATTTGAAATTTTTCCATATCATTAAATTTAATATATATATATCATTAAATTTAATATATATTTCGACGAATTATAAATACCAGATAATGACTAGATGTCACATATAGCTTAGAGAGTGAAAGTAGTTCTAAAAAAATAGCGAAAAGTGAGATGTACAACATGACCAATGTTCCTAAATACGTGGTCATCATTACCTTAACTTTCCTAACTCTCATAAACGGTATAAAATTATTATATGTCACTTCGAGGGCATAAGTTACTATGAGACTTAAGGCATTACTAATTAAACTTTTAATTGAATTGTCGGTAAGCATTTTAAATCTTTAAAAAATAGTGACTGTAAAGGTAATTGCTACTAAAGGAATAAAAAGGGACTCTTGAGTGGCAATAAAGTATTCATCCTCATCATTAGGGGAAATGGAATTTCTATCCGAACTTTATGGAAATGCATATATTATACGGGAAGCGTGTAGTGTGATTTTGCAGGCTTTTTCGTACTTTATCGTTACGTGCTTAGTTTTTCTTACTTTGTGGTTTGAAGGGTTAGTATTATTATTATTTTAAAATTACAAAATTTAATATAATATAATAGATTATTATATTATTATATTTAAATTAATTTTTATTTTTTTTGTGTGTAAGTTAAGATTTAATAATTTTAATGTGTTTATGATTATTTAAAAATACATGTGAGTAAAATTAAAAGTTAATAATTTAAGTCATTGTTAATAATAATAATAATAATAATTCCAAGGCATTGTTTCAATTGATTGTTAGTTTATTAAAGATGAAACGTCCCTTGAATTTTTTCAGAAAAAATTGTTTTAAAAAATACATAAATAACAAATAAATTGGCAAATATGTATAACTTAAAATTTATATAGCCTCCGGGGGGGCAGCTCAATTGGCAAGTGCCGTGAAAATGAAGTTCCATGAGGTTTCGAGTTCAATTCCCCCCGACTTACCTTGTGTGTCGCATAAGGGGCATCGTGGGCACACCTGGAGGTTATAGGGGTAGCGGTTGGATAACACGGCCACGTGTAACGCGAGCACGTGCCCAACTAGTTGCTGATTCCTCCAGACACAAAAAAAAAAATTATATAAAAAAATTGTTTTGTAACTTTTAGAAGTATATTTTTTTGAATGAAATAATAAGCATATAATATTTAAAAATGGGATTTAAGTATTAATTTTAAAAATTATTATTTTTGTAATTTATAATAGTGGACAAAAATTAACATAAAATTGATTTGATTATGGTTAGAATGGAAGTAAAGCATAAAAAATGGGATTTAACTATTAATCTCAAAAATTACTATTTTTTTAATTTATAATGGTCTAGAAAAATTAACATAAAATTGATTTGATTATGGTTAGAATGGAAGTAAGGTATTAATGTCAAGAATTATTAATTTTTTATTTATATTGGTTAGTGAAATTTAACATATAATTGAGAGGTGGCAGGTCATCTATGATCTTGAAGAAAATCGTGAATCAAGTTTTGAGTGGGGATTAGGGGAAACAACCAATAATCAAGCGAAGGCATTGGCTCTTTATCAAGGACTAAATAGTCTAGACTTAAGAAGGATTAGAAAACCTCTGGCTATTGGGGACTCTACTCTCATAATTAGTCATATCTGCTCATTTCCTCTCCAACGGATTGCACTCTAGAAAGGATTATTATTAGAATTCAAAAGGACACAACAAGGTTCAAAGAGATTGAATTTTTTCAAGTTCTTAAGGATAAAAACAACAAAGCAAATAAGCTGGCCAACAGAGCAACACAACTTGGTGTTGGAATACTTAGGAAAAAAGGGGAGTCTTTGTCATTTTCACATATCTGCTCAATGCATTTGTATAAGCCTAAGTACATGACCAATTATCAAATAAATCCAACAAGTGTCAATCAAACCAAGTGGCGGTTGGGAATTAATATGAATTAATGGTCTTTAAAACTTGAACACCCTCTAATATTTTTGCACACTTCTTCCTTGATGGTGATGCAAAGCTTTAAGGGTGATAGAGGAATAATGGTTTACACATGTGTGATATTCTTACTCCTTTCTCCAAATTTTCATTCTCAACCCTTGGCTTGTCCGGGAGAGATTGCAAACTCATCACTGAATTCGATTCACCGAGCCGCAAAACACTCTTCTAGGTTCTGGGGCTTTATCAAGTGGTGAGTTATGTTATGTTCAAATTTGGGTGTTTGGTATTTGTTTCTCTTTGGTCAATTGGTGGTCTAGTAACAATTTTTGGTTTTAAGGGATTGGTTTCTTTCTTGGAACAATTTTTGTATTTAAGGGATTGGTTTCTTTCTTGTAATTCAAAAGAAATTGAAACACTCTAAGAAGGAATAAAATACATCCAATCAGGTCATTGAAGATCTACCTTGTGATTCACACTGGTGACATGAAGTTTGTGATTGCTACAAAGCTCAAAATATGTGTAGATCAACGCTAAAATCGATACAATAGGTTGTAAAGATCAATGGCATATGTGGTGATAATGTTTTTGAGCTCTACGATTCATCTTTCCACATTCATCAAGTGATCTACACTTTGTTCCAAACCTTACAATGACTTCGATATGTTAATTTGATATAGCAAGTTCCATGTAGATCAAAATTGTGATCTACTCTCTCACACATCTGTTGTAACTATTTTTATGCTTTGTTACCTACAAGTACAAGAATTAGATGACGTGAATCATGGAATAGATGAGAATGGTTCTATATATGGGGAAGTACATAAATTAATAGTTCACTTTTGCGGTAAATTTATTTGTATTGCCTCCTTCATCTCATTTTGTCTCAATTTCTAAGGAGAGTATTTGTTCCAAGCTTACTAGAAAAATGATTTCCAAATGTAGGAAATCTCCATCCTTACATCATGAACTCTTTTAGTTGGTGTCCAAAATATTTCTCTTCATTATGCAACCAGTTTCAACCATCTTCTTTAGGATCAACATACCTACATCACATCAGAAACCAAGCCAGAACAACGATAAAAGGAAAGGTAATTAGGTGCTTACAATTTCTATTTCTATGTAAACATCTAACTTCGGGATTTATATCATTAATTGTTGAAGCTCTCTCATAAAAATTTCATTCCCTATACTTATTGTTCATCTCATGCTTTGATGTAATGTTCACTAAGTTTGATACTAAGGGACTAGGCATTCCAAGTATGCAACATTCATTCACAAGATTTGTTGCATGAGGACATGCAATGACTTGAGTGTGGGGGAGATGTTAAGTCTCAGAATTGACATGTTTTCAATGACCATTTAGTCCAATTTTCACTTGACTTATCCTTCATCTTCATCCATTTGTCACTTATATTTATGTATTTGTCCATTTTATAAGCCGTCACTACATCTGAGCTTCATAAGACAAGTAAACATTAAATTCTTGTTTCTTCCCCATGTTTTGATGTTTATTTATAATAGACTTTTGGTTTCCTAACTTACTTGCAAAAATTCAGCAGTTTACTACAGGAATTCCAATCTATGTGACTATTAGAATTGCAGGCATCTTCATGTTCCTGTAGAACTACTGGAATTCTTGTAGCGGCATGTTTCTAGGAGTAGTTTTTCCATGACATTTCCAAACAAATGAAGACAAATTGTGAAAATCGAAGACATGGGTTTTGTGCATAATGCCCAAAATTGAGTGTGCGTGAGTAGATTTCCAAAACAAGAAAAAAATTTTGGGAATATGGGAGGATTTTTTAAGGCAGATTTTCCAAGAAATCTTGTAGTAGCCTGAATTCCTATAACACCTCAATATTCGGGTGGTTATGCCTCTTGTGGAATAATTTGGGGATGTGGTTTTGTCAAATATCATGTTGTTGTTCTTCTATGTTATCCAAACAAATCCAACATCCATTAGTTAACCTATGTTGTTTTAATCAAGTTTTTTGTTGGTTGTGTATCCATGCATTTAGGATTTGGTCTCATTTTGTTCTAACTTTAATCAAGTTTTTTGTTGGTTGTGTATCCATGCATTTAGGATTTGGTCTCATTTTGTTCTAACAATTTTCCTTCTATGAGATGTAAGCTATATGTATAAATGTAAGGAGGATCAATGTAATTAGGGGAGAATTATGGAATAAAGAACTTGTTGCATATCAAGATCTCTCCATTGTAGTGTTTATTGGAAGTGTATGCTAAGGGAGACATGCCCCCCCCCTTTGGTATATGTTGTTCAATAGTTTCTTTTCGTTGTGTAAGTTTATTCAATTTCTCCAATTTTATTTATATTGTGTGGATCAAACTGATTCTTGTTGGAACAAGAATTTCATGCTTCCTTATCTGTCAATTTGAATGGTGATTCTCTGAACAAGGAACTTGTCAGAGATGTAGTTTGATGCAATTGATGGTCACCAATTCTTCATTGTTTTGGCAACTTCTCATGATAGAAATCTTTCCTACATATATTAGTTTCTCAATTATTTTGTTTATAGTTTCAATTGAAATTTTTCAATCTAACTTATAGAGTGAATCCAATGAATTAATGTTGAATATAAGGATATATATTCAACTTGCAATTCAACCTTAGAATATTCATTGTTAGATGAGAAACCAGTTTTGTTAGTTTTTCTTCGTACTTCATTAGAAAATGGTGTGTTAGACACTTTGATATCAACTTTCCATATAGTGTGCCTAGCACTTCATAAGTTTACAAACTCGGATTGATGATTAAATGTATTGGAATTATTATCATATAATTCGAACCACATTTTGGCGTCATTCACTAAGTTTGATTACACATGCCTTACACACTTTGGATCGCTACAAGGATTCAACCCAATTCCTTTTTCCATTTGTTTGTTTCCTCATTTTTCCTTTCCACTGGCATTGTCTAAAACATTAAAAAAAAGAGACTTCAGGGGAAACAAAACTTCTGCATTCAAATTCTTGCACCCTGAGATTGTATAAATGAGATTAAAATAGGGAAATTTCAAGGCCTTGTGACCTAGTCAAGGGTGTAGACTAAGGGACTGGACATTCCAAGTATGCAACATTCATTCACAAGATTTGTTGCATGCATACATGCAATGACTTGAGTGTGGGGGAGATGTTGAGTCTTGAAATTGATATGTTTTCAATGACCATTTAGTCCACTTTTCACTTGACTTATCCTTTATCTTCACCTATTTGTCACTTGTATTTTTATATTTGTCTGTTTTATAAGCCTTCACCACATCCGAGCTTCATAAGACAATTAATCATTAAACTCTTGTTACTTCCCCGTGTTTTGATGTTTATTTAGAATATACTTTGTGGTTTCCTAACTTACTTGCAAAAGTTCAACAATTTTGCTACCTAAATTGCAATCTATTTGACTACTAGAATAGTAGGCATTTTCATGTTCTTGTAGTACTACTGGAATACATGTAGTGGCATGTTTCTAGAAGCAATTTTTCCAAAACATTTTTGGACACATGAAGATGAATTGGGAAAAATGAAGACATGGATTTTGTGCATAATGACCCAAATTGAGTAACTTGGAAGAAAATTTCCAAAACAATAAATGGTTTGGGAGATATGGGAAGATATTTAAGACATATTTTCCAAGAAATCTTGTAGCAACCTGAATTACTATAGCACCTCAATATTCTGGTGGTTACACCTCTTGTGGATGAATTTGGGAATGTAGTTTTTTCAAATATCATGTTGTTGTACTTCTATGTTATCCAAATAAATCCAACATCCATTAGTTAACCTCCATTTCCTTAATCAAGTTTGGTGTTGGTTGTAGATCGATGTATTTGGGATCTAGTCTCATTTTGTTGTAACCATTTTCCTCTTTTGAGATGTAATCCATATGTGTAAATGTAAGGAGAATCAATGTAATTGGGACTAGAATTATGGAATAAATAACTTGTTGCATATCAATATCTCTCCATAGTATTCTTTCTTGGAAGTGTATTCCAAGGGAGATAGGGCCCCTCCCTCTGGTATATGTTATCTAATAGTTTATTTTCGTTGTGTGAGTTTATTCAATTTATGTAGTTTTATTTGTGTTGTGTGGATCAAACTAATGCTTGTTAAAACAAGAATTCCATGCTTCCTTGTCTGTCAGTTTGAATGGTGATTCTATGAACAAAGAACTTGTCAAAGCTGCAATTTGATGCAATTGATGGTCACTAATTCTTCATTGGTTTAGCAACTACTCATAATAGACATCTTTCCTTCATGTATTAGTTTCTCAATTTTGTTGTTTATAGTTTCAATTGAAGGTTTTCAAGCTATCTTATAGAGTGAATCCAACATAGTACGATTGAAGATAAGGATATATATTCAAAATGTAATTCTACCTTAGAATATTCATTGTTAGATGAGAAACCAGTTCGGTTATTTTGTATTCATAGTTCATTAGAAAATGGTGTGTTAGACACTTCGATATCATCTCTACATATATTGTTCCTGACACTTCATAAGTTTACAAACCCATATTGATGATTAAATGTATCGAAATTGTTATCATGTAATTCGAATAACACAATTTGTGAATCCAAATGGCTTCACAGTTATCCATACTCGTTGTCATATACTCTGCCTCTGTTGAACTGAGTGTTACATCAGTTTTCTTCCCTTTGAACCATGTAATCATTGTTGATCCCAAGCTGAAGCAACACCCCGAGGTGTTTTCTTTGTCTATTGCACTCCCTGTCCAATCTGATTCTGAATATCCCTGCAACCTCACTCCATCACCTCCAAGATAACTCAATCCATAATCCATTGTACCTCTCAAGTACCTGAGGACATGGTTCATTTCTATCCAATGCACCCGCCTCATCTCCACCATGAACTAACTCAAGGTGTTCACAACAAAACATATATCTTCCCTAGTGTTGACCAAATATATCAAAGACTCTATCAACTGCCTGTATATCCTGGGATCCACCAACTTTGAATCCGAAGTGACAACCATCTTCAGGTTGGTAACCATAGGTGTATCCATTAGTCTACAATCCTCCATCCTGAATCTCCACAGGATGTCTACTATGTACTTCCCTTGACAAAGGAAGATCTCTCTCGGTATCTACCATACATCTAACCCCAAGAAATAATGCATCAAATCAAAACCTTGGGTAACTTTGTTATTTATCAACAAGATATTTAAGCTACGTATTGACTATGAAATCAATGATAATATAATGGTGGTGAGGAATCCTCTAAATCCCTCCTATAATTTGATTAACACACGTGTATGACTAGGATCATATATTTGGGCTCTACCTAAAATATGATTTCACAAAATATATTTGGATCATCATATCCCAATTGAAATAAAGGATAAGGTTTTATTTTGAGTTTTATTTATAAATCTCTATAGCTGGCAAAAAATAATCCCAAAATGATTGGATCATAAGGATCAGTTGGTTATAATTCAATCATTCAATTGAAAAACCATTGATAGATTATTCATGAAATCGATGGTTGTATTATTGCATTTCACTTACTTGGTCACAATCATATTATTCATATATCAATGGCCCATGTTTGATTTTGTCCCTAGTAAATAACTCGGAAGATTCACCCAAAATTCCAAAAATATGTTGATTAAAGGGAACATGGAGAGTCCAAATAAAAAATGGAGTCCTTTAAAAAAGTTGTTAGTAATTTATGAATATCCCCTTCAATTATTGTTACACCATTAATTCAAGTATTTGGATTTAATAGTGCAAGAAATGATAGGTAACATAATTATTTCATGAGGCAAGCCACCTTTTGATATCCAATCATCCTTTTCATTGTTATGATTATTGTTTTAATATTCTTTATAGTACTGATGGGATTAGTCAGTCTTGAAGAATAATACATCGTATTTAGTTCACCCAAGTGCTAACCATCTAGTTCCCTATGGAATTCATGTAAGTGGTCACACACTTGTTGTCCTCCATTTAAGTTTTTGTATATAGTATCTACGACCCCTACAAATATACTCTGTTCAACATTATCCCATGCATTATCCTATTTCCAATAGACCAATACATTTGAAAACATTGAGTCTTGAACATAATATTTGAGTAAAGAAGTGTTTGAAGTCTATCACCCTGTACTCAACCTTTCTAGCTAGTGACTTATGTTATGTTACTCTCACCAAGTTCTTTAATATCACTATAATATAATATTACAAGAGCCTAAGTGTTATATCATTTTTTGACACCTCCATGTCTTGGATGCCTTGATTTGGCCACCATACCTTGCATACACATCTTCTAATGAATTTGATCACTCTGTAGATTGTCCAATATGCCTCCTTGGAAATCCATACACTCTTCCTACTCACAACAAGAGCGTAGACATGAACTTATGATTCATAAAAGGTGCATACACCTAAAAAAATGACTAAAAATATAAAATTCATGAAACTTATGTGCTCTTGAGTGGGGTTTATGGGAAAAATACTTTTGTAACTCACTAAAACCCATGCCAAACTATCTCAACCAACCTGAATTGGTATAAAATGAGGCATAATGGAAGGAATGGGTACAAGGACTAATGTAGTAATAGAATTATCCTCGTGCTAGAATGATCAAGAGGTTGTTATCCCTAAGGTTTTTATGAACTTCGTCCCTCAAGGATCCCTATTCCTTGAGTATTTTCTTTGTTTCCTGATTTGAGGCCTAAAATCTCATGGTTTTCCTCATTGTTGTGTGGAGAAGATGTTTGAAGTCCTAAAGCAGTCCTGAGTGGCCTAGGGATGAAGGAATCTAGGCGATGATTATGGAAGGTGTCGGTAGCATATCAAGTATAGCTTTGTGTATCATTGTTTCATTATAATTTTCCTCCCCCAAAATCTATGTTAATGTTTCATGTTGAATCTCTTTCAGTGTTTGGTTAAGGTTATAACTTGCTTGATAGTTAGTTAAGCAGTTATTTCATGTTTCTTCGAATCAAGTTTGAGAAAGGAACTTGTTTTTGGGAATGTCATATTCTTTGCAGCGGAGATTCAGTGAATCGATTGGCTAGTCGAGGATCATCAACTAGGGGATGGATCATCTGACGATTAATTCAAATCAATGGTTGATGGATGGTCGAAAAGTGGTCGACAGGAAAACCTGACTAGAGGTCAAATGGATACTCAATTGGTATCTAGATGGTAGTCGAATGACTCGTAGTTGACTGGTGTTCGACTGGTGGTTTAAACCTGTAACAAAATCCTGAGATTTTTTGGATCATGACCAATCATCTTCATGGATCTATAACCAATTTGGGTTCCATAGTTAAGGTTTTACATGTTGTAGATGCCTATAAATCATGCATTATGTCATATTTTCTAGGTTACTAAATAGGTTGTTGTAAATGCTTGGTTTCAGAGAGAGTGTTGTAATTGTGCCTTGTAAAAGTCCATTGATCATGAATATGTAAGCCAAATCAGTTGTAGGGTTGTCCATGTGGTAAAGAACAAGAGAAGGATGATGAATTGTGTATTATGTGTGAACCAAGGTGTTGACAGGTGGAAAAATTCCCTCCTGCAACGGGGGATAACTACCCGATCACAAGTCCCAATTAGACCTTTTTTCGTTTGATATGGTAGCTTCCAACTAATATGTGGGCTCGGTTTTCCACTCAAGAAATTTTCTCCTTTATATAATATGTGATTTTTTTATATCTATAATCTAGAGTATCTTAACCTAAATTTCATAAACAAAAAACTTATTTAATCTCTCTAACCTATCTCAATTGAGAGAAATGCTTTAAAAACTAAAAGATGCATATAAGAATGATTAATTCCCAAGAAAATAAGATATTAATGATCCTAAGGAAATATTAAGCACAATAACTATTGTAAATAAATCATAACAAATATATCTACATACTCTTATAGTCAAAGAAAAGTTCATATATTTGGAAAACAGAGAAATGAGAGAATAGTCTCATAGGTGAATTCCAAAGTAACATTTATTCATCCACGGTATAAAAGAAAAATCTTCTAATTACACACTAATGTCTTTTTTGATGACTATTAGTTTAAGATATGAACATATATATCAAATAAAAGAAGAGAATAATAAGTGATAATCTTTTTAGAGAGAATTCATGAAGCTTAATACACTATAAGTCCAAAATACATCATTAATTATTAATCTAATAATCATAGAAATAATATCAATAAAAATGACACATCTCTCATGTGATATACAATCAATTGGAAAATAAAATGAGTTATGGAAAGAAATCACATAAATCTAGAGCATGGGAACTCGTAAAAATCAACAGAAATGCAATATTCACAAACTTCACTTCACTCAAGAGAATTTGCCAACAAGATTGGGGTTTTTTGAAAATTTATTCAAACTGATAGGAATAACAAGTTTAAATATCAGTTCAAACCCAAAAGAAAAACAAGTGTGTAAATAAATCCTAATAAAAATACCAAAGAATTTTTCATCCACTGATTTTTTTATTCAAGAAAGAACTTAAAGCTCCTGGCAAGAGAAATTTGCCTTTCTGCATAAAAATTCCCTCTCCAGTGTTCTTCATTCCTTAGTTATTTATACAAACCAATATGAAACTAACTAAGTTATAAATCCTCTATGGATCAATTACATCCTTGATATATCATTTGAATACACCCCATTTGATACCTCGAATAGTCGGATGTGTGTCCAATCACGCGTTCTAGAAGAGGTGTGGATTTCCTTGTTGGTGCAACATGATTACCTTGTTGGAGTAGTGTTGACTATGCATTTATCGAACCCTTTCGTATGATATTTCACAGATCGAGGAGGAAACTATCCATATAGTGAGCCCAAGCATAATGTTGATTATTTGGGTTGGTTTTCATTGATGTCAACCCTTGAAGAAAATCTGGTAGCAAATTATGGTAGCACAAAGGTTTGGGTAATGGACCCAAGTTTTTTTGATGGATCATGTTATGAGTTTTGATATATTTGCAGGTAAGACTATTCAGATGGATAGCACATGTCATGCCATTTCCGGTGGTATGTGGAATGTCACATAACTACTCACGGTTAGAGAGTTATGGCCATGTGAAGTTGGAGAAAGGTTTGGGTAATGTATCCAAGTTTGTTTGATGGATAATGGTAAGAGTTTTGATATATTTTAAGGTAAAAATATTCTAGATGGATATTACATGTCATTCCATTTTCGGTGGTATGTGGAACGTCACATAATTCCTCACGGTTAGAGAGTTATGGCCATGTGAAGTTGGAGAACCCTCATGAGTCATCTAGAAGCCCCAAAAGGTCAAAGTAGTCAAAGTGGTTTAAGAGATTTTGGAAGGTAAATAATAAGTTAATGGAGAAATTACTAAGTGGACAAGTGGTTAGAAGTGGGTTAGCCCTAAAATAAGGAAAGTGGTTTAAAATGGTTAGAAGGTAACCCCTTGAGGAAGCTACATGAAAGTATAAATAAGAGGCAATGCTCTCTCATTTTAATCACACTTGAGAATATTGAATATCTACAAGTGATTGAGGTAACCAAAGGATATCTAAGCTAAATTTCAGAGGGAAGGTGAAGTAAAGAAGGCCGAAATTCAAGGGAGGATAAATTATTTTGATGATGCTTTCTAAGGTATGTTATTTATAGGTAATCTCACCATTTTCGCAATAATTTTTTTTCTAGAATGATTCAAACCGTGAAATTGCTAGGACATTGAGGAAACATATCCAAGTAGTTGTGATACAAATTTCAGCTTGTGGGTCATTGTATTTTTGGAGTTACACGCCGTGGAAAATAGGGTTTGTGGCTAGTCCTTAAACTAGTCCAAAACAGGTGTTTCAAGTAAAAACGTCATAACTTCTTCATAACAGATCCAAATTTCGTAAGACCAAATGTATTGGTTAGAGTACAGTCGGTAGTATTATGTGTACAATTTTCAGATCCATACAACAAATATTCCGTTCGGGGCACGCTCTACAAGTTCGCTCTCTAGAATAAGCCAGAATTCAACAAGGTATGTCATTTTTCTATAACTCATTTTTCTAAGAGGTTCCAAGTAGTGACATCTGGAGGAATTGCATAAAAGAAACTGAAGAACATTGTGTACCATTTTCAGATCTTTATTCATTACAGGTACATAGTTATGATTATTGCAAGTTAGAGTTTTTTACTAATCCAAAATCAGTCATGTGAGACTAAAGTAAAGTTTAATGAAAATGCTAGTCTCTTGTTGTTAAAGTTAAGAAAGGTTTGCAGGTATGTGATCATATACACCAAGTCTATTACAGAGTTACAAATCATATTTGTATGATGAAATTGATGAGGGATTTTGGTTGAGGTACATGTTGGGTACATGGTTGAGACAAGTAGTTGATGAGTTGGCACATATATGAGGTGTATAGTTGATGATGTTGGTACATCTTGATGAGTCATAGTTTATGTTTATTTGATGCATGATTAGTACATATTTGGTGCATGTTTTATGCACTCGTTGATGGTACAGGTTGAGGTACAGATTGGTGCATGGTTGATGCACTTGTTTATGGTACAGGTTGATTATAGCTTGTTGGCACATGTTATTGGTATAGGTTGTTACAGGTTGATTACAGGTTGATACAGTTTTACAGTGGTATATCTCACAGTGATTGTGTGACAGTGGTTCAATCATTCTACTTATACGTCAGGGCGGTTGGGCCAGGCAAGGACAGGTGATTGTAGCCACCTTCCGATTGTAGCCTAAGAAACTAGGGGGTTGTAGCCTCCTTCTATTTGTAGCTAGAGAATTGGGGATTTGGATCTTCCTTCAGGTTGTAGCCTGAGAAACTAGGGGGTTGGAGCCTCCTTCTAATTGCAGCTGGAAAACAAAGGAAGTTGGTGCTTCCAATGAATGTAATTCTTAAAGACATATAAGAAAAAGCATTTTGTGGTTTTCTCTCGCTTTGGGTTTCCACGTAAAAACACTGGTGTATTGTGTATGTGTATGATTGCTCATTTGTTTATTGTTTATTTACTCTGCAACTATTGTATGATAATGCTACATTGATATAACACTTGCATTTTGTGGTTAAAAATTATTGAATTTCTCTATTACCGATTCACCCCCCCTCTCAATAATCCAACAATTGGTATCAGAGCAGGTTCCTTCAGGAAACAGTTTAACCACTGGAAGGAGATCATGGACTATTCTGAGAATGGAGTACCATTGTTTAATGGTCAAAATGGTTTAAAGTATGATATGTGGAGCATAAGGACGAAAGTATTTTTACAGGCACAGGGGAATTATATTTGGCTATCAGTCGTTATAGGATATGATAGTTCAAAAAGGGCAAAGGCTACAACCAAGAAGTAATTGAAGAAGAATAACAAAATAGAAATGGATTTCTTCTAGGAAGGATTACCTAATCCGATAAGAGAAAAGGTTGGTAAATGTTCATCAGCTAAAGAAATTTGGGATAAGTTACATGACATATATTCTTCACCCATCACAGATTCAGAAAATGCCAAAGAATATGCAGATATAGATCAAGAAGAATTATGTTCACCATGTCAAACAAATTCAGAAGATGAAGAGTACATAATCACCAGAGGTATGTTTTTTTTCTTTAATTGTGAAAAACGCGAACATCTTGAAATAGAATGCCATGAAGGAAATGAGACAGAAAAACTAATTGAAAAGGAAGAAAAATATGAAGCGGAATTGATTAGTGTTTTAGATGAACTAAGAGAAGAAAACAAGTCACTCAAGAAAGAATTGATGAAACAAAAGGAAAGTGTTCACATTTTTTAAGAATCCCAACAAGTCATCGAAAACTTAAGAACTCAGCTAGAAGAAGCCAGAAAGATCAAAGAAAATATTGAATATCAAAAGCAGTATTTGGAAGCCAACATAGAAGCACAGAAGGAAGAAGAAGAAATGAGAGAGAAGATATTGAGAGATCATCTTAAGGAAATAACTAACGATCTAAACCATCTTGATGTAGAGTTTGGTCAAGAAGAGAAATGACTTGAAGAAGAAATAATCACATTAAAAAATCATCTTGAAGAAGCGAAAATAACAGAAGAAGTCATGAAGTATCAGATAATGAAGAAAGAAGAAGAGGTTGAGAATATTGAAGAAGAAGTTGTCACATTGAGAAGTAAAATTATCAAGATCAACAAGAACGTTGAAGAGACAAAAACATCCATATCATTTATAGAGAATGAAGAGAAGCACTCAAGGTTGCTAGAAAAGAAGAATGAAGAAAATAGAAAGAGTTATGTTGAAGTACTCAAAGGAAGGAATCATGGTCAACCAGAATCTAAGAAAACTATTGAAGATACATCTTCAAGAAGACCATTCATGTTCAAGCCACAAAGAAGATTCAATCATGATCATAATCAGTCAAGGTAGAAATTTAGAAGGACTACACCACAAAGAAGATCATTCACTCCCAGGTATGCAAATTTATTTTATGGTCATTTTTTTTATTGTACTAATTTTGGACATAAGGTTGCAGATTGCAGGGATTATAAAAGAAATGTTCAAGCAATAAATGCCTATGTGGCCCCACTTAACATTGAATGTTACAAATGTCATAACTATAGACACATAGCTAGTGATTGTAGAAGCATGATCGATACTTCCATGAAAGAGAACATTGATATCAGATATAAGAAAGTATGGATAAGAAAACACGAAGAACAGGTGAACAAAGACCAGGTCCCAAAGATCGCAAGATTGGCAATAAAATGAGATGAAGAAAATTCTACAGAAAAAAAGAAAGATGTCAGATACATAAAGGTTTGGAAAATAGTTGAAAGAAAAGAAGGAAAGGTAAATAAGGAACATGTTCAAAAGATTGTACTTTCATGCATTGTAGTGAAAGATGAATCCACAGACATAAAGAAAGAAGTCAGAGCTCAGAGAGATGATGAATCTACCAATGAATATGATGATGAATCTACCAATGAAGATGATGATGAATACACATCAGAGCAGGAATTGTTCTGATCCATCCGACTTAGAGACTCCCAGGTAATATGAATATTAGACAGGGGGATTCTATGCGATAGTTGTGACAAACCAAAGAACCATCCTTCGAGCAGCTTGCAAAGTTTGAGAAGACAGATCCAGAGCAGTCAATTAGTAGAAGTACAGTTTGATAGATTAATCAAGACTTCATGATAGTATAGTGATAAATGGGTCATCATTATGGACAGTTGTGCAAGTAGAGTCTTGGAAAATATGGACAGAGATGGATTCGTAAGAACATTTAGTAGGTTTGGACAGATATATGACAGTGGACGAGAGCATGGATTCATATATTGGTTCAGAGAGTGGTTCAAAGACAAAGGAACATTATCATAATGGATCATAATTACACAAGAAATGGCTCGAACAATGCTAATGGATTCCAAATTGACAGATATTTTTTCGACACATGCAGTGCATACAACAGTTCACATTCAAAACAGAGTAATGCTCAGAAACAACAATGACAAAACTCCCTACAAACTATGTAAAGGAAGTGCAGACAACAACCTATACATCAAGGTAACTCAAGGTAGTATTTTATTAATTGAAATTTATGTTGATGATATTTTTTTTGGGAGTACTAATGACAGGTTAAGTGAGAAATTTGCAAAGGATATGAAGAATGAATTTGAAATTTCATTACTCGGAGAACTATCCTTCTTTCTGGGACTTCAGATATGTCAAAGCAACAAAGGAATTTTGATTTCTCAAACTAATTATATCAGAGAAATGCTAAAGAGGTTTGGAATGGAAGATTGAAAACTAGCTACCACTCCTATGCAAACAAGTTGCAAGTTGAGAAAAGATGATGATTCAAAGTATACATACCATAGGAAATACAGGTCAATTATTGGTAGCTTACTATATGTGACAACATCCAGACCAGATGTAATTCAGGCAGTTGGACAGGTGTCACGATTTCAAGCAGCACCAAAGGAATCACATGTATTAGCAGTAAAGAGGATTTTCAGATATCTCAAAGGAACACAAGAGTTTGGATTATGGTATCCAAAAGGAAAGGATCTATCATTTATTTCCTACACAGATGCAATTAGGTAGGTTTCATTGATGAATGGCGAAGCACCAGTGGAGCAGTGTTCTACTTGGGTGAGTGTTTAGTATCATGGCTAAGCAAGAAACAATCATCAGTATCCTTATCTACAGTCGAGGCAGAGTATATTGCAGCAGTAGGATGTTGTACACAGTTTCTATGGATGAAACAAACTCTGACAGATATACAGGTTGAGTATGATGATCCCATTCCAATCTATTGTGATAATACAAACACCATCAGTATCTCAAAGAACCTGGTGATGCACTCTAAGATGAAGAACATTCCAAACAAGTATCACTTTCTACGGGAATAGGTTATAGAGAAGAACATCATAGTTGAATATGTGGGTGCAAAAGAACAAGTGGCAGACATCTTTACAAAACCGTTTCCATGGTAAGCCTTTGAGTATCTACGCCAGAGACTCGAAGTAATTTCTACTCCAAAATGAATGATTTTGAATGCTTATCTTATATGTCTTAGATTTACACGAGGAAGAACCATAAGAGGACAGTTCAAGTTGGAAGATCAGTTTCAGGAAGAGTCCAGTCAGGGGGAGTATCCCCAAGGACAATTCATTTAGGGGGAGCACCCCCAGATGGAAAGATACCTTTGCCATTGATGACAAAGGGGGAGATATTTATCAGGTGCAAAGGTAAATGCTTGGAGAAAGAACACAGAGGAATGGTTCCAGGGGGAGCGATGGTCATAGGGGGAGCATGAGTGATATGAATTCATTATTACATCAGAGTGTTTCCATCAATTCCGAAGGGGGAGATTGTTGATTATTTGGGTTGGTTGTCATTGATGTCAACCCTTGAATAAAGTCTCGTAGCAAATTTCGGTAGCACAAAGGTTTGGGTAATGGACCCAAGTTTGTTTGATGGATAATGGTATGAGTTTTGATATATTTGTAGGTAAGACTATCCAGATGGATAGTACATGTCATTCCATTTCCAGTGGTATGTGGAACGTCACATAACTCCTCGCGATTAGAGAGTTATGGCCATATGAAGTTGGAGAAAGGTTTGGGTAATGGACCCAAGTTTGTTTGATGAATAATTGTATGAGTTTTGGTATATTTGTAGGTAAGAAATTCTATATGGATAGTACATGTCATGCAATTTCTAGTGGTATGTGGAACGTCACATAACTTCTCACGGTTAGAGAGTTATGGCCATGTGAAGTTGGAGAACCCTCATGAGTCATCTAGAAGCCCCAAAAGGTCAAAGTAGTCAAAGTGGTTTAAGAGATTTTAGAAGGTAAATAATAAATTTAATGGAGAAATTACTAAGTGGACAAGTGGTTAGAAGTGGGTTAACCCTAAAATAAGGAAAATGGTTTAAGATGGTTAGAAGGTAACCCCTTGAGGTAAAGTGAAGTGATGAGTGTACTATAGGTAAAAGTGGATACAAAATAAATTATTTAAATAATAAAGTTAATGGATAAATTACTAAGTGGACAAGTGGTTAGCAGTGATTTAACCCTAAAATAAGGAAAGTGGGTTAAGATGGTTAAAAGGTAACCCCTTGAGGAAGCTACATAAAAGTATAAATAAGAGGCAAGGCTCTCTCATTTTAATCACACTTGATCATATTGAATATATACAAGTGACTAAGGTAACCAAAGGATATCGAAGCCGAATTTCAGAGGGAAGGTGAAGTAAAGAAGGCCGAAATTCAAGGGAGGATAAATTCTTTTGATGATGCTTTCTAAGGTATGTTATTTACAGGTCATCTCACCATTTTCACAATAAAAAAATTTCTAGTATGATTCAGACTGTGAAATTGTGAGGCCATTGAGGAAACATATCCAAGTAGTTGTGATACAAATTTCATCATGTGGGTCGTTGTATTTTTGGAGTTACACGCCGTGGAAAATAGGGTCTGTGGCTAGTCCTGAAACTAGTCTAAAGAAGGTGTTTCGGGTAAAAATGTCATAACTTATTCATAACATATCCAAATTTAGTAAGACCAAATGTATCGATTAGTGTACAGTCGGCAGTATTCTATGTACAATTTTCAGATCCACAACAAAAATATTTCGTTGGGGGCACGCTCTACAAAATTGCTCTCTAGAATAAGCCAGAATTCAACAAGGTATGCCATTTTTGCTATAAATCATTTTCTGAGAGGTTCCAAGTAGTGAAACATGGAGGAATTGCATAAAAGACACTGAAAAACATTATGTACCATTTTCATATCTTTATTCATTATAGGTACATAGTTATGATTATTGCAAGTTAGGGTTTTTGACTAATCCAAAATTAGTCATGTGAGACTAAAGTAAAGTTTGATGAAAATGATAGTCTCTTGTTGTTAAAGTTAAGGAAGGTTTGCATGTATGTGATCATATACACCAGGTCTATTACAAAGTTACAAATCAGATTTGGATGTTGAAATTGATGAGGGTTTTTGGTTGAGGTACATGTTGGGTACATGGTTGAGACAAGTAGTTGATGAGTTGGAACATACATGAGGTGCATAGTTGATGATGTTGGTACATCTTGATGAGTCATAGTTTATGTGTATTTGATGCATGATTAGTACATATTTGGTGCATGTTTTATGCACTCGTTGATGGTACAGGTTGAGGTAGAGGTTGGTGCATGGTTGATGCACTTGTTTATGGTATAGGTTGATTACAACTTGTTGGCACATGTTATTGGTAAAGTTTGTTACAGGTTGATTATAGGTTGATACAGTTTTACAGTGGTATATTTCATAGTGATTGTGTTACAGTGATTCCATCATTCTACTTATACGTCAGGGAAGTTGGACAGGGCAAGGACAAGTGGTTATAGCCACCTTCTGGTTGTAGCCTAGGAAACTAGGGGGTTGTAGCCTCCTTCTGGTTGTAGCCAAAGAATTGGGGAGTTGGAGCTTCCTTTAGGTTGTAGCCCGAGAAACTAGGGGGTTGGATCCTCCTTCCAATTACAACTGGAAAACAAATGAAGTTGGTGCTTCCAATGAATGTAATTCTTAAAGACATATAAGAAAAAGCATTATGTGGTTTTCTCTCGCTTTGGGTTTCCACGTAAAAACGTTGTTGTACTGTGTATGCGTATGTGTATGATTGTTCATTTGTTCATTGTTTATTTACTCTACAACTATTGGATGATAATGTTACATTGATATAACACTTGCATTTTGTGGTTAAAAAGGATTGAATTTCTCTATTACTGATTCACCCCCCCTCTCAATAATCCAACACATAAAAACCCATGTCTTCATTTTTCCTGAAAATGTCTACAAGTATCTCAACGAATGACAATTTACTAGATTAATTTCTTTCCTGGAAAAACACGTAGCCATTTAGGGTTTCTCATTTTACATGTTGGATTCCATTAAATTGATTCTCTTCTATTATCTCATGGCATCCATTTTGTAGTGCAACAACTTGACATTCATCTCTTCTTTATGAGTTAGTTGTGACCTCATTTATTGTAAATTTGTGCCTTATTTATTATGTGTTGGTGCCTTTACGTGTTGGTGGCTCGGTGGCATCTCTATTTCCATGAATTCAAGAACATGTCTCTCTATTATTGTGGCATGTGTGTCTCTTATCTGTGATCACGTGAAGACCCTTTTGATGTGGCAAATATTTTTATAATAATCTCATTTCTTCTTCGATCAACTGGGCAAAGAAATCTTCTAGTGTGATTTGGTGAAACGTCTCCATAATCTTGAACTCTCTCTAATCTTCTTCAATTTGGTGCGTGTAATGACTCCCTTCCCCAAGAATCGATTTGGTATTATCTATGTGCATATGTAGCATTCATGACACTATATTTTCAATGCAATACGAGTTATTCCTTCTCTCCTTGTTAAGATTTTGTGGCATAGTTGTCTCCTCCACAAACAACTATGGATACTTCATGTTGGATGAGGTGTGTAACACCCCAGTTTTGATCCTCGTGACTAGAATGCATTACGTAATTGTGACTAGGTTGGTGAGTCGATAAATTTGAAAAGGGGCCAACGTGTCTAGGAAATGTAATAGTTTGAATATATTAATAAAATACATTGTTGGCTACAAGACATACAAGGACAAGAAATAGGGGGTTGTGATTCCACGAGAGAGGGGGGATAAAGGGGTTAAATATTTTATTAAAATTTTATTCACCCATCTTGGTTAGGGATGATTTTAAGGATGGAAATTTATATTAAAATGCAGAAACATGGGCTAATATTACTAGTCCTTAATGTGAAAAATGTAAAATGTTTGGCGATAGTTTTGTAAAAATATTCAAATTTCTAAGGATTTTATATAGTTTCTATAAAATTTTGGTGATTTTTAAGGTAAAATAATTTTATTCTATGGAATTTGGGCGAATCGTTTTTAGAAAAAATGGAAATTTGCGAATGTTTTTTTGGGAAAAAACATGGAAAATTAGCCCAAAAGTGAAATTTATCCCCTAAAATCATCTATGATCTTGGTTTTATTTTGAGGAAATGGTTACATGAGCTCTTGGGGAAAGGCCATGTGGTTCTTGATTTCCAGGTAAATATATAAACCACTCTTTGTGTTATTTGGGGCACTCTTTCACTCTTTCATTTTTGGTTATTCACTCATTGTTAATCACTCATTCTCTCTTGCTAATTGGTGTGCTCTGGATCTGTGCATGGAAACGAATATCTGGAGGAGGAGAGCCATGGTTAGATGGCTATAATAAATTATTGATCATTCCAGGAGGGAATGGATGCTTGTGTGCATGATATTGATGGCAGTTTGGAAATAATTATCCACAACTGAGAATCCTTGGAGTTTCCAACATGGATATTTCCTGACCAATAACACTATAGCCCTGGAGATAAATAGAAAAACCTAAGGGACTGCATGGAAGAGAAAGGGGTTTAGTGCTTTAGGTTGTGCATACTGGAGGGGAAAGAGAGATGGAAATTAGGATTGTTGTGTGGTTGGGAAAACTTGAGATCTAGTTAGACAACTTTCATGTGTTTTAGATTTGGCCTAGGACCCATCCTTGTGGATTCATAGCCTTGGCTCGGGGGTGACCTGTTGTTGAGAATTGGAACAACAGTGTATATGTTTGGGAGGAACGTCCTTGGTCTGCAGCCAGTTGGTGGTGGTTTAATTAAAGATAAGTGTTGTTTGTGTTTTTTTCATAATTTATATTCCATTGTGTATATTTATCTTTGAGATGTATTTTCGTGTGCATGCTTGTTGGTTATTGTTGTGCATGGCATGTCATTCATTTCTTGGATGGTTTATGACTTTCTTGCTAATTTTCATGCATTATTTGTATGCCCTTGATTAATAAAATATTGGAGCACGATTTTGTATCAGTGCAAGAAGCGTGTTTTGAGGTAGCATGCCTAGCTTTTTGGTGGTTGGGTACGTTACAAATTGGTATTAGAGTTATTGGTTATAGCGTCGAGCCTTTAAAGGGCCTGCTACATGACAGAGAGGTTCTTAAAAAAAATTATTAGTTATTTTGTTTGGTACAACGTTGGAAGGGAATTTTTTTTGGTGAAATGTTGTTATTAAAGCCATGGGAACCATGTGCAGGATATTCCTCGGGACCCTGGCATTCCAACGAGCTCACTCCTTCATGATTTGGGTATCCAAATTGACATATCATCCTCCTAGAAAACCAACGAACAACAATTGTTGATCAAAACTTCACGTGGTATTTTTGTCGTCGATCTACGATGGGGATTTATTTTTTCTTTATCCTAGATGCATGTGGGGAGGGGAAGAATAACTATTTATAAGAAAAATACAACCTTTTGTTACTTTTGCTTGAAGCACAGAGAGTCGCAAAACCCTACAAAGATTGTGCCTAGTGTAATTTTGACCATTGCAACAGCTCCTAGTCTGTATGCCCAATTCGTGCCTAGTTATCCTCCATTCTTGTAAGTTGTCAACCCATGATACGCCTTTCATTTCCACATTTCATTCAAGGTTGTGCCCCGGTGGGCCCATATGAGACCCCTAGACCCCCAAAATTTCCATAGCCCATTCTCATTAATGGATAGCCAATACTCGGTATCGTGTTGCCCCGGTGGGCCAATACCCAGATATCAAATATCAAAAAAACTTGGAGTAGTGTCCATGTGGGGAGAATATAGTTGATAACCGATATCCCGGTGCCCAAGTTGGATGATACCTAGATACCAGATATCGGAAGATGATAAGTAGTGTTGACTGCAGGTGAGCTAATACTTGATATCCCAGTGGTCCAATGGTCATGTCAGCGCCACATCAATGTTGTGTCAGTGCCACGTGTAGCTCTATGGTTAGCACACATGTCACGAGAGTAAGGTTACACATGTATAGGGTGTCGACTGTTGGATCTAGGAAGTTGAGTGATCTTGGTCATTGATCAAGCTTAGGAGGGAAATCATGCCCCGAAGTATCGGAATATCGGKCCCCRGAASGTTCCCAAGGTCATCTCTCTGGGAGGTTCTGATAACCTGATTCTTGATAGGGAAAGGTTTTGGGGGAAAKTTTATGACCTTGCAGGTTGCATGTGGGTAGGCACGTGTAGATGACGTTAGGTTGACATCATGATKATGTAAGCAAGTCAGTAAGATGTGTACATGTGGCAGCACAGGAGTGGAGGAACTTAATGGCGGGTGATGATGTGGCAGGTGGACATCTTGCCACATGTCAGAGTTTATGTATGAGGATGGAGGATGTGATGATGTCARCAGCCATGTGTRGAGCCACATGTCAAGCGACATCATAGGGACACGTTAGCTCAATGTTTGGTCAGGATGCCACATGTTAGGCAGATGGCAATATGAGGTAGTGCCATGTGTCCAAGATGCTAATTGGACTATGGCATATCAGGTGCCCAAAGGTAGAGTGGGTGTGAATTACCTTGGGGGTGGGGGGGATATGTTGATGGAAATATATCTTGATGGCTCGGTGCCCGATGGGATGATATCGACATATAGGGTATCTGGGCTACCAAGCAAGGTGGAACGCAAACAAGTCGAGGGTTAGTGGGAAAATACCATGTGGGTGCCATGCGAATAGCCACATACATGTGGGGTGGTTCCATGTAGGTTCCACATCGGTGCCACATGGGCATGAGGTGGTTTTGTCAAGGAAATAATAGAAACTCTAGAAGGCCATAACTTTTGATCCATAGTTCAAAATTGAGCAAGAAGGTAGGTGTTGGAAAGGTCTTGGAGAGAGGAATCTAGATTTTCACCCATAGATATGAAAAGAGCGACAGAATTTATAGGAAATCACAAGAAGATGATTGTTTTGATTAAAGAGAAGAAAGCAGGTGTAATAACAGAATTGTTCATGTATGGTTATAGATGCAAGAGTGAATATGGGACTAAGTAGGTTAGAAGGAGCATATGGGTTCTTTAGGAAGTTGCAGGATCATATATTTGGGTTCAGTGAGCTATATGAGAGTTTTCAAATGAAATTATGTGTTGTAAAGAGGAGTTCCATAAGGTAGATGTTCATACTAAACGTGGATGCTAGGTAAGGAAGCCCAGCTACAGATCATGATAATGCATGTGTAATGTGTGCACATGGGGCTCCAAAGCATGAAAGTTTGAAGGATGGTTTATATAGCAGATGGAATTGTTTTAAACCTTGGATTAAGGTTGAGCAGAGACACTCAAGGAGAGAGCGTCATGTTAAATATTATTAACAAGATGGTCAAAGGCCAAGAATGAATAATGTTAAGGTATGAATCTAAGTGCAACCATGAAGATTTGGGAATCTAAGAAGCTATAAATTCTTGTGAAAAGGTCCATCTATGTTAATCAGAGTGCTCGGTGGAATCAAAATGCAAGAGTAAATCCCTCTATGGATGAAGTAGTGAAAGTCCATTCACTATGAAGGATGTCAATGTAAAGATAAGCATTATATTATGGGTAGACATGTTCTAAAAATGATTGAGATGCAAAGATATTAGTGTTCTAATAAAAAGGGACATTATGTATACATGGAGATAAGGTGCATCATATCCAACGTTCAGTTATGAAGTTTTAGAGCAGTAACTCCATTATTGTTATCATAGTAGTGACAATACTTCATGGGTGAAGTAATGAAGGTGGATATATGCTAAAGAGTGTCAGCATATGCATAAAGAAATGCATTATGTGCAAATTGGTTCTAGAAGTATGCAATCATACTTATGGGAAAATAATTCCATAAATTTAAGTGAATTCTAGAATTGGATAAAGTCCATGAGTAAGTGGATATGGTAGGAAAAGTCACCACTAGGTGGATGCCAAGTCATTCTGATTTTATTGCAACACTCAAGGAATTGTGACAACAATAAAAGGAGATTGTTGATGCATATAGAGAATGTTTGGTACATTCCAAAGGTCTTGTGTGGATTCCCAAAGTAGATTGGGATATCAAGTCAAGAAGAACATAATAAGGGACATGGTCTTCATAAAGGAAATTCATAGGAAGATACACGAGGAAGGAAATGATTCCATGCTTACTATGCAAAGGAGATGGTGCCTGAAAAGAACCCATCTCAATCTGAAAGGAACCATTGGAGTTTATGTGTTAGGAACCAAATACCAAGATAGCATAGAAAAACCTCAGAATAAGTACTCAACGCCTTGAAAAAGAGATAATTTCAAATAATAAGCCTCTTTGAGGGGGCAATCTCCTTATACACCACATAGATTTTCGAATACAAGATGATTCCAAATGAAAAGGTCTCCTTGGTATATATAGGAGTCTAGGAGGTACAGTTACAACTAATGGACCCAAGATGACATAATAAAATAACATTACTAATGTAATATTCCCTAATTAAGGGGTAATGTGCCACTATTTAGGGCTTAACATGCCCCTCCCCTTCAGACAAGTGTTGTCTGCAACACTTGAATAATTCTGGATGCTTCCGTATAAAAGACTCATCTTCCCAAGTGGAATCTTCAGCGGGTAGTTTCCTCCACTTAATGAGATACTCTGAAATGGATTGATTCCTCAGCTGGCAAATTCTTGTGTCAGTGATAGCTTCAGGATCCAATATGATTTTTCCTTCCTTGTCAAGTTCTGGCAATATAGTTTGAACTGAGATCTTGTCACCTATAACCTTCTTTAAGCATGAAACATGGAAAACTGGGTGTACTCGTGAAGATGCAGGAAACTCCAATTTGTATGCCATAGTACCAATCTTTTGAAACACCTTATAAGGGCCATAATACTTTGGTGATAATTTATTATCCTTCTTGTCTTGCTTGAGGGACATCTTTTTGTATGGTTGTAGTGTTAAAAGCACCCAATCCCCTACTTCAAAACTTATTTCACTACTATGTTGATCTGCTTGTTGTTTCATGCGATTTTGTGCCATGGTCAGGTTGTCCTTTAAGATTTGGAGAACTTATTGTCGATGCTCGATGTGATCTTCCACTGCTTGAACCTTAGATTTTTATTTTAGATAAGTGTTGATGACTACAGTTGCGTGAAACATCCTCCAGGACACAGATCGAGTGAGTCAGCATGAGAGAGAACCCATGAGATGGGTGTGCCCATGATATGGGTGTTTTGTTCCTCTCTGAGACAGAGAAGGAACGTTGTGTGTACCCCTGTGTGGGTGAGGAAGCCCATGATTTGGGTGTGCCCATGATATGCGCCTGTGGTTCCTCTCTGACATGGAGATGGAACGTTGTGCCCCTGTGTGAGGGGGTGAAGCACATGAGATGGGTGTGTGGTTCCTCTCTGAGATGGAGATGGAATGTTGTGTGACCCTATGTAGGTAATCCCATGATATGGGTGTGTGGTTCCTCTATGAGACAGTGATGGAATGTTGTGTGCCCCTATGTGGGGAATCCCATGAGTTTGGTGTATTGTTCTCTCTGAGACAGAGATGAAACTGAAGGATCAGATACTGTCACTAAGAGGGGGGCGTGAATCAGTGACATAATTATTATAACAATTTTGTTTTGTTAATGAAAACTGAGTTTTAACACAATATTTTATCGTGGAACCCAAATGGGAAAACCACAAACTCTTTTCCATTAACTGCAAAATTTTGTTTTACATGTTACATAGAAGGAAGATATTCTTCCTTTTCGATCAGCACCAACTGATTAGGATGCACCCACACCCTTGTTCACTAGCACCAACTAGTAGGAGGTTTCGACCCCCTGTTTAGTCAGCTACAACTAACAAGGAAGCACCAACTCCCTCTGCATGCACCAACCTTCCCTTTCACCACCCAACCACCCTTATTTTCTAAATCTGGGGAAACTTATGTAACAAGTCTTTACTGCATCTTTCTCTGCTTCTCTGATTAATATATCTTCTGATTCGGACTGTAGAGACACAATCTTCTCAACACTCTTCCTCATTTATATAATCTTAAAAACGGTGTGAGAGTGATACACTGTGTCCCTTTGTTTGGACCATCGCACCTCTTCGTTTAACTTAACCACAATCATTGTTTTATCATTTTTACCATGAAGGCTTTTCATAAATTGATCACAGTTATGGATCAATTTCATCCTTTTAACTCGATCCTGAATCTCTGCAATTTATTTATAGAAATCGAATTCTGCAGAGGCTCTTCCTTCAAACCATTACATTTGACCGAGTGATACAAAACCACAGGGTTTATCAACTTTAGCGACGTATTATATTATGCCTTTTAAATCTCTTATTCAATATGACCAATGGTAGTGACCAAACGCTAGGCAAAACGAGTGCTTGAGTGCTTATCAATTCAACGGTCACGATTTAATCCCCTGATGAGATGGACGACAGTCAGGACATCGGGACTTTGTCATTCAGAACTTCGGGATTTCAACTTTTCAGATTTTCAAACAAGATCAGACGGTTTATTTCGTGGAACCAGATCAATGGTCAGATTGTATCCTTACACTCATCCTTTCATTTCTTAATCTAATAGCCAGGACTTAATCAAGCATTGAGATGGATGGCCACCATTTACTTCGGCACTTCAGCTATTTTACTTACGCTATCCTTCCACTATATTTTGATCAACAGTTGAGAATGCACCCGAAGTGTTCTTCAGATCGGACAACCCATGTCCACTTTGGGACTTCAGCATTCGGGACTTAGGGCATATGTTGGTGATGAAACTCCCGAAGTAAAACTCCTGAAGTGACGTAACTTGCTTACGTCACTTGATGACTTGGAACGAGCCGAGTGTCTACCACGTGTCACTCAGATTCGTGATTTGTACGTACCTGAAATGCCAATTTCAACTTGACACTTGCCATTATCTGACTGTGCCACGTGTCCTTGTTGACGTGGTCTGCCACATGTCCTCATTGACATGGTTTACTGACATATATCTCCCAATGTGACACATATTCATCTCCTTGATATAACGGTCAGGATAGTATCCGAAGGGTGTCTCAGATCGACGGCTGAGAGTGACTTCAAAATTTCAGCTTTCGAGACTTCGGGTATTTCGATATCTCGACTTCACAATTCTTCCGAAGTGAGATTCTTGAAGCATAACCTCCTCACATATTTAGATCCGAAGTAAATGATGTTTGTTTGATCAAGATCTTAGATCAACGGCTCGATCTGCCTGTGATGTTGCTTTGCCTTGGTTTAAATCCAACGGCCCTCCATATTTGCTTATCCTATCCTTCCACTTAATTTGATCCAACAGTTGTGAAGACTCTCGAAGTGGATTAATGATCAAGGATGATTGCAGAACCACAACTTGAGAGTGATTTAACTCGTCACCCAAACTCTGCAATTTGAAGTTGTGCATTGTTGGTGAGTCAAACACAATCGTCGATCTTTGAAACTATAAGATCTGAAGGTCCTGACTAATTGCAAGTTTGTAAATAGCATGATGTTTAATACTCTTTTCAATCTCCGCAATTTATCCTTGTCGTTGATCTAGAGCATGTGTATCAACGGTCTTGATTTGATCTGAGTTTCATCGCGCCATACCTACTGAGTTTCATCGCACCATCTCTTCTGAGATTTAATCTCTGCATATTGTCCAACTATTTGACACCAACCATTATAT
>SNQJ01S0007350.1:161409-175377 GCA_010110895.2 Picea sitchensis | reverse complement strand
TTTTTTATTTTTCTTTATATTTTTTTTTATTTTTTTTAAAGAGATTTAGGTTGGAAGAAGGATTACTCCCAATTTTTGCCTGAGATATTCAAATACATCTCTGCTTAAGGGTTTTGTGAAAATATTTGCCACCTGTTCTTGTGTTGGAACATATTCCAATTTAAGGTTCTTATTTTCATCATGATCTCTTAGATAGTGGTATTTTATGGGAATGTGTTTTGATTTGGAGTGTTGAACAAGGTTCTTAGAGAGACTTATCGCGTTTGTATTATCACAGTGGATAGTAGTAAGTTCTTCAAATAATATTTTGATGTCTTGTAAGGTTTGTTTCATCCACTCCACTTGTGTGCAACATTCTGTTGTTGCAATATACTCAGCTTCAATGCTAGACAATGATATTAAGGATTGTTTCTTGCTTATCCAAGCTACCAATGATTCTCCCAAAAAGAATGCTCCTCCACTTGTAATTTTCTTGTCATCTACACTACCTGCCCAATCTGCATCTGAATAGGATTTTAAAGTGAATGAATCCTTGCTAGGGTACCACAAACCAAGATCTATGGTTCCTTTCAAATACCTAAAGATTATTTTTACAACTTGAACATGGCTCTCCTTTGGTGTTGCTTGGAATCTAGCCACCATCCCAACTACTTGCTTGACATCAAGTCTAGAAGTTGTTACATAGAGTAAAATCCCAATCGTTGATCTGTAGTGTTTTGGATCTACATCTTTGGACTCATATTCCTTGCTTAGTTTGCATCCAACTGTCATAGGTGTACTAACAGGTTTGCAATCCTCTAACTAGAATTTCTTAAGCATATATTTAACATACTTAGACTGATGTAAAAAGACTCTTCTTCTGGATTGTATTATTTGTAGTCCTAGAAAGAAATTTCGTTCACCAAGCAAAGATATTTCAAATTCTTGCTGCATCCTCCTAGAAAAGTCCTTACACGTTTTTTCATCATCACTGCCAAATATAATATCATCAACATATACTTCCATAATAATCATGTTATTACCAACAATTTTACAATAAAGATTGCTATCTGTTGATCCTCTTTTGAGGCCTTGTTTTTGTAAATAAGAATCTAGCCTTGCATACCATGCTCTGGGTGCTTGTTTTAGCCCATAGAGTGCTTTCTTTAATTTATAGAAATAGTCTCCTTTGTTTAATTTGAATCCTTCTGGTTGCTCAATATAGACTTCTTCTTCTAAGTTTCCATTGAGAAATGCTGACTTGAAATCCATTTGGTACACTTTAAATTTTTTGTAGCTGGAGAAAGCTAAGAACATCCTAATTGCCTCTAATATGGCCACAACTAAAAATGTTTCTTCATAGTCTACTCCTTCAACCTGAGCATGCCCTTTACATACTAATCTGGCTTTGTTCCTGATTACTTGCCCATTCTCATTCATTTTATTTGTATACACCCATTTAGTTCCAATTACATTTTTATTTTTTGGTCTTGGAACTAGTTCCCAAGTTTGATCTTTTTCAATTTGGTCCAATTCTTCATTCATAGCATTGAACCAGTTCTCATCTTTACATGCCTATTTGATTGGGATGGGCTCAATTTGTGACAAAAGTGTTATTTATATTTGATACAACAATTGTCTTCTTGTGTGCACTCCATCACTCTTATTTCCAATAATCAATTCTTCGGGATGATTCTTTTGAGTCATTCTTGAGGTTGTTTTTGTGTCTCTTATTGGGGATTCTTCTCTTATCTATTATTATTGAATATCTTCTTCGTATTCACTAGTATCCATATCATCCTCTTCCATTTCTTCTTTATTCTCTTATACTTCTTATGATTGTGTACCAACTGACTCATCATCATCTTCATCTTCACTGACAAGTATAGTTTCTTGATTTTTGATCCTTATCATTTTTAGATAGTCCACCTTGACATATGCACTCTCAACAATCTTGTGTAGTCTAAGATTGTAGCATCTGTATGCTTTCTTGTTAGAAGCATATCCAATAAAAATACCTTCATCAGAACTGGCATCAAATTTTCTGAGATTCTCATCAAGCCTTTTGATGTAGCACTTACTTCCAAAGACTTTGAAGTATTTTACTGATGGATCTCTTCCAAACCATAGTTCATAAGGAGTCATATTACTATTAATACTGAGCTTGCCTCTGTTCAATATGTATACTACAGTGCTTACAACTTCCCTCTAATATCCATCGAACAATTTTGCATCATTAAGCATAGTCCTTGCAGCCTCCTGAACTGTTCTATTCCTTCTCTCAGCAATCCCATTTTGCTGAGGTGTTCTGGCAACAGAGAATTGTATTTTTATTCCATGGGTTTCACAGAAGAGATCAAACTCTTTTGAAGTGAATTCACCACCATTATCTGATCTAAGGCATTTAATTTTTGTCTCCTTTTCATTTTCAACAAGGGTTTTAAAGGCTTTGAATTTGTTAAGTGCTTCTGATTTTTCTTTGAGAAAACATATCCAACCCATTCTAGTAAAATCATCAATGAACAACATAAAGTAGGACTCTCCTTGCAAGCTCTTGGTCCTTGTAGGTCCACAAAGGTCAGTGTGAACAAGCTCTAAAGATTTCGAGGTTGAGTATTCTTTTTCTTTGAACCTTATTCTAGTTTGTTTTTCTAGTTGACAGTGTCTACACATAGTATTTGATGACTTTATGATCTTTGGCAAGTTTCTTACTACACCAAGATTGTTGACTTTCACTAGATTGTCAAAGTTAATATGTCCCAACCTTCTATGCCATAGCCAACTTTCATCTACTAGATTCATATGACAATCCTCATTCAATTTTGCATCTAGTATATACACATTTTCGGGAGTTCTAGCATCAGTACCAACCAGTTTTCCTGTGTCTTCTCTCCTAATCTCACATTTCTGGGAATCAAAGATGAAAAAGTGTTCCCGATCACAGGTTTGTCTGACACTTAATAGGGTAGGTTTCAGTTTTTCAACAAGCAACACATTCTTGGCTTTGTCTTTTCCCAAGCTCACAATGCCTTTCCCAGGTATGTTACCTGACGCATTATCACCAAATGTAACTTTACCTTTTTGTTTCTTTAAGTTCAAAAACTTGTCTTTGTTTCCTGTCATATGTTTTGAGCACCCACTATCAACATACTAGAGATCTTCTTTATCTTGGGCTTTTAAGGCAATAAGACATTCCTTCTTTGGTGATTTTTCTTTCCAAATCTTTTTTTGCTCTCTAATGAATCTTAGTTGTTCTGAGACTTCCATTAATTTGCAATTATTGGCCTTATGTCCATAGTTATGGCATCTGAAGCATTCTAGGTCCACTTCTTGTAGAGGAGCAAAGGAGTTATAGTACATGATTTTGACTTGATTTACTGCTTGGTTATATTTACGGTCATAGTTCTTAACCCTCAAATGTTTCCTTCTATATGCTCTACAATTCATAGTTGTGTGTCTGAAATTAGAGCATGCAAAGAAATAACCAAAGAAAATGTGAGGATACCTATTTTGATAGAACTTATTTGGTATTGTCTTATCTTTCTTCTTGATGCATGGAAGTGGTCCTCTGGAGTTCTGATCATTTCTTGTCTTCTCTTCATTTTTCTTCTTGAATGTATTGAGGAGAGTATCTGCATAATATTTTGAATTAACTTGGCTTTCTTCTTAAGAATAGCCTATTCCATTTTTATTACCTAAATCCCTTTGTGTGGTAATAATCTTATCTAATATTTTAGAGCTATTTTATATTTTGTTTGAATGAGTTTTGCATCAAGTTCTTTTCTCAGGTGAACTATTTATGCCTCCATTCTTTCACAGGTTATTTGTTTTTCTTTAAGAGACTTTTCCAGACTTTCTTCGATCCTATTTGCTTCTAGGATTTGGTTTTTCAGGTTTCTCATGAGTTTCTCCATCTCCTTTTCTTTATGTTCATGTTTTTCTTTTTGTTCAACTACAAAAATTTCCAGTTGTCTATATCTGGTTTTGTATTTTCTTAATTCATCCAAGGCACTGAGAAGTTCTTCTTCCATATTAAATTTTGCTTCATCTTTTGACTCTTTCTCATGTTTAATTTCCTCTATCTCATTAGACTCTTCAATACCTAGAAAAAGGACTTCATCATTGTCAGATTCATCACTATCACTGGACTCTAATGAACTGTTGTTTTCTTCTTTTGAGTAGAAATTATTTTTCCCTTTGTAAATTTTTTTCTTGTAGTTGGGTTTTTCCTTCTTCTTGTATTGTTTAGTTTTGTTTTCTTCATATTCAAGGTCCTCCTTGGGATAGGGACACTTGGCTGCAAAATGGCCAACCTTGCCACAGATAAAACATTTGAAAGGCAGCTTTCCTTTGTACTTCCCTGCTCCTTTCTTAAGTTTTCTAATAAAATTAACTTCTTCCACATCAGATTCTTCATGATGATCGGATTGAGGTTTTTTCTTCTGAATTTTTGTTTTCTTGAGCACCTTGAAGGTTGCCTCTCCCTGTGGGAGGTTCTCATGACCTAATCTTAACTCCTAGGTTGTGAGGATTCCATACAATTCATCCATAGTGAGATTATCTAGATTTTATCGATCTTCAACAGCAGACACTTTAGGATTGTATAGAATAGGTAGTGTTCTTAGTACTTTTTCAACTAGCTCATTGTCTGACACTTCTACTCCCAATCCTCTTATTGTATTAACAATATTATCAACTCTTTCGAAGTACTCTAAGATATTCTCTTCATCCTTCATTTTCAAACCTTCATATTGTACTCTGAAAGTCTGGAGTTTGGCCCTCTTTACCTTGGAATCTCCTGCATATATGGTTTCCAATTTATCTCAGAGTTGTTTTGCGTTATTACAGTTTAGTACCTTAGCAAGGATTTTCTTACTCAGTCCAGATTGTAGTGTGTTTAAATCCTTTGCATGTTCCCAAAAACAAATTCTTGTCTTATGCTTCTATGGGAATGGATTTTGGAACACCATATCCCTTTTCCACTAATGTCCATACTTCCAGTCCAATGGACATGCGATATCTTTTCATTCTAACACTCCAGAAGACATAGTCTTCACCACTAAATAGGGGGATTTTTTATGACATCTTCAATTGTTGATCCATTCTAATGTATATTCCTCTTCAATTGATTTAAACCTTTTGTGAAGAGACCGACTCTGATACCAATTGAAGGATCAGATCATGTCACTAAGAGGGGGGGGTCAATCAATGACACAATTATTATAACAATTTTTCTTTTGTTAATGCAAACAGAATTTTAACACAATATTTTATCGTGGAACCCAAATGGGAAAACCACACACTCTTTTCTATTAACTGCAAAATTTTGTTTTACATGTTACATAGAAGGAAGATATTCTTCCTTTTCAATCAACACCAACTGATCAGGATGCACCCACACCCTTGTTCACCAGCACCAACTGGTAGGAGGTTTCAACCCCCTGTTTAGTCAGCTAAAACTGACAAGGAAGCACCAACTCCCTCTGCAGGAACCAACCTACCCTTGCACCACCCAACCACCCTTATTTTTTGAACCTAGGGAAACTTTTGTATCAAGTCTTTACTGCATCTTTCTCTGCTTCTCTGATTAATATATCTTTTGATTCGGACTACAGAGACACAATCTTCTCAACACTCTTCCTTGTTTATATAATCTTCAAAACGGTGTGAGAGTGATACATTGTGTCCCTTTGTTTGGACCATCGCACCTCTTCGTTTAACTTAACCATAATCATTATTTTATCATTTTTACCGTGAAGTCTTTTCATAAATTGATCATAGTTATGGATCAATTTCATCCTTTTAACTCGATCCCAAATCTCTACAATTTATTTACATAAATCGAGTTCTGCAGAGGCGCTTCCTTCAAACCATTACATTTGAACGAGTGATTCAAAAACACAGGCTTTATCAACTTTAGTGACGTATTATATTCTGCCATTTAAATCTCTTATTCAATATGACCAATGGCAGTGACCAAACGCTAGGACAAATGAGTGCTTGAGCGCTTATCAATTCAACGGTCATGATTTAATCCTCTGATGAGATGCACGAGAGTCGGGACATCAGGACTTCGTCATTCGAAACTTTGGGATTTCAACTTTTCAAATTTTCAAACCAGATCGGACAGTTTATTTCGCGGAACCGGATCAACGGTCAGATTTGATCCTTACACTCATCCTTTCACTGCTTAATCTGACGGCTAGGACTTAATCAAGCATTGAGATGGATGGCCACCATTTACTTCGACACTTCGGCTATTTTACTTACGCTATCCTTCCACTGTATTTTGATCAACGGTTGAGAATGCACCCGAAGTGTTCTTCAGATCGGACGACCCATGTCCACTTCGGGACTTCCGCATTCGGGACTTCGGGACTTAGGGCATCTGTTGATGATGAAAATCTCGAAGTAAAACTCCCATAGTGACGTAACTTTCTTACGTCACTTGATGACTTGGCACGAGCCAAGTGTCTGCCACGTCTCACTCATATTCGTGATCTGTACGTACCTGAAATGCAAATTTCAACTAGACACGTGTCATTATCTGACTATGCCATGTGTCCTTGCTGACGTGGTCTGCCACATGTCCTCGCTAACGTGGTCTACTGACGTAGATCTCTCGATGTGACACATATTCATCTCCTTGATCTAATGGTCAGAATAGGATCTGAAGGGTGTCTCAGATCAACGATTGAGAGTGACTTCAAAATTTTGGCTTTCAGGACTTCGGGTATTTCGATATCTCGACTTCATAATTCTTCCGAAGTGAGATTCCCGAAGCGTAACCTCCTCACATCTTTAGACCTGAAGTAACTGATGTTTTTTTGATCAAGATCTTATATCAACGGCTCGAACTGTCTGCGATGTTGCTTTGCCTTGGTTTAAATCCAACGGCCTTCCATCTTTTCTTATCCCATCCTTCCATTTAATTTGATCCAATGGTCATGAAGACTCTCGAAGCGGATTAATGATCAAGGATGATTTTGGAACCACAACTTGCGAGTGATTTAACTCGTCACCCAAACTCTGCAATTTGAAGTTGTGCGTTGTTGGTAAGTCAAACACAATCGTCGATCTTTGAAACTATAATATCTGATAGTCCTGACTAATTGCAGGATTGGAAATAGAATGATTTTTAATACTCCTTTCGATCTCTGCAATCCATCCCTATCGTTGATCTAGAGCATGCGTATCAACGGTCTTGATTTGATCTGAGTTTCATCATTCCATACCTACTGAGTTTCAACATGCGATCTCTTCTGAGATTTAATCTGTGCATATCGTCCAACTATTTGACATCAAACATTATATGCTAACAGAGTATTTTTGATATCAATGACAATTCGTCAAACCAGCTTATCATCACATCATGACATCGATTGTTGACATCAATGACAATACATCAATGCCACTATATCTAACAGACACGATGTATTGGCCTCCTCTGTGCAAAGAGTTGAGATGATGTGATACTCCAGATGATTCTCCTGTGAGACACAATGAGAAAGAGATCTGTTGAGTTGGAATTGCCTATGGTTGAGCACAGGTGAACGTGATCCTAGTGGTTGAGCGCTAGTGAGTGTGGTTCTCCTGTGAGATGCAGTGAGATAGAGATGTGGACATCCCTGTGGTTGAGAACAAATGGATGTGCCCCTAGTGGTTGAGCACTAGTGGGTGTATGATATCCCCTGCTATATCATACAATAGTTAGACTTACATGTAACCATATTTGTGATGTAAAGGGCATAGGTCGGCCCCACCATAAAGTGAAATATAATTAATGTAAAAGATAATTAATGTAAGAGATCATTAATATGGTAATTATTAATTATATTGTGAGTTATTGAGGTCGACCATGTTGTTCCAATAGAAAATATTGTTGATAGGCTTAGTCTAATATAAATAAAGGAAAATTCCCCATTGAGGAATCATATCATAAGTGTGAGTTTGGAAATTTCAGCAAACACTTGTTATTTGAAAAAGTGCACACCTCTCTTGGGCACTAGTCTTCTAGGGTTTGTGAGAACCCTTTTGTGTGCTAGGTTTTATGGTGGTGGAGGTATTTCTCTTGAAGAATATAGCAAAGGATTGGCTGGGTTTTCTTCCCTTGTTGAGAAGGGTTTCCCAGGATACTTCTTTCTACTTGTACACGGTATTTCTTCTTGTGATCTTGGTTGTTGCAACAAATTGTTTATGGTTCAAGTAAAATGCTAAAAATAGAATGAACTCCATGCTTGAGCCTAGCTTATTGAAAAATAAACATGGTATTAGAGCATAGCTCTTGAAGAACCCATTGCACAAGCATTAAAGCAGTCGYCCTCTCTTTTCTACAAATATGTACGACCCTCTAGGGTTTCTGCAAAATCTGTACGACCCTCTAGGGTTTGGGGATAAAATTTGGATAGGAGTGTACGGCCTCCCTCAGCGCACCTCCAAAGACTCTCAAACTGAAATTCTAAGGATTTTGGATTTTTGTCCCTAGGGTTTCTAGGGTTTCGCAATTTTCTGCATAATTTTGATTTTAGGGTTCCTGCAGCTCATTGAAGAAATGTTTCAGCTCAACAGTATTCCTATGACACTCTCAAAGCTTATTGTTGGCAGTCATAATCCCAACAAAACCTAAGGTTGTCAGTCTAACCTATAACCTAGCCATTGGGTTTTATAAGTCCAGTTGGCGAGAGTTTGTGAAGAAATATGAAAATATGAAGAACAGAACCTTAGTAGAAGATAGGCTTGATGGATCAAGCAACTTAAGCTCCTGGAATTCAAGGCTTTAGATCACCCTTGAAGAAGATGATCTTTTAAGTGTGATACAAAAGGCTTTACCAGAGATAACTACCGATGAAAAGAAGGAAATAAGAAGGGAAGAAGACATCAAGGCAAGGAAAATAATCATCTACTCAGTAAGAGATCATCTCCTACCTCGTATTGACAACCTGAAGATAGCTTATGAAATGCATGAATCATTGAAGGATATGTTTGAGATTGACAACACCCTTAGAGCCCTTACCTTAAAAGGCTAGCTTCAAAGTACCAAGATGACAAAAGGTGATACAGTTGTTACCTTATTTATGAATATATCAGAGATCAAAGATCAGCTAGGTGCCATTGGAGAAGACATATATGACAGAGAACTTGTGTTTTCCACTCTCAATATTATTCCAAAACACTGGGAACCTTTTATTCAAAGAATCAGTGGAAGGGAAAAATTACCCACTTTTGATCGTTTATGGATAGATTGTACCCAAGAATAACTTAGACTTAGAAATAGAGGCGTAGAAGACTCCCCTGATGACAACCATGCTCTTTCACTTCATACAAAGAAATAAGGAAGATTCAAAAGAAACTTTAGACAAACATTCAGAGATGAGAAGACTCCATCAGCTTCAGGTCATAATTAGAGAAGATATATTTCAGAGATCCAGTGCTTCAGATGTGACAAATATGGACATTGTGCAAGAAACTGTCCAACTAGGAAGAAAGGAAGACAATATGCTTCCACTGCTGACAATGATCCAGACCCACCTTAAAAGGATGAAGATAAGAGAGATGAGAGTTACTTCCTCTAAACCAAATACAAAATTTAGCACGACTGCAGACCCAGGTAAATTGTTTGATTTAATCATTAAACTTATAGTTGATTGCATTCTTAATAAGTGAAGGGTATTATCTCTAGTATGGGAGCCCTCGTGACTTGGACCATTATCCCTGGTATGGGAGTCCAAACCTTTATTGATTGATCATTATGTTAGAAGTCATAAAATACTGAAGAGTCGGTAGAGCACCTGAGAAGACATAAAATATATAGCAAACAAGTAAAAGAAKATATCTATCMTTGAGACTTCATAGGGAGTTACTTGACTCAGAGGGAGTCAAACAAATTGAGAAGAAGGAAGAGACATTACCTTCTCCCCTTCAATAGTTCAGAGGGAGACAGTTATTGATCCAGTTTCTCCAGTTGATATTCCCATAAACATTGTAGTAGGCCATGAAAGGCATGTCTAAAATCGACAAACTCTGCAAGGGGCAGTGGAACATACAGCTGATGGAAGTGTCGAGAAATATAAAGCAAGATTTGTAGCCAGAATATTCCCACAAATAGAGGGAGTTGTCTATGATAAGACATTTGATCCAGTAGTCTGATACACTTCCATCCATCATCCATGAGTTGGAAACTACATCAGATAAATGTAAAGACAACCTTTCTCAAATGGTGAGATTGAGGAAGAAGTTTACATCAAAAATCCAGAAGGACTCGTAATATATGACAAGAAATCACATGTGTACAAGTTGAAGAAAGCCCGATATGAACTAAAGCAGACACCTCGTGCTTGGTACGAGAAGATGGATGGACTCTTGATAAGTTTGGGTTTCAACAAGAGTGTTGCTAATCCAAACTTATATTATTACATTGTTAGTGACAAGACATTGATTTTGGTGACTTACTCAGGAAGCCTTATTGTTGGATACAAGCAAGCTTTGACTTATGATTTTGAGATGAAGGATCTGGGTATGATGCACTACTTCTTGAGACAAGAAGTATGACAGAGGACTAATGAGACTTTTCCTTAGTCAAGGAAAATATACAGTGGGGATATTAAATAAGTTTATTGTAACAAAATGCAAATCCATACACCGATGGTGATGGATTTGAAGAAAATGAATGATCATGATTCAGACAAGATTGATCCACAACTGATTGGATCACTAATGTATCTAGTTAACACCAGACCTGATTTATGCTATGTAGTGAATGTACTTAGTCAATTCATGAATCAGTCAAGACAGACTCACGGGATAGCAGTAAAACATGTATTGAGATATATACGAGGCACAGTTGGATATGGCCTGAGATATGCCTCCATTGTGGACTTGAGTTTGTAGGGATATGCCGATACAGATTGGGTAGAGAGTACAGTGGACTGGAAGAGCACATTCAATTGTTGTTTTTCCTTGGGGTTTTCCATGGTTTCCTGGTGCAACAGGAAACAAATCTCTATGGCCTCGAGTACCGTAGAAGCAGAGTATATAGCATTGAGTGTGGCAGTCCGTGAAGCAATGTGGCTTCACAAGCCTTTGACGGATTTATTTGATCATGAGATGGATTCTATTATTATAACCAGAGTTGTGTGAAGCTATTTGAGAACCATTTGTTTCATGATAGATCGAAAAACGTTGAGATAAAATATCATTATATCAGAGACATGGTGTAGAGGAAATCAGTACACGTGCAGTACGTTCTGTACATGATCAGATTGCAGATATCTTCACCAAACCGCTTGCCCAAATGAAGTTCAAGTACTTCTGTGAGAGACCTGGCCTGGTGAAGATTACCTCCCTAGCTGAGACGGAGTGTTGATGATTACATCCAAGACAAAGTTCGAGTACTTTCGTGAGATGCTTGGCCTGGTGGAGAATGCCTCCCTAGCTGAGAGGCAATGTTGATGATTATAGTTGTGTGAGACATCCTCTAGGCCATAGACTGAGTGAGTCAACCTGAGAGAGATCCCATGAGTTCGGTGTGTCCATGAGATGGGTGTTTTGTTCCTCTTTGAGATGGAGAAAGAATGTTGTGTGTACCCCTGTGTGGGTGAGGAATCCCATGAGTTGGGTGTGCCCATGAGATGGGTGTGTGGTTCCTCTCTGAGATGGAACGTTGTTCCCTTGTGTGAGGGGGTGAATCCGATGAGATGGGTGTGTGTTTCCTCTCTGAGACGGAGATGGAATGTTGTGTGCCCCTGTGTAGGGAAGCCCATGAGCTGGGTGTGTGGTTCCTCTCTTAGATGGAGATGGAATGTTGTGTGCCCCTGTGTGGGGAAGCCCATGAGTTCGGTGTATCTTTCTCTATGAGACAGAGATGAAACGATGTATTGGCATCCTCTGTGTAGAGAGTTGAGATTATGTGATACTCCAGATGATTCTCCTATGAGACGCAGTGAGAAAGAGATCTGTTGAGTTGGACGTGTCTGTGGTTGAGCACAGGTGAACATGATCCTAGTGGTTGAGCACTAGTGAGTGTGGTTCTCCTGTGAGACGTAGTGATATAGAGATGTGAAAATCCCTGTGGCTGAGCACGGATGGATGTGCCCCTAGTGGCTGAGCACTAATGGGTGTATGATATCCCTTGTTATATTGTACAAGAGTCAGACTTACCTGTAACCCTATTTGTGATGTAAAGGGTACAGGTTGGCCCCACCATAAAGTGAAATATAATTGATGTAAAAGATCATTAATATGGTAATTATTAATTATATTGTGAGTTATTGAGGTCAACCCTGTTGTTCCAATAGACACTAGTGTTTATAGGCTCAGTCTAATATAAATAAAGGAAAAATCCCCATTGAGGAATCATATCATAAGTATGAGTTTGGAAATTTCAGCAAACACTTATTCTCGGGAAAAGTGTTGATCCGGATTTTATGAGCAGAACGAAATGACTACAGATTATTAACATAGAATAACAGAGATACAGTAAAACTGGTTTTCTATTCAATAAGAAAATAAGCTGAAACTGTGAAATGCACTGGAAAACAAGCTTGTTGGAATGGTGGTGGCTTATCTCTGAGAAGGGTTGTGATGGTTGCGCTCATTCGCAAGAAGACGATTACAATGAGGCTCTGAAGGCCTTTTTACAATAAACAGGAGTGTCAAAAACCCTAGACATCCAAAAACCTAACCCTAGGAGATGAAGCACCAAAAGTCATGTGGGCCCCATTTGGGTAAGTCAGTACATCAACTTCCTAGGGTTGTAACTTTTGCATACAATCTATGTTTTAGGCACGTGATAGCCTGTTCGAAAGATTTATCCGAGGACTACAAGTGTTGACGAAAATTTCATGATGAAATTTTTCGACCAGTAGATACTCGAAAAAAACGTTGTTTAGGGCCTCAAAACGGCTCTGGAAGTGCAGGATCCGAAAAAATGCTAAAAATAGTAAATTACCAAAATTGTCATAAAGTTGTTTTGAGCCAGCTGGAAAAGGTGGGTGGCCACTGATATCCACCTGGATCAATCCTCCCTCCTTAGGAAGCAATGGTCTGCATTGCGTTGAGTTTCCCCATCAGTTGAGGAAATTTTTGTTGAGGATTCGGAGGATCCAATGTATTGATTATCGGAGGTCGACGTTTCGAGTCCATATCAGGACCCATCATGAGGACATCTAAGCCTGGGTAAAGATAAATCTGAAGAGCATAGATAAATAGTGAATTAGCGGGAGGTGGAGAAGTCTGAAGTCTAGGGTCGGCTCTAAAAATCTAGTAGTGTTTTAAATTAAAGAGTTTAGGGTTTTAATAAAGTAGTTGTATTAATGTAATGATAATTAATTGATTATTAATTGTATTAATTGTTAAATGTAATGATAAGAAATAAAATTTTATAATTTATAATTTATTTTTATTTTTATTTTTATTTTTAATTCTTATTTTTAAATTTTAGATTATCATTAAATAGTATGGTTTATAATTGTTTTAATACAATTTTTAATAAAGTAGTTATATTAATGTATTGATAATTAATTGATTATTAATAGTATTAATTTATAAATTGTATTAAATGTTATTAGTGTAATGATAAGAAATTTTTAATTAATAATTTATTTTTATTTTTAAATTCTAGTTTATCAATATAGGATTAAAGGAGAATTAGAGGGAGGGGTGATTAATACTGCAAGGTTGTTTTTAATTTGTAAAAAGTGGAGGNAGTACCGTAGAAGCAGAGTATATAGCATTGAGTGTGGCAGTCCGTGAAGCAATGTGGCTTCACAAGCCTTTGACGGATTTATTTGATCATGAGATGGATTCTATTATTATAACCAGAGTTGTGTGAAGCTATTTAAGAACCATGTGTTTCATGATAGATCGAAAAACGTTGAGATAAAATATCATTATATCAGAGACATGGTGTAGAGGAAATCAGTACACGTGCAGTACGTTCTGTACATGATCAGATTGCAGATATCTTCACCAAACCGCTTGCCCAAATGAAGT
>SNQJ01S0007350.1:131457-157619 GCA_010110895.2 Picea sitchensis | reverse complement strand
ATTCTGGAACTCACTTCTCAAAAATATCGTAGCCTGCGTGGACTCTTCATAGTATTTTTCCAAGTGACGCAGATGCTCCAAATCCTTTAGCGCGATGGACAACTCCTTTTCATCTCTCCTTTCTCTATCCAACATGGAATTTTTTATATCCATCCCTGCGCCGATAAGCTCGGATGTCTTGCTGTGTTTTGTGCTGAGCAGATTCTCCTCCATAGTGATGAGAATTGAGCTATCTAGCATGAACCTTCTCTTCTTAGTGGTCCTCTTGATGATGGCTTTCCTCTTTCTATCATGGGCGATCGCTTGTATGTCGGTGACCTCATCAACAAGCTCAGGGATTTGTTGTTCTCCCCGGGTTAGAGTGTTTCCCAAGCTCCCGGTTGTGTGTATTTGTTCTAGGATTGGATCTTGAACTTCTTTCATATGTTCTGATGGCTCGACCTCTATTTGTAGTTCATCAGCTGGTGAGGTATTGACCAAGATTGAAGAACCAAGAGTAGGTTCGGTACTTACTTGGTAATCGATTGTTGAGGTGTCGATTTCTTGTTGTCGAACTTCCTCTTTCTGACTACTCAATCCTAGCTCAGCCCTCGAGCTATCTTTTGGGGTTCCCGGCAGGTCGACCAATTCAATGTCTAAGACACTTTCTACCTCATGGTCACTCTGCAGAAGGTTTTGAATTGGAGCATCAGACTTTGGGTAGACGCCTTCTCGGGTTCTTTTTCCTCTGTAATTAGTACTGAAGTTACCAGGGAAACCCCCGAACTCTCCTCATCATCATAGATGGTTATTAGGTCGAACAAGGGGTTTGGTACACCTATTCCACTTGGCGTCCTTGATNGATTACTCAATCCTAGCTCAGCCCTCGAGCTATCTTTTGGGGTTCCCGGCAGGTCGACCAATTCAATGTCTAAGACACTTTCTACCTCATGGTCACTCTGCAGAAGGTTTTGAATTGGAGCATCAGACTTCGGGTAGACGCCTTCTCGGGTTCTTTTTCCTCTGTAATTAGTACTGAAGTTACCAGGGAAACCCCCGAACTCTCCTCATCATCATAGATGGTTATTAGGTCGAACAAGGGGTTTGGTACACCTATTCCACTTGGCGTCCTTGATAACTCAATCTGGGTTGGAATTGTCCCTGGTGATCTGATCTATGGTGATGGAACTACAGGTTTTTCTAGATCAGTGATTTCTTCTGGTTGTATTGATTCAAAGCCACTTGGCTCTCCTCTGATTGTAATTAGGTTGTCCGATGGGATCCTCGTCATCTCTACGAGATTAGGATCATTCTGTAACTGGTCAATTATTTTCTGGGCTCCCTCTAGTAACAACAATCCTTTCCTTTGTTCCTCTGTAGTCTCTGTTGCTCGAACTTATTCCCTAACTCTAAGAGCCTCTTGATTTGATTGCTCTACTGTCTCCACATGCTTTTCCTTGCTCATATCTTTGAACCTAGTCATGTTCGGGTTGTAATTCCTCTCTACTACCTCCTCCCAGTCTTGAGTGGATTCTATAAAAATTTCATCCTCAAATCTGTAATGAGCGTATGGCCAACAGGACAATACTTGTGAAGCATGTTGGGGGACCAGGCCTTTAGGGTTGTGCTTGTGAAACCGGCCTGTCGGGAACCTAAATTCGAGTTGTCTTAGCCCTTATTTTTTGGCTTGAGCGATGTCTTTCACTATGTAAAACCCCACATGGAAGTCGTAGGGTATGAAAGCTCGTTTCTTGTCCTTAACTAGTGTAGAGTTATAGCCCTAAAGGATATTCTGATAGCAAATGTCTCCCACAATGAGCCGGTCTGGTACGTGAGAAGGGAGAAAATGTGGTGCTCATGTGGCCCTGAACACCCTGATATAAGTTGTTTGTTCGTCTAGGTACCAGTGGCCTACCTTTGATATCATTTTATTGGATGCTACAAATAGCCTTGGGCATCCTTTTTTAAATAAAATGAAATAAATCTGAGTGATGAATTGATCACAAATAAGGGCATAGGATTTCTTGTACTTGTTCTCCCATAATATGCTGAAGTAGACATGAACATGCAGTTACGAAACATGTCAACTCAGATTCATCCTGGCGAAGACATTTCTTTCACAGATAACATCGAGTAAGTACGAGGCCATTTGAAACGTAGGAGCTTCTCCTTCTTTCGGCATCTGGGCATGTTCTGCACAGATGCTCAATTGCTTGGAAATTATTGCTCCCCGATTGAAGCTACTCTAGGAGATCGCCATAGTGTATGCCAGGGGCATCCATGCTTCTGAAAACTTGGAGCAGCCATTTTCTCCATACAGTCGGAAAATGAGAACCATCAAATAGATGTATGGATCCCTCAAGTTAAATGTCCCATACCATCCATTACTATAGTTTATAAACATATTGTCCTCCTTCCACCATGATGCCATCAACCGGATGGTGTCATGGAATTCATAGAACTTCACCACGAAGTTTGTGTTCAGTCGTTCCTCTAGTTCCATGAGCTTGTAGTACTTCTGAACTACTATCAGGAGAAAAAATCTGACACACCCACCATTCTTATTGTTGATTAGGCATGTTTGCATGTCTGTGTGATCAATTAGCTAACCCAACACCTCAATGCACGAGAATACTGGTGTTCGGGAGGCTACCATGTGAAATAACGAACACCAATAACAAACACCGAATGTTCAGGAAAACTTGATCGTCAAGCACCCTTACATACAGGTCGTTGTGTGGGGTATACTCCGGGTACTCCTCTCGGTTGATTCTATTGAATAGATCTCCCCATTGTGGGAGCATTGTTTTGGATCTAGTGGTTACTTCTGTATCGCTGAAGACCGGGGGTTGAATGAAAGCTTTCTTTGTCGAGGTTTCAATGACCAGCTCCACCCTGGGAGGGTATTCCAATTGCCTCGTAGTACCAGGGGAATAACCCTCACCAATTTCTGCCTCATTTAGGTTAAGTTCCCTCAGAGAGCGTCTAGTCGTCGATTTTCCTGGAGGCATTTTATCTGCAACTAGAACATAGTTAGACACTGTGTAAAATATCAAATGCATATATATAAAAAATTACAACCGCCTAATTTATAAAATTTAACACATACCTATGTTGCTTGTTTAACCTGGTTTTGATGGTCTGAGGATCAACACAAACTGAGACACTCGCTATGCTTCTTTGGATGCTCTGGAAATGGATACTTGTGCATAGACTAGAAGTGTTTGAAGCCATTTGAATTATTTAAATAGAGATGAACTTACCTTGTCACATCACCTATTCAATTCAGGATATGAGTGTGGTTCTACAAAATCTGTCACTAGATATTGATTACGTTTAAAATTAAATTCGATCGCAGGTCGACGGCGCGGGTGCGAGTTGTTATGTGGCCTATCAGTGATTTAAAATTCTTGTTTGTTCAAACGTTGCAAAAAGTAGCAATGCATGTGGGGTGAAGCATTAACTGGCCTATTCAATGACAGAATTTGATTGTATCTTGTGCTGAAAACATCACATCGTTTCACTAATCTAGATGGTGGATCAAGGGTTGGGGTTTCTCTTTCACACTTTTCATTGATATCTCTCTATAAAAATCTCTGACGTCGATCGATCTTGCCATACAGAGATGGCATGGCAAGACTGACTCAAAGGCGTGACTAAGACATCGGGAACGTTAAGATGACTCGGGATGAAACTAGACCGTAGGACACCCCTATGCAACAAAGACACATGGCACTCGAGACAGGCATCTTCATTTACTCGTGTTATTCGGAATCGATAATTTTATTAAGCTATTCATTCTAACAATCGATCCTACCCTAACGACACCGAAAAGTATCAAGGATCGACGATCGGCGATAAACTTACCCAAATGCTCCTGGATGGACTCTCTTGAAAAATTCCTAATGTCAGAAGTGCATTGGGGATTGGTGATCGGAGATACGTCAACGTAGAAACTTTCAGTGATTCAACTCCTCGATATTTCGCTGACCCTGAACCAACGCAGTCGTTATTGGCTATTGAGGGTTTATCATGGCTCATGTATACATTTAGTACTCTCGTATTTTTTTGATGTTGATGGTGATCGGTTGTCTCCTGAAACTGCGTGGTGAATTACTAACACAAAATTACTCTGCCTTTTTCCGATGTCGATGGTGCATCGGTGATCGACGATTATTATTACTATGTGTCCCTTTTATCTGCTCGTATTTTTTCGATGTTGAACACACGAGTGCGCTTATCACAATGTTAGTTGCAGATATTTAAATGGAATGCCAAGTTCTTTTTAGACACCAGGTTTCGTTTAACAAGTGCAAAAAAAAACGATTTTATCGACAAGAGTCATGAAAACAAAACAAAACATCCCTCCATATTATTATTATTATTCTTAACACACACACACACATTATTATTATTATTATTATTAACATAAATATTGTTTTAGGGCTTGGCCAGTCACCAGGAGGGTGTCGGGTTTCCCCCTCATATTTTTCAACCGATACGTTCCTTCCCCAATTTTCTCGGATATCTGGAAAGGTACGAACCATAGATTCTGGAACTTCAAATGTTTTCTCTTAGGTTCATTTGCTCTATCACATTTCAGGACTAAGTCTCCTACCCCAAAATTCTTCTCTTTCGACTTATGCTTGTCAAACCATCTTTTAACTATCTGTTGATGAGAAATGAACTTCAATTTCGCTTTCTCCCTTTCTTCTTCAAGAATGAGGAGGGTATCAATTCTCTGTTGAATAATTGATGAGGGATATCCTCTTGAACCCTGAGCAAGTTGAAGTGATGGAAGATATAACCCATTTGGGAGAATGGCTTCTTGTTCGTATACTATAAATTATGGAGAGTTTCCTATAGCTTCATTGGGTGTTACTCTATCTTCCCATAAAGCATTATGAAGCAAGCTATTCCAGTTTCTCTGATGTTTTGCGATTGTTTTCTTCAAGATTCTTACGAGGTTCTTATTAGTTGATTATGCCACCCCATTTCCTTGTGGATAGTAATTTGCAGAGTATCTTATTATAATTCATTTGTCTAGAGTGAACTATGTTAATAGAGTAGAAGAAAAATAAGCAACATTATCAAACACAAGAATGGATGCCATCCCAAACCTCGTGATCAGTTGTTGTTCTATGAATTGGATTACAACCTTTTCATTCACTTGAGTGAGAGAGATGGCCTTTGCCCATTTCGTAAAGTAGTCCATAGCAGTCAGTATGTATTTATGTTGCTTTGAATAATTTGGGGTAATCTCCCCTATAACGTCTAACACCCATTGCTCGAATGGTCTAGATATGGTCACTGGTTGGAGTGGGACAACTTCTCTCTTTTATTTCCCCGTGCTCACTTGACAATTTTTACAGTTTCTAGCATATGTATGAGCGTCTCTAAAAGGAGTAGGCCAGTAATAGTCGGCTCTCAGTATTTTGTGAGCAGTGGTATTCCTTGCAAAGTGTCCACGTGGAGGACCATCATGGAGCTCCCTAAGAACCTTTTCAGCATCCTCCCGTTTGAGACATCTCAAGAGTACCCCATCATAATTTACATGGAAAATTATTGAATTTATGAGGCGATATTGTGCCAATTTCAATTTGAGAGCTCTCCTTTCCTTAGGGTTTAGGTTTTTCGAGCAAGTCCCATGATGTAGGAGGTAAATTAGTTTTCCATACCAAGACTCTGGCCCTAGGGAAATGTATAAAGCTTCACTACACCATAATGCTAACTCATTCTCCCACCTGAGATCTTCATTTATTCGATCTTGGGCTTCTGCAGCCAGTTTGCACAATCCTTGTCCCTTAACTAGTTTGGCATGCTTTATATCTAAATCAAATTCTTGGACAACTACCATCCAATTTCCTCTTCTCTCCCCCATCTCCTGTTGAGTGAATAGGGATCGGACTATGGGATGAGGCACAATGACTTTGATGTGATTTTTTAGGATGTAATATATGAAATGTTTTACTGCTTTGTATACTGCATAAGCATGTTTGTCTATAGCAGGGTAATTCAGTTCATCCCCTTGAAGATTAGTGCTCATGAATGACACCATAGCCTCATTGTTATTGTGATCCTTCTGGGTTAATAATGTTGCTAAGGATTGCTCGGAGGTGAAAGTATAGAGGAAAAAATCCTTACTAAAGTCGGGACTTCTCAACACCGGAGCTTGAGATATGGAAGTCTTGATATTGTTGAAAGAAACTTTTCGCTCGTCGTCCCACTTAAAATCAGCATCTTTGCGAATCATTTTTTTTAAGGGTTTGATAGTTTCGACGAAATCGAGCGTGAACTTCCTCACAAAAATAATTTTCCCAAAGAAGGATTGCATAGCCTTTTTTTGTGGGGTAAGGGAAGATGAGATATTGCCTTTATTCATTCTAGATCTATACTAATTCCTGCTTGAGATATAATATGACCTAGCAGTTTCCCTTCCTCGACACCAAAGATAGTTTTCTTAGGGTTTAAAGATATTCCATATTTCCTACATCTTTTGAAAATCTGGGTTAGATGTTGGATGTGATCTTCTCTGTTCTTTGAATACACAGTCACATCATCCAAATAGACTACTACAAACTTGTTGATCAATCCCTGAAAATCTACGTCCATGGCCCTCTGGAAGGTTTCCCCTGCATTAATCAACTCGAAGGGTATGCGTTTATAAGAAAAGGTTCCCCACTTGGTTGTAACCTGGAAAATTATCTAGAAGGGAGAAAATTTCAAAACCAAACACGGTCTGCAAGATTTGTTCCATTGGTGGGACTGGGTAGTTATCCTTTTCTGATGCTCTGTTGAGATTTTTGAAATCTACAAACAGGCGGATTTCCCCAAAAATTTTCCTAACAGGAACCAAATTTGCTACCCAGGCAAAGTGTCTAACCTGAAATCATAATCTTATCATCTAATAATTTCTTAAGCTTTTGATACATGAGGGGTTCCAGAGATGGATGGTACTTCCTAAGCTTCTATTGAAAGGGTTTTACTCTAGATTTTAACGGGATTGTGTTTTGAAAAATGCGAGTGTCATAAGTTTTCAAATCTCGGTAGGAGCATGCAAAAACATCTTGATACTCTCTAAAAAGCTTGAGATAGGCTTTCCTTTCTTCTTTAGAAACTGTTTTTCCTAGCTTTATATTCTAAGGGTTTCCAAGGTTCCTAGATTTATTGTCTCGTACATGGGACACGAACTCCATGTCTTTGTGTTTGTTGACCCTTTCAATCTTTCCCTTAAGTCAAAGAGGTTCTCCAACTTGGTTGCCCCTTTCGGTATTGTGTGAAACTTTGGCTTGTTACTAGAGTGATTTGTTTCACCTCTTTGTTCATGGGAATTGGTTTCTACTAGTTGATCTTGGAATACTTCATCGTCAATAGCCAGGTCTTTAAAATTTTCTTGATTGGTTAGGAAGTCTATAATATGCTCATATCCTTTAAAGACCTTCCAATTAGAAATATTGTTGGGAATTGATGTCTTGTAGAGCAATTTGACAGTGAACCTAGAGGCTTCATAGTATTCTAAAAGAGATAGCCTCGAGGCAGTTGTGGCTAGGGAATTAGCAAGAGTATTTGTTTTCCTAGGAATCATTGTAACATTGAAGGCCTCAAAATGTTATATTAGCCTGTGCACTTCCTGTTGATAATTCCTCAAGTGGGGTGACTTGCAATGTATAGTATTGTTTACTTTCCTTACGATAATTTCAGAGTCCCCAAAAACTTTTACTTCTTTAACGTTTAAGTCTATGGATTTCTTTAGTCCTTGCACCAAAGCTTCATACTCAGCAGTATTATTAGTGCATTCAAACTCTAGTCTGCATGACAGGAAATTTCGCTTCCCCTTTGGGTCAATGAGGATACATGATGTCCCCGATCCTTCTTGTAATTTAGACCCATCAAAGTACAACGTCCAAACTTGTGAACGAAATTTATCAACTTCTTCATTTCTAGTTATTTCCTCATCTCCGTATAATTTTTATTTTGTTTCCAATAGAGGTTTTTGACATAAGAGGATTTCTTCTATCATTTCTAGTAAATTCACTTGAAAATCCATTTTGAAATTTTGAGTGAGAGGGATATCAGACGAGAGAGGGGCGAAATTGCCGAAATCAAAATCGCAGGAGTAGTTTCCTAGCACGGGGAAATCTGGCGACGAGAGTTCGTTGAAGGCTTCTAAATCAGTGACAATATGTTTGAGATACCTCTCCCTATCGATCCTAATCATGTTGGCATGTCCCGTTAATGGCAATTAGGGGTGGGCCCAGTCTGTGCTAAAGTATCCATTCAATTTCTCGGACTAATCTCGACCAAGTAGCATTCCATAAGCTTTCGATATATCTACTACAATGATGTCAATTATTTGAACAAATTTCAAGTGCGTAGTCATTCTTATCATGACATCCTTGAGTTCCCCAATAACTTTCACCTGAGTTATGTCTAGTTTTATAACGTGTTTATCACTCTTGAGCGGGACTGCATTTAATTTCTTACAGATAGATAGCGACATGGCATTGGAGGATGCCCCTGAGTCGACTAAACAATTATGGAGATTTCTATTGAATACTTCAAACATTAAAAGGAAAGGTGGGACAAAAGGATTTCATTTTTTATCTACAAAGCAAGCATTCACGTCTGGTTTATTCTTTGGATCTATGGGAGTTGGGACTTCCCCTAATTCAGCGCTTGTTATAGGGGCTTCTATTGACTTTAAGGCTTTTAACAGAAAGTATTTTTGCTGAGGAATTCTACACATATCCATGACCGACACATTATCCTTCAACATTTTTAAGTCTTCTACTATGTTGTAGTCTAGCTTGGGTGACTCCCATGTATGGATGTTTATAGGATTCCTCTGGGAGACAAGAGATGCTTTCGGGTGATCAGTTGTTTTTTTTCCTCTCGAATTTTGGACAATGGTAAGGTCATTTGAGACCGTCCGACCCTTACTTCACATTTGCACAGCCAAAACCTCAGTGGGTGGTTCAGAAGGAATTGACAAGTCAGGATCCCACAGCAACATGGTTGTTTCTTCCAAAATGGACACTATAAATATGTTTCATGGGTGTGCTAGAAAAATAAGAACTTCAAAGGATTTTTATGCTGGAAGAATTCTTCTTGGAGAATCCTCTTTTCTCTTGGAATCATTCAAGCACTATAGCAAGGGCCATTCCACTCACCTCTTGAGAGGATTGGCATTGTATTCCTTCACCATTGTCACTTGTCATTGCATGAAGAGAAGAGCTCTCTATTAGGGAACTCAAGATCCCTCTCAAGGAGGAAGAGAGGATTCATAAGTCATTGCATTTCTCTACGATGTTATCCTATCAATATATTGATCCATTTGGTAGGTATATGATTGTCATTTTTTGTTTTTCATGGTTCTAGTTCTTGCAAGCTTCCCTAACATTTATTTCTCTTTGTTTTTAGTCTTATTTCCTTGTTTCATGTGTATTTGGTTATATAATCAACTCAAAAACATCTTTCTTGTTTAGCTGACTTAAATAGGCAAGTAAGTGTTTTGTTTTTTATCATCCGTGTGAATAAACCAACACAACAATGATTCCTAAGGAGAACGTAGTTGGTTATCATGTCATTTGCGGATAAGTTGGTGATACTTGGTAGATGGAATACGTGTGTTGTGTATACAATAAAAAGAAAGCCGGATGGAAAGGTGCGTATTGTATCTACATTAATCATGAAGAGAAGCTAAGTGCTTAGAGTCTCAAATTTTTGTAGTATTTATAAGAGAAGTGGATGAGAGTGGAGTGGGGATGTGTGTTCTACCAACTCTTTCCAATATCTTGGGTGAGTTTGCAGATCAAATGAATGATTTTTTGATTAAAGTGATCCCACCTAGGTGCATGATTGACCATTATATTGAGCTTGAACTAGGTTTGTAGCCTCTGGCTTGAGCTCCCTATCAACTTTTTAGACCAAATTTGGAAGAGTTGAGGTGGAAATTGATTGAACTTATCAACATTGGCTTCACCAGGCCTTCTAGGTCCCTATATAGTACACCATACCTCTTCCAAAAGAAGTGCATGCCAAAGTTAATGATGTGTTTGGACTATCATGCACTAAACAAGAATACCATCAAAAACCAATACCCCTTACCTTTGACAAGTTGTCTAAGGCCGAGGTTTTCTAAAAGTTGGACTTTAGGTAGGGATATTACCAAGTAAGGATTGTGGAAGGAGATGAGACGAAGATAGCTTGTTTGACAAGGTATAGCAGTTTTGAATTTTGTATTGTGCCTTTTGGATTCCGCAGTGCTCAAGCTACCTTTTTCACCTTGATGAACGATGTGTTCAATACATTCTTGTACAAGTTAGTTGTTTTCTACCTAGATGAAATTGTGATGTTCAATGAGATCATGGAAGACCAAAAGAGGCATTTGGAAAAAATCTTTGAGGCACTAAGGCAGAATCAATTGTACTTGAAGAAGTCCAAGTGTGTCTTTAGGTAGACCAAAATTCCACTCTTGGGCCATTGTATTAGACAAGGATGCATCTACATAGATCTTGCAAAGATAAGGGTGATTGAGGATTGGCAGGAACTACGAACAAATCGTCAAGTAAGGAGTTTCCTTGGTTTGGATAAATTCTACTGCATATTTGTTGAAGGTTACTCTAATATTTCGACACCAATTAGTGATTAGTTGAAGAAGAATGAACCATGGAATTGGATGGTGAATTGCTAGGAAGCATTATGTGAAATGAAGCACTGACTTTTATCGACATCTATGTTGAAGCTACCATACTTTGAGCAATCATTTGAAGTGTAGATAGACACTTAAGATTTTTCCATTGGAGTATTTTTGTCACATGAAAGTCATACAATGGCCTATGAGACTAGAAATGTATAGGATCTTAAAAAAAGGTACCATGTCCATGAGAAATAAATGACTAAAATTGTACATTTAATATAAGCATAGAGGGACTACTTATTAGGAAAATCATTCATTGTGAAGATGAACAACGTGGCAACAAGTTACTTTTCCACCCAATCAAAGTTGTCACCTAAGAATGCATGGTGGCAAGACATCTTGGTGGAGTTTGACATGACCATTGACTATTAGCCAAGCAAGTTGAACATAGCAGTGAAAGCCTTTAGTAGGAAGGCATAGCTTGTATCCTTATAGTAAGATGTTTTTTTAGTTCTCATGGGTAGGCAGGTGTAGGTTTTCATAGACTTGCAAGATAATATCAAAGATGTATTGAATAAGGATCCCATAGATTTGAACATCATGAAGCAATTGAAGGAGGGAAAAACAAGGAATTTTGTATGGACAATGGATATTTGTACTTTGGTGATTACATCTATGGCTATGGTGGAATGGCATTACTATTGGGAACCTGTGAGGTGATATGTGGAAGAATACATCCAGACTTGTCTTGTGTGCCAAAAATACAAGGCATACACCATAATCCAAGCCAGAATACTCCAACCTTTGTCAATGCCATAGAAACCTTGGGCAAGTGTCTTTATGGACTTCATCGCTCAAATTCCAGTTTCACAAGGGTATAATGGGATTATGGTAGTTGTTGATCGACTTTTTGAATACGGAATATTCATGCCAATTTAGGTTTCTTGTGTAGCAAAAGAAGTTGCAAAGTTATTCTTGAAGAGTGTTTTGAAGTACCGAGTTCTCCCATTGAGCATTGTGTCAGACAAATAAATAAGGTTCATAGGGTGGTCTTGGATAGAGTTGTTCAGGATTTTCAAAACCAAGATGTTGATGATTTCAATTTGTCATCTTCAAATTGATGGGCATATTGAACATATAAATGGCCTTTTGGAGGTTTTCCTAAGGTATTTTGTTCATGCAGACCAATTGAATTGGCCAAAGTTGTTGGATGTCGCCTAGTTTAGTTACAACATGCAAAAGAGTTATGCAACAAGACACAATACATTTGATTTGCAAAATGGACAACAACAATTGACACCGTACATAGTTCTATAAAGATACTATGGGTGCAACCCATCAACCTTGGGGTTCATGAAGGGATGGAAATACATATTGGAGATGGCTCATGTTCACTTGCGAACACAATGGAAAGGATGAAGTGTTTGGTAGATCATGATAGGAGGGAGATAGAGTTCAAGGCCGTTGACTTAGTCTGCAAATTTCCATAAGGAGAACAATTCAAACCAGCATGTCTAGTGCTGTTATGGCAGTTTGAAGGACCATTCAAGGTACTTGAAAAGATTAGTAATGTCATTTACAAATTGAAGTTATTGAACCACATGAAAGCTCACCATTTAGTTTTTCACATCAATCGGTTGAAGTCTTGTAGGATTGATGAAGGTGATCCTGTTGAAGTCTTGTAGGATTGATGAAAGTGATCCTAGCAGAGTTGCACCATACAAAGCCCTGCATCGATCACAAACAAGCCATATCTAGAAGTGAACAAGATACTTGCACATAGGACTTCCCACTTCAATAAGAATCTAAGGTATGATTACTTTATCAAATGGAAAGACAAACTTGAAGAGGAGAACAACGGGGAAAGGAAAGAGGCATTATGGTAATATGAAGACAAGATCTGAGAATTTCAGAAGTAGAAGCTTGGGGCACTTAGAAAAGAATTGGTTGGATGTTTCTTAGATGGAAACAAGTTCAGTTGGGGGGGGGTGTAAGGCATCTGCCTATAGATGGTAGTAGGCACATTGCCTAGGTGGGCGCGAAGGGTTGTCGTAAAAGGTTGCAATGCTAGACATTGCCTATGTGATCAATGGATTGTGGAGTGAACTATTCCATGTTGCCTTAATATGACTTTGGATGCCTTGGGTGCATGATTAGGATGTGCATACCCAAGGGGATAAATGTCCCTTAGTCATTGGAGTTACCTTTAGGAACACTTGGGCGCACTACTAGGTGCACTCACACACACTAGGTGCACACATGTTGGACACACTTGTTGGATGTGAACGATCAGCAAGTGGTTGATGTTTGGACAACATCGGGAAGACATTCTCCTAGATTAATAATTAATAATATAATTATTGATTATGAAATAATATATATAATAAGTAATGATAATAAAAAATAGTTACATATTATCCAAGAGATGCATCTTTTCATGGATGGTCACCATGTGTTCTCTATATATGGAACACTCATCATTGTAATCATATATCTATCTTATATCATCTCATATAAAAATTCAACATGGTATCAGAGCAGGACTGGGCTTGACTCCCTCACACTCCCTCACAAGAGGGCCCAAGAAAATGAGAGAGATATCTTGCATTTTGTGTGAATATTTCTACATTCCTGCCTGAGAGATGATTCTTATAGATGCAAAATGGAGTTACATAAGTCAAGATATCATGGTGTGAAAATTGACATAGTGTGGGTTTGATATGAAAACCTATTGGTTGAACCCAAGTAGGGATGGACGCCAACCTTATATCTACAGTATGAACTGAATTCCCCAAACTAAAAATGTGTATATGCATTAGAAGAAAGTGTTGGTTGTTACATTGGTGTAACAATGTATGTGTGTTGTCATAGGGTTTGAAGGGATTTCTGAAAAGACATTTGGATTAATGGATTCAGGTCACTACCACCAGCAACGATGGAATACATGTGAAAGGGAAAGAAGGTAGTTTCTAAGATTATGCCTTCTTCTAAAGAAAAAGAAGACGTCGGGTAAGTACAAGATCGCATTTGGTACAAAGCCTGTGAAATTCCATACATTCACTAAGCTGGAAAACCTTACAGTTAATAGAGTTGCGTTGTATAACGTTGTAGTAGTCATAGTAACGTTGAATGAAATACCTCTCAGGAGATATGTCATTACATTTTAACAGAGTTAAATGGGATCTTAATTCAAATAATCATGCAGTCGGTGGTTTCGTTCCAATTGTTAATTGTAACGAAGGGGGAAAAAATTTTGTAGGAAAAGACTCTTTGTAGATAGAGACGAGGGTAAAATTATCATGTCAATTTCTATGTGAATGTGCATGCCAATGGGTCTGGGCACTATGTTGGTGCATGAACCTCTTCATCAAAAAGTACGAGGTGAGCATGTCACTAAAATCAGGTTTGGTAACCAGTTTTGTTGAATTCTCGTTAGTCTTGGGACACTGTCATTACATATCCTCGGGATGCAAAATTAGTTAAACACTTGGCATTGATAAAAATGTGAAATTAGTTAAAAGAGTTGGTAGTTACATGTATATATGAATATATATCAAAATAATTCCAAATTAAATAGAAGAGTTGGCATGGAGAATAATAGGGTTTGGAAACCCTAATATCCACAACACACACCTAATCACATAAGAAAAACATGTTGAAGAAAATAAGGATATGTGTCGTTAGAATATTTTCTTTTGGAGTGAATGGTTTCATGAGGCAAATTATGACATAAATGAGGAAGAGTTGCAGTGGTTCTCCTCATTGCCAAAAGTAATATAAAGCCTTTTTTCCCTTGCAAAAAAAACAATGCTTTTCGAAATTGATATTGAACCAATGGATGGTCTTGCTCCAATGTGGGACAACGATGTAATATTTTAAGCAGTCAAGACTTGAATATGACAGTAGTGAATGTCATAGGAATTTAGAAGAAAGACAACTGGTAGTAAGGGTCATTATTTCTGATATGGGAACCCTTATTTCTTTGAAGGAACATTTTCCCTGGTATGAGAGCCTGGAAGATGTCTTATTGTATTTGAGCCAATTTCCCTAGTAAGGGTGCTCAATAATGTTATGCATGTCATCAATATTGTCAATGTGCAAGAAATGAAAAAGAAAAGGAGATCAGTCCCCTTGATATTCTCTCTTTCTGGTGCAGTCTCCAGAAGGGGGACCTGGTTAGTGGACAGTGAGATCACATGGCAAGTAGAGTGATCTATTTTGAAGTTTGAATCAGAGGGAGTCAAGACTCAAGGGGAGTCATTTAGCTCATATAAAGAATCAAATATAGAGGGAAAGACCTTCCAACATGATGTCATGGAGTGACATCACCATAAATGGTGCTCATAGACAGGTAGTCTCTAAGAGTAATGTACCTCCTAGGACGAGACCATGCCAAATAGCAGAGACATTTTCAATGACCATGAACGCAAGATATGGTGATGGACCCTATGATGAAGGAAGATACAGTATGAGACTCAGATAGAGCAGTTGTAGTTGTCCCGGTACAATGAGTCTTCGAAGGCATATCAGATCTACATCCCTAGTCAGAGACAGATTGAGGTGAGCAGAGATGTTACCTTTGAGGAGGATGTATCCTTCAGGAGATCTATAGGATCTCACATGGAGATTGATAATGAGAGACAGGAAGAGATGGTGCCTTCTCACCCTCACCCTCCATCATTTTAGATGGAGACAATTATGCCAATTGATCAAATTGATCCCATTGATCTTGTAGCTCCAGTTGATGTTCCCAAAGATATTACAGTAGGTCGAAAGAGACCTACATGGGCTCATTAGACTCTGCAAGAGGAAGAAGGACATGTAGCTCCTCGTGGTACCTTTCAAGAGAGAAAGAGACCTCAAAGATATTTGTGCTATGCCACAACTCTGAGCCACATAATTGATTATGAGCCTTTCTGTTATGAGGAGGCATCTAGTCAACCAGTATGGAGAGATGCCATGATGGAGGAGTATCAGTCCATCATGAAGAATGATGTGTGGGATATTGTTCTGAGACCTGAGGGGAAGTCTGTAGTGATTACTATGTGGATTTATAAGATCAAACACACATCTGACGAGAGCATCGAGAAGCAAAAAGAGAGATTTGTTGCTAGACGATTCTCCTAGGTGGAGGGAATAGATTATGAGGAGACATTTGCTCCTATTACTTGATACACTTCTATCCAGATGTTATTTCCCTCGTAGAATCCATGGGTTGGATACTACATCAAATGGATGTGAAGGCATCCTTTCTCAATGGAGAGTTGAGGAAGAAGTATACATCGAGCAGCCAGATGATTTTTTGATACATGAGAAGGAGTATCATGTGTGCAGGTTGAAGAAGGCCCTGTATGGACTCAAGCAAGCACCTGGAGCTTGGTATGCGAGGATTTATGGACACCTGATGAGTTTTGGCTTTAGAAAAAGTGTTGTTGATCCCAACCTGTACTACAAGACTATTAATGGCGAGTCTCTGATTTTGGTCCTCTACGTTGATTTATTCCTCACCAGTACAGAGAGCCTTATTGTTGAGTGAAAGTATATGTTGGCCTCTAAGTTTGAGATGAAGGACCTTGATATGATCCACTAATTCTTGGGAATAGAGGTGTGGAAGAGAACTGATGAGATCTTCTTGAGTTAGGGAAAGTACACAGTTGAGATATTGAAGAAGTTTGGGATGTTGAACTGTAATCCCATGGCTAAACCAATGGTGATGAATCCAAAGAAACTAAGTGTGTACTCTTCTGATTTCGACAATATTGATCTGACCCTATACAGACAGTTGATTGGATCATTGATGTATTTGGTTAACACCAAACCAAATATTAGCTATGCAATGAGTGCACTTAGCAAGTTTATTATTCGGTTGAGACAGACACATTAGATTGTTGTGAAGCATGTGTTGAGATACATGCAAGGCATAGTTGGAAATGGTCTGAGATATACTTCCAGTATTGACATGAGATTGCAGGGATATATTGACTCTGATTGGGAGAGTAGCAAAGTGGATAGGAAGAGCACCTTCAGGTGTTGCTTCACTTTGGGATCTTCCATGGTTTCCTAGTGTAGCAAGAAACAGACTTATGTGGCTTTGAGCACTACAGAAGCAGAGTACATTGCATTGAGTGTGGTTGTCCACAAAGCAATGTGGCTTCACAAGCTCCTTACATATTTATTTGGACATGCCTTGGATTCCACCATTATTAATTGTGATAACCAGAGTTGTGTGAAGCTCTCATAGAATCCAGTGTTTCATGACAAATTGAAACACATTGAGATCAAGTACCATTACATCCAAAACATGGTGCAAATGAAGGCAGTACCGGTGCAATACCTTCCTATAGATGAGCAGGTTGTTGATGTTCTTAACAAACCCCTTACCAAGATGAAGTTCGAGTACTTATGTGATAGACTTGGCATGGCAGAGAATGCCTCCCTCGTTGAGAGGTAGTGTTAATGTTTGCATCTTCGTGAGACATTCTCCAAATTGTACTCCTCTGTGACTGAGTTGATTTAATCTGTGAGGACACTTATCTGAGAGGGATAAGTGGGTTTTGGCTTATAGCCCAACATCCCTTGTGGAGAGAACATGAGGACATGTCCCTTGTGGAGAGCACATGAGGACACGTCAAGGGAGTTGACCTTGACCTCACATGCTTTGGGGAGTTGAACCTAGTGTTTCTAGAGGGAGTAGCCTCTAGAAGTCCAGATCCTACTCCTCTGTGACTAAATTGAGTTGATCTATGAGGACACTTAACCAAGAGGGATAAGTGGTTTTGGGCTTATAGCCCAATGTTCCTTGTGGAGAGCACATGAAGACACATCAAGGGACTTGACCTGGACATCACACACTATGGGGAGTTTACTCTAGTGTTTCTAGAGGGAGTAGCCTCTATAATTCCACATGGGAGTTCCATGTGTGATAGACCTTTCGCTACAATGTCCTGAGTAAGCATTAGGCGGACCTTATCCTAGATTGGGTTGCAGACCAAGGGAGATAAGATACATTTATCACAAAGGTGTACTTGTGGAAAATGGGCCCAGGTGTAGTCCTTCCTTGATCATGACAAGGAATAATATGGACTCGATGTGATTGAGGTGATTTCCACGTGTCAGTTAGCATCGAGATGACATTCACTCACAGGGGTGTACCTGTGGTGAACGAACCTGGTGTGGTCTTTGTCCTAGTCATGGTGATTTGAAAAAGAATGATAAAGACTCAAGATGTTATATGCTATCACTTGTGGACCGAGAGTGAGCCTGATCTCATAGAGAGACAATTGGCTCTGTAACGACCCTAATTAAATAAATATTTAAAGAATATAAAGTAAAATTAATTAAAGAAAATAATTGTGATTAATTAAGTAATACTCTAACTACATATCTCATTTAATGACCTGAGAAATAAATATTAAAAGATCGATGAAAAATGTTTAAAATGGTGGCGTATGCAGGGCGAGGAGCCCAGAAATCTCGAGATGATAAAATATTAATGAAGGGACGAAGGACGGGGGTGGTTGTGAAGTAAATGCGTGAGTCAGCTGGGAGGAATAAGGGATGGGAAGAGGGGGACGTGCGCACCATTCGAAGGAGGGGGAATGGATGTTGTGGACTGTATTTGTTGAGCCGACTGTATTGGCGGGGACTATGGTATTGGGCCGTGAGCATAGAGCCTCTGGACGGTTGTGTTTTGCCGTGAGCAGAGAGCCTCTAGACGGTTGTGTTTTGCTATGAGCAACGAGTTTCTGTGCACTATTGTATTTTGTGGACTTTTGGCTTTACTGTGAGCACAGTAGTTTTGAGACTGTGGCTTTTGATCAGGGGAGGCATTGAGTTGCTAGAGGTTTTGGGCACGGAGGGCCAGGATATCCGTAGATATCCTGGAGCTAGGTAGTTTTCCTAGTTGGCAGGGAGGACAGTAGTTTTGGGCAGTTATTTTCCTGTTTGTGACAGGGTTGATCTAGTAGCAGGAAGCATGAAGGCAGCAGCAAGGCACAGTGGCAACAATAATTAGCATCAGAACCAGGTACTTTGTTAAGTTATGTATTTATTTCTTTCTGTCATTAATTCAGTATTTATTGATAAATCTAAGTTACTGAAGTTGTTGTTATGAGAATCACTATTATGCTAAGAAGTTACTGTTTCAGTTTACTTTCATAAAATGTTTAGGAAACTTAAATGATGTTTAGAATTATATGGGCATTACAGGCTCAGAGGGAGAGTTGCAGAAGGAGTTTCCCCTCGGTTCAGGTGGGAGAGAGACATCTCCCAAGACTGATAGACAATTGTCATGAGTCTAGGGAAAAGTTTGTATACTTCAGAGACAAGCTTAGGATGATGCAGTATGTCTCCCTCGTTGAGAGGGAGTGTTGATGTTTGGAAAAAATCGAGAAGACTTTCTCCTAGATTAATAATTAATAATATAATTATTGGTTATTAAATAATATATAGAATAAGTAATGATAATAAAAAATTGTTACTTATTATCCAAGGGATGCATCCTTTCATGGATGGTCACCATATGTTCTCTATATATGGAACACTCATCATTGTAATAATATATCTATATTATATCATCTCAGATAAAAATTCAACACAAGCAAGGAACAAAAGGAAGCAAATTTGACAGATGGCACTTAGGTCCACATTCGAGTCAAGGGGCTTGTATGTGAAAGGAAAGTCTCAAATAAAAGGAGGACACCTCTATGGTGATAAGGCATAGAAGAAGGATTGATCATTCACACAAGTGTAAAAGAGATATGTAATTTGTGTTAGGTTTGGGGTTGGCATAGTAGGGTGAATTTCATTGATTGAGTGAGAAGAAGAAGAAGACAAGACCTATAGGAGGCAGACATGTGGTTGCTTCAAGGGTTGGATTGATGGTTCTTCTAGGCATGTGTGCCTTATGTAATTCTAGTTTGTAAATTAGCCTCATGTAGTTGTCCACTCTCCTCAATTATAAATTGTAACATTCTTCATATAAATATAATTAAGGTGTCCACCTTGGGTGCCCCCTATACTTGCATATTGTGGTTGCTTTACTTGGATGAATTTTATGTTCCTTGCTTTACTTTGTGTTGGCTAGTATTGAAATATTTCCTAAGTATTGTTGGGATGTTTTAACATTGTGGTTGGACGCATTCCTATTGTTGGGTGAACTTGGTTGTGTTGGACTTATTTGTCCATAAAACATACTTTAGCTTAAGGTAAAGTTATGGGTGGACATTAAGTGAAGAGGTGTAGTATGGTTGTAGTAAGTGCAAGTTGGTCAAGCCATTGTGGCTAAGGCAAGGCAATGACGTGCAACCGAAGATGATGAAAAGAAATATTTTGGGTAAGACTCTTAGGTACGTGACGCATGTAATCTAGATGTTAGCTATAGGTATGATTGATTTTGTTAATCATTGGCATGAGAGGATTTGTTGAAGGCCTGAAATTTGATTGTGGGATATGAATGTGTGCAGATAATTTGATCACAATTCGGTTGTGTAAGTAAATAAGGAGATATTCCTTATTTGTGGTTCTATAAGTTCATGATATGTTATTGATTAGAAACAACAAGGAAATCATCAAGGAGGTAAAAATTCAGTTGTCTTCTAAATTTGAAATGAAAGATATTGGTGCTACAACTTTTGGGGGGGGGGCATGGAAATTAAAAGAGATCGGGTAAGTAGGAAACTATGGTTGAATCAGAGGAAATATATTGAGACAATATTGTATAGGTTTAATATGCAGGAATGTAAACCAGTCAAGATCCATATTCATGTAGATGTAAAGTTATTTATAGATCAGTGTCTCAAGACATAGGAAGAGGAAGAGGACATGTCTCATGTTCCTTATGCTAGTGATTTTGGTAGTTTAATGTATGCAGTGGTCCGTACTAGACTAGACATTGCACATTGGGTGGAAGTTTTGAGCAAATATATGTCAAAACCAGGGAAGGAGCATTAGACAGCTGTAAATAGGGTTTTTCAGGTATTTGCATGGCACTACAGATTATGTAATTTGTGGTCAAGGAAGACCTAGTGTAGATAGAGTGTTAGAGATACATGGATTTGTTGATGCAAAGCAAGTTGTAAGGTTATATGATGACATTCGAAGTGCAATATTTCTAGCAAAGAACCATGCTTATCATTCTAAGACAAAGCACATTGATGTTTAGTATCACTTTATGAGAGACATGGTTGAAGATAAGAAGGTGATGCTAGTGAAGGTGGACACTTTGAAGAATATTTTAGATTCATTGAAAAAAATTGTAAGCATGGATAATTTTTCTTGGTGTGGAGAAGCAATGGTAAGTGTTTCCCTGAATTGTTGTTCATGTGATCCTCAAGCCCCCTTTATGCAAAGAAACAACAAGTAGGAGAATGGTGGGTATGTGTTATATTCTTTGCATGATTAGCCCCATGTCTCGAGTGCAATGTGGGGGTCACAGCGGGGATAGTATCTCCCCCTTTCTTGGGGTTCGAGGACGGCTCCCTCTAAAAAAAATGGATGGATTTTGGTCCATTTTGGGTGGTTTTGGCATACATTTTTCCAACCCATGGTTTTCTAGTTCCAGTTAAGGAATTAAGATTTTAATATAATCTAGGTCGATGGATTAGGGCTTTTGGATGTCGTGGAATCATATATTTTGTATTTACAAATGGTGAAGTTAATACATGAGAGTTAGAGGTGTGTCTCTAAACATTTGTTGGTTTTACTGGTTAAGGGTTTCCAGAGTAAATTTCTAAGTACTATTTGTGATTGCCATTGTTTTCTTTATTTTTTATAAAGAATCTATATGTGCATTGTTGTAATGTAAAGGTTTAAAACCTACACATTTGGTTGGAGCTTAAGGCCATTTTGGATAAATGAAAGTATCCTCTTCACCACTACATTATCCAAGATGTTTTGATCCAATGGAAAGATATACATCCCAAATATGCTACATGGGAACCAGCAAATATTATCCACAAATTTCTTCATCTCTATCCTTGAGGACAATGTTTCTTTGGAAGGGGAATGGCATGTTAGGGTCCCACCTTAACTCCCCTAGTTAGGATAATATCTTGTTACTTAATGTATTGGGACCATTTCTATTAATAATGCCCACAAGGTAGTAGAGATTGAAATCAATAAATGTAATTTGACATCATTAAAGAAGGTCCACTAGTGAGTGGTTGAGGCCTCATTAATGGAGGTCCCCTAGATGGTTAGGGTTTTGTTCAGTTAGAAACTATATATAGTAGTAGAAGCCATGTAGTTATTTTCTAAGTGAATATTATTTTATTTGGAGCTTTTCTCAATTGGAAGTTACCCCCTTGAAGAGGCAAATGAACATTTCTCTCGGTTCTAAATATCTATAAATATTTTCTTACGATTGTTATTTATATATTATAGTTCTATTTATTTCCTTTTTGCATTTATATTTATGTCTATATTGCTCTGAGTTTTATGTTTCATCTATCAAGGAATATCGTGGCCAATGGTAACATATAATAAATTACATGTTTAATACTATAATAAAAATGATGTGGTATTTATAGTTAAAAAGAAGAAAAGGAAAGTTTTACTGCAAGTAATTATTTAGTTAGTATTTTAAGATTTATCTTAAAATAATAACATTCTCATTCAAAATGCAATTACAATATTTCATCTTCCACTTACAAGATTGGCCTTCCACTTGGCCTAGGGTACATTAGATAGTATCCATCACACAGTCCAATAGACTTAATATCCCCTATAAGCATTCAGGTTAGTATCTTGGGTTCTAATATCATTTGTAACAACCCCAAATTAGAAATTATAGTGTGGGTTCTTACTTGAAGGATTTGGTCTTCCTAAAACTAATAATAACCAATTGCACACTAACCAAGAAGTAAATAGAATATTCCCAAGTAGTAATATAATTAAAAGAGTATTTCTTCAAACAATTCAGATTGCAGTGTAAAAATCCAACAATTAATTTAAACAACAATGGAAGCTTATAGTTAAATATCACAAATTACTTGTTTGATTCCAGTGCCTCATTGAATTTCACTTCCTAGTGCAAACCAGGCCTTCACAATTCAAGACTACCGAGACACTGGGAAATATACACACTAGAGTGTTTTTACTGCCAACCAATGTAATTACAATGATGTTGATAGTATGCCATGTGCATGGGCCTCAAACTCAAGAATAGCAAAGCTTCCGTCATTCTATAACAGTTAACCCTTCCCCAAAACCAAAAAAGGAAAAATGAGATTTTTTCCACTTCACAACCATGATATTTGTCCACCAATCAGAACAATGAGTCAAAAACATTGATCCCATCACAACTATCAACTCAATGATTAATTTGGAACAACTACCCTATTTCAAAGAAATGTACTCTCTTAAAATCCACCCCCCCCACCAAAAAAAAAAAAAAAACACAGAATTACTCTCCTCCCTAAATAGGTGTAGGGAGAAATTAATACCCGGGTTAGGTTAAACAAGTTAGGTCCTATGAAAGCCTAATCCCAAGGTCACATTTCTATCCCTGAGCTAGAAACCCTAGAACATAATACACCAATTATTCACTTAATGTAATTAGAAATCCACAATTGATTCCTCAAAGGTATCCCGTAGTTAACTCAGGTTCAATTAATCTTGAGCAAGAGGGCCATTTCCCTGAGAATGTAACATTTCCTAGTAGCTTAATCAATTTTCCATTTGAGTTTCTTTCAACATTTGACTAAGGTAAGTGTAGGTATCAAGAACAACATAATTGTCTCATCAAATAATCTTAGTATTCACATAGCATAAATCCCTAATGACACTCTTTTGGATACTCCCAACATCTAACCATGGTTAATGTGGGTCCCAAAACCAGGAAACAACAACATCATACATGTTTAACATGCATTCCATAAATAATCTAAGCAAGTCATATGACCATTCTAAATGAATCTAAATTTAAACACAAATAAGATGCCATAGTATGTAAAATAACTAGTGCTTAGGAGGGTTGTTACAAAATACATAGTAGATTCATGCAAAAATAAGATAATATCCATGAACAAATACATAGTGGATCTATATCTCAATGGACATCAAAAATATAGTTGAAACTCTAGTGTATACAATGTGATCCTCCATAGTAGCAATTCAATATCAAATGTGGTATTGTAAACAAATCAAGAGGCAATATCAATGAAGGATGCCACCCAAGACCAAGGTATTCAACCAAAATCTTTTGAAATGTATGAATTCTCACCCTGTGAATAGATGCATCAAAGTTGAACATGGAGAAACCATCTAATCACCAGCCAATAATATATATTGTTTCTAGAACTGAGGTATCCCATTGATAATGATAATGGTTGTCAATTCACATAATGCATTCCAATAAGTGATAATAGATGTGATGAGTTTGAACAAAGTAGAGCCAGTTGATTAGAGGATATTGAGAAAAACCCACTATTAAATGTGAGGAAACATATCACTATTGACTACAAGTTCCAAGGTAATAAAAGGGTCTCTCGATCCTAGTCATAGAGAAAACTAGTTGGGTTCAATAGGAGGATATTTCTTGTAAGGAGGGCCATAATGATTCCCATATCAGTCGACATGAGATAATATCAAGAGATAATGATTGATTTAAGGCCTTGGATAGTAACATTGAGAGAGCATACCATTGAGTACAACCTTCTTATGCACCAGATGAAAGTAGTGTAGGATAAAGACCCTCTAGTCAACAATCAATATGAAAATCATTGTTACAGTGAATTATTTCACCATTAATGAAAATCAAACCCAAGATATAGCATGAATCCAACCATGTGAATAAATGGCTTGGCCTCTAACATATAAAAAACCTCTCACTTAATGATGATTAATGAATGTCATATTATAAGCACAAGGAACCCTGACAATGATGAAATTAAGTCTTATGATGCTACCAATCCCTAGGTCTATCCCTCTAGAGAAATGTGTTTTTAGTCTATAGGGGTGATCCAAAAATCCTTATATGTCAATTAGTTCTTAACGCAGACACTAAACATCCAACCAGATTTCGGAAAATAAGATTGTCATGACTATTTGCAAAATATCATGTGAAAACGCTTATTTATCCATAATTTCATTAATTGATAATAACTTGCGGAAATAATGAATGCCAAAATAGAGAGAAATATAGACAGCAAATAATAAGCCTCATTACACAGTTTGATAACAGAGTTCACCCATCTTGGGCTACGTCTATGGGTCTACTTCCAAACAGTGAGACTGCTTTATTAATGCTCAAATGCTTGATACAATGATGACTTACAATGGAAAATTTGAAGACACCCTTCAATTATGCTACTCCATCCCATAAATAGAGGTTACCACTGAATTTCTCACAAAATTCTTAGAAGAATGAGTATAAACTTGACTATGTTCTAAACAGGTGCTTAAAGCCCCCCTTTTGCACGCATAACGAGACTATGGGCCTCATACATGACAAACTGGACTAAGTACTTCGTACACAGAACTTCAGTATAGAAATAACATCATCATCGTACTCTTCTTGAAAAACTGAGAAAAATGAATATAAACATGACCATATTTGGACACGGTACTCAATGGCACGCAAAATGAGTCAAATCCATAACTAAGGTGCCTCTTGCATGGAAATCTATGCACTTAACAAATTCCAATGCACCATATCATTGGCACAAATTTCCATGTTGTACTCTCTATCATCTCAATATTCATGTCAGGTTTATATAGGATAGGTCAAGCCACCCGACCCCCTATATACCCGGGCCAAATTTCTACAACTTAAATATATTGTTTTGTGTCGGTTATAACAAGTACCACGTGTGGAACGATGGTTAGCGCATTAGTGTTAATTATTTTGGCATATTGGAATATATCTCCAAATTCCTGGGGAGGTCGGGGGTTCAATACCCACCAAGCCCAACCAATTTTTGGATCCGTGAGCCAACTTGGTCTTCTGAAAGGTGCCATGTGGCACCATTTGATTGGTCCATGTGGTAGCCTATAATTGGCCACCAATGACAACTAGACATATGGCCCTAATGAATGTGCTACCTAGTCATCGTACAATCACCATGTCACTACTAATTGTACTTGCCACTTGTCTCCCATGTCACTATACAGCCCTGCCACATGTCACCCTTTAAGTGGTTCCATGCGGACCATATGGTTGCCACATCATCCGTACAGATGACACGTGGAAGTTTTTAACTCATCCAACTCGGTGCCAATTTTTCCATTTCCAGGTGACATGTGGTAGCCCCTCGTGCTGCCACATCAGCATGCTGACATCACCTGTCCACGTGTCTCTTTCTGAGCTTTCCATTTGTCATATGAATGTTGACACTGTCCTACCATGTCGACTGTATGTAAGGACACGTGTCAAATTTTGATTTGTCCAAATTAGTTGTATATGTTGGACACACCTACCACACTTAGAGGGGGGGGGTGAATGAGTGTGGGGCTCTTTTTCCCAAAACTTCCCTCTTGCACAAAAACTCATCAATTAGCATTCAACATTTATTCATTACCCATTGTTTTCATTTATAACCAGTTA
>SNQJ01S0007350.1:114480-129322 GCA_010110895.2 Picea sitchensis | reverse complement strand
CCCTCAATGAAGGTCCAAGCTGGGCTTGTTCCTCCAAAACGTCCATCAACAAGGTCCTGCAAAGACAGACAAGTGCGCCCTCCAAGGATCTCAAGTCAAAGCATCATGGCAAGTAAAATCACATTTAATACAAGAGTCATCTAAACATGTGCATCGAAAACTACCTTATCAAATTAAACAAGTGCTTAAAGATCCTATGCAATTTTGCAAGTTTAGGTATAGGAGGGTTGACAAGGTGACCTATTGGGTGGATCATTCCTTGAGTCAATGAGTGTTTCCTAGGTGGACCCTTTCTAAGTCATGTGGAGAAGATGAAGTGGATGAGGGGTAAGACTTTTGGGTATTTTGTTCATGACATACAAGGGTTTGTATTGTCTCATTTATCAGTGCCTTTGTAGAGGGTGTGTTGCACCTTCGTTTTCAATGCATCCTTTTTCCAAGCCCATTCATTTTCCATTGATTAATTAAGGTCTAGAACAACTGGGTACTCCCAATGGGTAACATAAAACTTGGGTGGCAGTACCATAGTGTCACTTGAAGGGAGAGGTACACAAAGTGCCATAGGGGTAAAGAAAAGCTTGTAACACACTTGTGTAGATCCCTTAACAAGTGGGACATTTATATATATATGTGTGTGTGTGTGTGTATTTTCTTTTGGAGGTCTTTGATCTTTTAGGAGAAATGTTTCATTGTTCTCAAGACCTCTTTGGGCGAGCATCTAGAAGGTTATAGTTTTGGATTTTGTCTTTTGCCAACTATATTCCCTCTAGGCCTTCAACCCCTTCTTCCCATGAAATGAGGTACAATCCCTTCTTGGGTTAGTACACCCGAAAATCCCAAAAGATAAGGAGATGAAAGGATGAAATGTGGAAAGTGATGAGTATGATTTGGAATGGCACGATCACTTGTCAAGGGGACCTCCCAGTAGCAAAGCCATCCCCAAGGGTGACCACATACTAGGGCACAATGTCAACCGCCAAGGTGAAACAGGGCAAAGAGCATAATTTCCAAGCAGACGTTCTATAATCAAAAGTAGTTTTAAATGCAACATATTCAAATGCCTCAAGTATTAAAGTGATACTTACCACAATACTTGACTTGTACCTCATGGAGCAAGGCCCATCGTCTTCCGGAAGCAAGCTGATGTGGTGAATGCCATCATACGAATCCAAGATGTGTGGTGGTGAAGTGGGTCTCTGTGTGTGCATGTGGACGTTGTCAGTCATCTGTCTCTCGGTACTCCATGTCTGCAAGTTGAGGGCCTTGAGACATCATCTCCTTCGTTATCCCTAGAAATTGGGGATAACATTTGGCTCCTACTCGGGGACATGTACTCATCGTAAAGTGCATGAGAACCTTAGCATCTCCTGGTCAAACCTGTGCCTACAGTGAAACATAAAAAATCTAGGGTGGCTCACTCACCCTTTGCTCATATAATTAAAAATCAAAATTTCAAAAATGACAAGTAATCTAGAAAATAAAATTTTGTATTTTTCATATAATATGATAAAAGAAATGCACGTAAATCAATAATGCAAGTAGAGCAAAATGAAAATCAAAGATGAGATGCAACTAAACTACCATGAGCAATCAAGATACAAATGCAAGAAAGCAAGATGACCTACCTACTTACCTAGGTTCAGGGCCCTGAAGGAGTCAAGTACCATCTGGGAAATAATGTTTGAGGGATCCATTCACTGGTAATGGCATCCCCGTCCCCTATGCTATGGACAAATAGTAAGAGTCTAACCCAGATATTTCCTCTATCGTGTAGGGTCCCAACCACAGACTATCAACCTTTTGATGCATTCCAGGTTTTTCTCTTCTTTTGTCCAACATTAGGACCAAATCCCCCTTCTTGAAGTCTCTCGGCTTTGCTTTACGATCAAAGGTTCCTTTTACTTTATCCTGGTTCTTTTCCATTTAATCAAAAGCCATTCTTCAAGTTTCCTCCAAGTCCATGGATTGATCAATTCGTCCTTGCAATGCTTCCTTATCCGTGGCGAAGTGTTGGGCTAATTTCAAGGCTGGAATTTGGAGGTTCATAGGTAGCTGTTGTTTGTCATTACTTGGGGCACCCCCTTTTGTTTTGTGGTTTTTGAGGGATTTGATCAAGCTTAGAGTCAAAGGAGTGCCAACTTAGAAGCAACTTGCTAGGTTTATGAAGGAAGACTTTTCAAGGAAGGCGTTCCACTAACAAAAGCATCCAACACATATGGCATAAAGATCCACATGAGATCCATTATTTAAAGGGTTCTAATTTAATTGGTTGACGAAATTGTTCCATCCTTCATAGAGTCTTTGATCACCAGTCACATGGATTTATTGCTATGGGTCGTCCCCTTGATTCATGGACCTATGGGTTGGCTGGTTGGTTACACCTTGAAGGTTGGGACATGGATATGTTTGAGAAGATTTCCACCTATGGAGTTACTCCACATGTCCATGCACTTGTTGAGGATGCTTCACTTGGAGAAGTCCCACTCTTCAATGGTACATTTGCACATATGTTCATGCATTATTGATGGAGGTCCACCTGGGAGGTTACATGTGCCATGTTATCCCCTAGCCTAGGGATAACTAAGGAGATCACATCTCGAGGCCCACCGGTTCTAGACATGGAGTATCGAGAGCCAAACGACTTGAGCATGGCCCCGAAGGGCCCCTCTTTTCTTCAGTGCAGTCCATTCATCACAAGCAGCAGTATCCATCTCACCAGCCTGGTCTTGAAGTAGCGGTGGGTCTTGCTCCATGAGGTAATGAGTCTGGGTATCATGGTATGTATCACTCTGATTTTTGAAGTACTTGAATATGTTGTATTGAATCCTTCTTCATTTCATGAGGTTTGCTTGGAAATTATGCTTTTTACCTTGTTTATACTTGGAAAGGTAACACGGTGCCCTAGTAAGTTGGTTTCCCTTTAGGATGGGTTGCTATTTGGTGGGTCTGTGAAAATTCATCGTCCGTTCCCTCCATGCTTACCACTTTCCATCCTTATTCCTTCCATTCCCCTATCCTTGTTTGGGCATTGGGATTGGCTATGCTAGAAAGGGTTGTACCTTAACTTGTGGGAAGAAGGGGCTAAAGGCCTAGAGGGTAAAAGCAACTGGCAAGAGTTAAAAGCCAATGTTGAAACCTTTGAGATGCTTCACCTAGGGATCCCCAAGAAAGATGTGAAACGCTTCTCATTAAGAAAAGGGGACCCATAAGATACATAAATACTCAAGGTACTAGTTGATGGATAAGAGGTCTCATCATGAGTCGACCTATTATGACTATGGGCATGTAGCGGTATGACACTACTACCTATCTGGTCACCAAACCAGGGTAGTGGCATAGCCAAGAGAAAGGGGGTCTCATCACGAGCCAACCTTCTCATTTCCGTGAAATGTTTGTGGATAACGCTGTCACCTCTGGTCATCATGTTGAAATAATGTAACTGCGAAGAGCATTCTTATTATTATTGTTATTGGATTAATCCCCATTGAGGATTAATCATGTCGGTAATTGTATAAGGACCAAATCCCCTTTTGTGGATTGGTCATCGGACAATTACAAAGGGCAGAATAAGAAGTCGGCCCCAACAGTTATAATGGAAGAACCAGAATTAATTNGATCTAGGAACGTAGAGATTGTTGAAATAATGTAACTGCGAAGAGAATTCCCATTATTATTGGATTAAAACCCCATTGCGGATTAATCATGTCATTATTATTATTATTATTGTTACTGGATTAATCCCCATTGAGGATTAATCGTGTCGGTAATTGTATAAGGACCAAATCCCCTTTTGTGGATTGGTCATCGGACAATTACAAAGGGCAGAATAAGAAGTCGGCCCCAACAGTTATAATGGAAGACCCAGAATTAATTAAAGGTGGGTTTACCCACCCAGAGTGAGAGGTTGGCCCTGCCAAGTTGTGACCTTTCACACGTGTCAGTTTGATATAAATAAGAGGCTAGAGCCTCACTTCAAACACACAACTCACTTGCTCATTCTCTTAAGAGGCAAGCTAAAATTACTAGTTGGAGAGAGGAGAAGGGTGGCGCATCTCTTGGAGAGGACTTTCTGTATTGGTTTGAGTTATCTCTTGAACATTGTATAAGCTATTTATGATAAGGAAGTTTTTGTTCGGTTTTCTTCCCCTAGAGGGTTTCCCAGGATAAATGGTATGTCTCTTCTGAATGTGTATTTCTCAATGATCTTGTTCTTATGATGCTCTTATCTATTGAAATGCAAAGAACTATAATAATGGCATAAACATTAACAACTTGGCCCCTAAAATTTCCCCTGATGAACACACATAAGTGTGTCTCCTCCAGGGTAAAGTAGGTTTAAAAGTAGAAAAAATATAACAAGGGAGAGTGACAACAAAGAATGTAATGAAGGTGAACAAGGTGAAGCAAACTACAATGGAGTGTTAAGCAAAGCAACACAAACAAACCAAAAATATGGGAGACCTTAGGGTCTGACCAATAAATATGAGATAAAAACATGTGGTTTAATCTCAAACTCTATAAGAACTATATGGACTCCCACCCCTACAAAAAACTCAACATGGGCACTAGAAAGGAAAAAGGATGCTAACTACGGTGACCCGTGTTAGGTAGGCATTATCCTGCAAGTGTAGGCATGAAACAAATGGAGAGTGGGTAATCACCTCAACTTGACGAGATCAATAGGCCTATAGGATTAGAGAAAAAGAGAGGGGAAATGCATTATGCATAGTGAGGAATATATCACTACATGTCAATTCAACTTTATACCTCAAGGTCACAAATGTAATTAGAACTTTAAAAAAAACACTAGTTCAAGTAACAATGAACACCATTCTTTTATGGAAGCATGAAAACACTTTTTTCAAGGTTAGATCCATCTATATAAGAAGTTTGAATGAAAAAAATACATATCCTATAGTTTAATAATGCACTATCCACAATAATTTCAAGTAAAAAGTAATCAAAAGGGGTAAAAATATGCATTTGTTACCCTTTACCTTGGCTTTGCAAACCTATGTAGAAAAAAACAATTGGAGCTCAAAGTTTCAAGGTTGAATCTAAAAAATCCACATAGTATTTTTGAGATATGCTCTAGTCAAGTAAGCCATCTACTCTTCATTTTTATCCATGATTTTCCAAATTTTAAGATTTTTTTGGGCAGTGGAACTATGTCCCAATTTATTTCTATGCACATATAGGGTGTCTTATGTTCCCTCATGGGTAAAATACCATTCCCATGGGATAGTAGACCAAAATACATTAAGGCCTACTACTGTTACTGACACATAGTAGGGACATTCCCTTAAAAAAATCAAAAGAGAATTGTTTTTACCATAATTGATTTCTCTAATGTTTTTCCATGGATACAAAAGCAAGATGAATTTATGATATTGGTGAGAGAGAACATAAAAGTGACTATATCCATGCTTTACACACTAAATCATAATTGATGCACTTCATGACTACAGGCTACTATTTTTTCAATTGTACCAATATGTGGGGAAACTTAGAACTACTACAACAAGTAGTAGGATTCTCATCCCGTGGTGGAAGTTTTCCAATTTGATGATGAGATGATTGAGATTGGCATAGAAGACATATATTTCATTACAATATTATCCTATCAAGGTGATTCAATAATATTCAAGGGAGGAAGCCATGAAAACACTTCAAATATCCTTCAAGGATATGTTGACATGTATTGTACCATTAGCACATAGAAATGCAATAGCCGATTTCCAATTAAGGATGTCATTGATCTAGCATTACACACAATTTTATATACCATCTCTTGGGTAGCTCGATCCACTTCACCACACCTTGTATCACATCTACAAATGCATTAATATGTAATGAGGTGCCTAACTCGTGAGGTTTTTTATTAGAGCATGGTTTTTCTAGTGTATCTCAAAGCTCACTTTATTGCTTAAAAAAATGGGAGACAACAATACTTTGGATACGAGAGCATCATATGCTCGTTATACATCAACAAGCTGCCCTCAATCCAAATCATGTTTTGTAGCACCATCTGAGCTAAGTGAGCCCAAAATGGAGAGGTGGCCAAAGTTGATTTGTTGATTGGGGGGGAGATAGGTCAATAATTCCTTCAATGATGCATTTTTTGACTAGTGGAAAAAACATTTATTCAATCCTTAGTACTACCCATATGTCAACATTGACTTTCGAGTTGACTTGAAGCTACCTTTACCCCCTAGAGCCTAATGGATCCCCATTGATAAGATCACTTTTTAATTTGTCTTATAATTTTTTGTAATTTTATCATATATGATTTTTATATTTGTGCAATATCAATAGTTAATTATGTAGATGTAGGACCTATGTGACCAACTAGTTTCCCAAGGAACCAACGCCAATATAGAGTGTAGGAGGAGATCTAGCTTGAGGCTCCATCTATACCAGTTAATTCCATGGATCTTCTAGATGTTGGAGAGATACTTTGAGAGGTGTAGAGGAAACTTGAGGGGTTGACTCTTGGTCTATTGACCACCCGAGAAGTAGATGTCCCAATAGAATTGTAGTGACACATGGTAGAGGTGCCCTCTCTTTAGCAAAGGTTCCTTACACATGTAGTGATTGGGATCATATATTATCAAGTGCAACTAGATTTCAAGTCCGAGTAGATCTCCTAGTTTAGACTAGTTTTGTTGGATATTATGTACTTTTTTGTATCATTCCTAGCTATTAAGCCCATTTTGTACTAATATCACACATTTTGTGTACGATGTACTCTCTACTTTTATATATACATATCTTTTAGCTATACTTATTTTTTCAAATAATGTGATTTCTTTTTAAATGAGTTTGCATTCATGTTTCAGTTTTCTTTTATTGTGACAAAGGCCAATCTAAATCCTCCTTAGCAAATGAATCCTTTAATGCATTTATACTTATAGGAATATGCACATAAGTAATAATCAAAATGTTGTTCAAGAAACCTAACCTATATAAAGTTCCATACAAGTGTAGGATCATAAATACGACAAACGTTATTCAATTGTGACACAACTAATTAGAAATCAAGGTGGATGGATAAGTGTTAAATGCGAAGAGCGGTGGAATATACCAATAATCCTATCATGAAACTATAATCAACCAAATTATTGGTCACAATACTAATACATATTCCACCTGAATGAACCAAATTGTTGGTAAATGAATAAATTACCCGCAACATGAAAGAAAGGTTCCATGTGCATCAATAATCACCATACAAAAATCCTACATACATAGGGGGTTTGGTAGCATCTATTAATCAAGCATGAAGTATGATCGACACAAATCGAAAGAAAGTAAAAATAAAATAACAAATGGAAATATTTAACAATGATGATAGTCTAATTTTAAGGTCTCATTATATCTATATGCTAAATTGACGTATGTGACCCCTTTGTTTGTGGAACAAGGGACCCCCTCCATGTAGCAATTTGATTGCTTATTCTACCAAGGTGTACATACCCCTACCTCCCTTTGAATTTTAACCTATGACCTCCAAGGAGGAAACATATGTATGAAGTAAAATAGATAAACATATCTAAGCATAAAACCTCTTCAACGAGAGCTTGTTGTGAGGTTCCTAGAGAGGAGTTCCTTCAAAATCTACCAACTCATAAGCTCCATTCCATTAGATACATTATACAATGTAAGGGTCGTGACATAACAATTCAAAATTTCCTACACCCAACTTTTCTTTACCCCTGTCATATATAAGAAAGGTCAACTTCTAAAAAGGATGGACACTCTTGTCATATTAAGCATTTACACTTTTTCATGTGCATCATTCATTATTGCAGTGTCTCGATGATGTTCATCTAAATTCTATCAGGAAAGAAGGAATTTCTCCTTGTCAAAGGTGTTGGGTCGAAGCTCAACAGTGAGTCACAAAGAAGCAATCTCACATTCTATAGGCAAGACTACTTCTATTCCATATACTAGTTGAAATTGGGAAAATTCCATGGTACTCTTGATTGAATTTTGATGTGACCAAAGCGGTAGAAAAAGAATTAAGTGCCAATTAGGCTCATTTTTATTCATCATCCTCCATAGCATTGTATTTAAGACTTTATTGGTTGCATATGCTTGATGATTTTCTTGAAGATAGTATAGTGTCAAATACTCATTCCATAAGCCTAACTAATCTAGTAACTCATTCATCATGCAATTTTAAAAATGGTAACGATAATCAGTAACAATTTATGTGGGCACACCAACCTAGAAATGATGTGATTAAATATAAAAAGTGTTGTCATGTCACCATCGTTAGAGAAAGTTGCCATTGCCTCCACCCTCTTGGTAAAGTAATCAATGATGAGAATAATGTACTTGTGGCCACAAACAGAGGTTTTTTGGCATTCAATAAAATCAATGCCCCATTTTGCAAAGGGTTGACTAATATGAAATGGATCATTGAATAATTTATCATTTATTTTGGTACTTCCTAGGTGGAAAAATCGGAGCTATTGGTTTGTGGGGCCATTTTAGGGACATGACCCAATTTGTTCACTTAGAGTCCCAAAAAATTCTAGAGCTTGTTTGAGATCTTAAATTATTTCTTTTGGGGTCAAAACTTTGCAAACAAAGTTCTAGCCTCTTGATGTTATTCTACATATCTAGAGATTTCCAATGGCATGAAGATCACCTCAATCATAATTCATATAATTTATTCCTCTTGCAAGTTGACCTATAATGTTAACCACCATGATAATGAGTGGATGCCATATCATCTCCCATTACTCACAGATGTAGAGCTAGTTAGGTGTGGACTTACAAGAATATTCTAAAGGGTCCAAAACCTTAACCCTAATTAGGAGTTGAGGCATGCAAAAACCTTAACCCTAGATAGTTATCAAGACATGTTAAATATTGGGTCGCTAGGAAATGAAGGGGTTCCATTCTCATTGTACTTTTATTATTCCATAGTTGAGCAGAGAATCTAGGATAGGGATATTGAATCATAGCAAAAGAAGTAGAAAAACTTTTAGTAACCATTCAAGCCACAGTATCCATGGAAACTCCATATTGAGTGTATTTTCTTTGTATTTGCATTTCATAATTGAAAAGAAAATAGCAATACATAGGCCTCACCTTATAGCTAGGTTTTTCCCATATTAGGTTTTCCCAAAGTACATCTTATTTTCATTATGTGGTTGGTGTGTTATTTTCATAACTTCTTTCATTTCAAATTTAATTTATTTTAGGCTTTTGCATGCTAAGATAATAATATTGAAGTTGCAATCTAAATTAAAACACTACATAATAAGAGATTGTAGAATATTATAACATTTTGTATGACAAACTAGTCTAGTGTCATATCCATAGCAATTTATAGATCATATTGGTATAAGAGAAATTTTCTTTGGGATTTTTGTGGGAAGTTGTAGGATCCAAGAATTGGTGTAAGAAAAAAGCCTTAAAACCTTAGCCTTGGTAGATGACTATAGTAACAATCCATGAGATGACTTGAAGGAATATTTTCAAAACTCAAACCATGAGTCACTGACATTTCTCGCAACATGGCCATCCTCATGGCAGCTTTAGAGAACAATATTGGACCCTTTAAGGAGTTTGGTAGCACTAACTCAAAATCGGGCTCAGATGGGAAATCTATAGATGATGAAGACACAAAAAAGGAGTTGAAAACCCAAATGGGAGAAAACCATAGAATTATTTATTATATATTGTCAAGAATACATTCATTGGAAGTGCCAACTTCCCAATTCTCTAGCTACAACTGGAAGGAGGCTATGATCCCCTATTTACAGACTCCATCCTTAAGGAAGCTACAACTCCCTGAATTCTATGGCTCCAAACAGAAGGAGGCTACAACCCCCTTATTCTCAGGATCCAACCTAAATGAAGCTCCAACTCCCTATGTTCTTTGGTACCAACTCGAAGGGGTCTACAACCCCCTTTCCTTTCCATGTTCTGTCACCCTGAAATATAAATGTAGACCAACTTTCACTACCACTGTCACTGTCATTGTCACATCAAACTATAACCTGTCACATCAACCTATCACTATCATTGTGTCATCAACATGTAACATGTACCATCAACTTGTGACATGTACCATCAACTTGTGACATGTACCATCAACCTATGCTATACCAAAACCCATACCATATCATCCATCAACTATGTATGAACATATGCATCAATGTATAAACCATACCATAATCAAATCATGTACCATGTTGCTGGATAATTTTTCTAGATGTAAACTGTGTAATAGGTTTCAAAACATCCAACGTTTCGAGTGGACACTCCACACATCATCAGGGACATGTAAGCACATATGGTTGAAAGGAGCGTTGAGTTCCATATTTATAAAAAAAGGGAGAGCCAATGACAGTTGACGGAAAGAGAGCAGGGAAAATAAATAATGATAGGAAATAATCGTTGAGATGAAGAACATTAATTAATTGTGATGGGGGAGTAACTTTTAAAAGGTGGTAAAATTAGGGGCAATAATAATGGGGGAAAAAGATTTGAAATAGTCGTTGAGTTAAATGTTAGGGTGGGAAATTAGGAAGATTTAAAAATTTAAATAAGATCGGGATTTTCATGAATTAGAGTGAGAAAATAAGATAGGCAAAAAATATAGAAATTATTAAAAAGTAAAATATTTGGGAAAGTCGTTGAAATGAATAAATGCAATAGGTGGAAACCAGGAGGATATTAAAAAAGTGACGGCATTAGAAAATTAGAGCGGTAAATAAATTAGTGGAGAAAAACGATAATAATGAAGTATTAAAATTGGAAAAGGCCCACAAAAGAATGATAATTAGATTAGGGAAGCAAATTCGAAGGAAGTAAAGGATTTGCAAAAAGTGAGAAAATAAGATAGGTAAATAATCATTAGAAATTAAGGAGAAAGCCCTTAAATAAATGCAACCAGGTGAAACTATTTTGAATGATAATTCGATTAGGGGATTATATTAGAAAGAATTATGTAATAAATAAGAAAAAGGCATTGCCTAAAATAGAGAAATAAAAGTAGGCTAAAAGTCAAAGGAAGTGGAGAGATTGAGCAGAGATGAGCAGAGTCATGAAGTCGAGACCGGGGGAGGGAGGGAGAAGGATAAGAAGAAAGGTGGAAGGAAGAGAAGGGTCAAGAAATAAAAACGAGGATGTCTAATGGTCGGGGTGATGTATGGTGGGCTTCCGGGATTGGCTCAGCTTGTAGTCATTTTCCCAGTTGAAGTTGTTAGGATGTTTTTCGATTTCAAGGGATTCACGAATGAGACGGGAGGAGTAATGGGGGAAGAGGCTAGAATTTTGGTTTGGTCAAAGAAGATAAGGTGCTTTGACAAAACCATGTACCATCAATGACATACCAAGAAAGTGCCTCAAGCTAATAACACCAAGATGTGCCTCTAATAAAGAACCATAACATCCATAAACCAAATAACAAGAATATGTCTTAAGCAAATATCACCTCAACTATAACATCCCTATACCCAAGAGGCCTCCAATATATGCCTTAAGCATATGCCATATTATACATGAATCAAGCCTCAAACAAACACATGTAAAAGATACCTTTACTAATGAAACATGTAGCATACCATCTCAGATTGTATCACAAACCTATTGTACCTTCAAAACTTGTTGCAACCTAAACCTAGTTGTCCTCCTCAGGTCTATCTTGTCATTGCGGGACAAAGACCTATTGTCTAGCGGGACCTCACATGATGAGCCCTATTCAACCTGTGGGGATGCCTCGCGGGAAACTAGTAGTCTGACCCTCAGGGTTTAACTAAACTAGGGTTTCCTCATAAAATGTTGTTCTCCTCTGCAACCCCGAAACTCTCGCACTTATCACTTGTCACTACCTCAGATTTTTCCATCACAAATTTTCCAAATAGATCACTAGTTCACTAGAATATGCTCAATAGAATAAGTGAGTGAATGTACTTTTTAATGACTCCTTGAGGTGTATTTATACTTTTGTTGGGTAACCTATTTCCTTAAACTTTGGGGATTCTTGACTTTCTTGTTACAACCACTTTACCTTTTCATTAAATACTTGTAACCAACTAGGGGATTCTCGACCATTCTTCGGGGATTCTAACTTCACAAGGCCATAACTCGTCAATCGTGAGGAATTATGTGGCATACCACCTATCACCAAAAATGGCATGACGAGGACTATCCATCCATGAGTGAGTTGAATGCATTTACACCATCCTTCATGACCTTTTTCCTTGATCAACTACGGGTTCCATAGCCATACCTTTGGGGCTAGAACTCTTCTTCAAGGGTTGACATCAATGACAGTCAATCTTTCAACAATATCCTCCTTTGGAATTGATGGCAACATTGATGGCATGGTAACACTCATGCTCTTTCTCATGCTCCCCCTATGATCATTGCTCCCCCTGTGACCATCGCTCCCCTTGTCTTCATGAATCAGTTATTTTCTCTTTGTTTACATGCATCTGTTCTTTCTCTCTCCATTTGACATCAATGGAAAAGGGTAATACTCCTTGGGGATTCTCCCCATATCTACAAGCCTCTTCTTTCTCTGCATGGTGCTTCCTTGTGTAAAACTCTGATGTATATGAAAATCATTCAAAATATTCTTTACTTGGATTCTTTAAGTCTTTTGTTTCTCTCCCTCTATCTTATTCTGTCTGATGCCATGTGAATCAAACGGGGAAGAAACTACTCCAAGTTTTCGTCGAAGATATTCAAAGTTCTCCCTTGGAAGAGGTTTGGTGAAGATATCTGCAATCTGTTCTTTTGTCTCAATATACTCTAGCTTGATGTTCTTCTTTGTAGCATGTTCCCGTAGAAAGTGATACTTGATCGGAATGTGTTTCGTCTTGGAATGAATCACTATATTCTTGGAGATACTGATGGCATTGGTGTTATCACATAGTATTGAAATGGGCTCATCATACTTCACTTGTATATCCTACAAGGTTTGCTTCATCCAGAGAACCTGAGTTCAACATGTTTCTGTTGCAATATATGTTGGATTACTGAGAGGGGGGGTGAATCAGTAATAGAGCAATAATGTTTTTTAACCACAAAATGCAAGTGTTATATCAATGTAGCATTATCATCCAATAGTTGTAGAGTAAAAAAACAATGAACAAATGAGCAATCATACACACACACAGTACACTAATATTTTTACATGGAAACCCAAAGCATGAGAAAACCACAGAATGTTTTTTCTTATATGTATTTAAGAATTACATTCATTGGAAGCACCAACTTCCTTTGTTTTCCAGCTGCAACTGGAAGGAGGCTCCAACCACCTAGGTTCTCAGGCTACAACCTGAAGGAAGCTCCAACTCCCCAATTCTCTGGCTACAACCCCCTAGTTTCTCAGGCTAAACCTGAGGGAAGCTCCAACTCCCCAATTCTCTGGCTACAACCAAAAGGAGGCTAAAACCCCCTATGTTCTCTGGCTACAACCACATGTCCTTGCCCCGTCCAACCTCCCTGACGTAGAAGTAGAATGATGGAACCACTATCACACTATCATTGTGAGATATACTGTTGTAAACTTGTACCAATCAACCTGTAATCAACCTGTACCAATAACATGTGCCAACATGTACCATACATCAACATGTATCTCAACCTATAACATAAACAAATGCATCAATCATGCATCAAACCTATACAAATAACCTGTCATAATAACTTGTCCAAACAACTTGAATCACCCTGTACCTAAACAAGTGCATCAACCATGCACCAACCTGTACCTCAACTTGTGTCATCAACGAGTGCACCAACCATGCACCAAATATGTACCAATCATGCATCAAATACACATAAACTATGACTCATCAAGATGTACCAACATCATCAACTATACACCTCATGTATGTGCCAACTCATCAACTACTTGTCTCAACCATGTACCCAACATGTACCTCAACCAAAAGCCCTCATCAATTTCATCATACAAATCTGATTTGTATCTTTTTAATAGACTTGGTGTAGATGATCACATACATGCAAACCTTCCTTAACTCTAACAACAAGAGACTAGCATTTTCATCAAACTTTACTTTAGTTTCACATGACTAATTTTGGATTAGTCAACAACCCTAACTTGAAATAATCATAACTATGTACCTGTAATGAATAAAGATTTGAAAATAGTACACAATGTTCTTTAGTGTCTTTTATGCAATTCCTCCTGGTTTCACTACTTGGAACCTCTCAAAAAGGGAGTTACAAAAAAAAAATGGCATACCTTGTTGAATTCTGGCTTATTCTAGAGAGAGAACTTGTAGAGCATTCCCCGCATGGAATATTTTTTGTGTGGATCTAAAAATGGTACACAGAATACTACAGACTATACTCTAACCAATACATTTAGTCTTACTAAATTTGGATCTGTTATGAAGAAGTTATGGTGTTTTTACCCAAAACACATGTTTTAGACTAGTTTGAGGACTAGCCCCAAACCCTATTTTCCACGGAGTGTAACTCCAAAAATGCAACGACCCACAAGCTGAAATTTTTATCACGGATACTCGGATATGTTTCCTCAATAGCCTCCTAATTTCACAGTCTGAATTTATTCTAGAAAAAAATTTATTGCGAAAATGGTGATATGACCTATAAATAACATACCTTAGAAAGCATCATCAAAAGAATTTATCCTCCATTGAATTTCGGTCTTCTTTACTTCACCTTCCCTTTGAAATTTAGCTTAGATATCCTTTGGTTACCTCAGTCACTTGTAGATATTCAATATGCTCAAGTGTGATTAAAAATGAGAGACCCTTGCCTCTTATTTATACTTTCATGTAGCTTCCTCAAGGGGTTACCTTCTAACCATCTTAACCCACTT
>SNQJ01S0007350.1:58981-71532 GCA_010110895.2 Picea sitchensis | reverse complement strand
TAACAATAATAATTAACATTTGATTGACCATCAATTTTGATGTCTTATTGTAACCTTCATGTCATTCTAGGTTTACAATTAACGAAAAAATTAATATTATATCCTACCACTACTAATAACTTCTACTTACATAAATTGATTCAGTCTGTGATGTCGCAACTTGATGCATCTCTTCGGATATTTGGCTTGAAAATCTTAGCAACTGGTTTATATGCATGATTTGTCTAATTCACAACTGAGCATTGACATATTTAAAATAAATAACACATATGTACTTTTCCACATGAATTTACTGCATATGTACAACTTCAGTATAAATCCACTACTCTCATTTTTTTTTTAAATGAATAACATGTATGAACCTTCCACATAAATTCAATGGAAGTCAATTTGTCTTTATGCGAATCACATGGTTTATGTCGGTTGATAGAACGACTTGGAAGATTCAATCTTACAACCGAATGTTTTGTCGTGCAACCCTAACTTTGATGTAAAAATTTTCTATACAATTTGTCATAATGTTTACCTTGCAACCTTACCCTTGATATAACAAGTTTCTAGTACATCGTCAATGGTGATTTCTAATTTCTGGTTAAGCTAAGGAGCATGGATTGCATCGGTCTCTAGTTTATCCAAAACTATCTCGACAACAAGCTCTTTCGATTTCAACGTGGCAACCTTTCTTTAACTAGTGGATTTAAATTCTATTTAAAATAATTTGTGGACGGATGAAATTTATTGGTAAAGGGGCCAACCTATTAAGGAGATGGTAGGAGAGGCCAACTCAGGTCTGGTACATATGACTGTATCCTATCTTAGGCAGTCGGGCCTAAAGAACTATAGAAAATGAAAGTAGGAGGGGGTTGGGCCCTTGTCAAGGCTACTCATTGGCAAGTTCGAGTTGTGCATGAATTGACTTCTTTTTATTGTTTTTTCGACACTTGCTGGAACAGACACGGGAACGGCGTGGCCCGCCTTCCCACGTATCGTGTTGCATGTCGTTTTGGTGTCTCCCTATATGTGCCTTGCCTTCCTCTACAAGTAGCCATAGGCAGTGACAATGTCCTATCCATTCGCAAGTGGGACGAAGTTTCCAACGTCGTTCACATAGTCGCCCCAAGTCTTTTCCTCGACGAAATGACTGTTGTGCAACTGCCACTTCGCTGCTTCAGGACATAAATGATTTTTTTTACGGGCAAGGCATTCATTATATTGATAAACTATATCTGTGTCGATTGAGTGTGCCTTTGGATTTGTCGATTCTTGCTATTCTGATTTGCAGTGTCGAGTACTCTGTCTTATCGACAAGACCTGACTGAAATTTCTGCTTGCTTCCTAATTTAATCATCGGTTTTGATAATCAATGTTTGCAATCATTTTTTCCTGCCAAAGCAGTAGAAAAGATGTTGCTAAGGGGTAAATTAAAGAAGAGACAAACCCTACTATGTAAGGTAATATTTGGGAGGACTATCAAGAGAAACACCTTAAGATGCTATGTCCTTTCTTATTACTACTTTTTAAAAATTTATTTTCCTTCTTACATAATTCAATTTTTTTTAATAAATTTTAAGTTATAATTTTAAAATAGATTTAACTCCTAAAAAGATTAAAATTCAATTTTCATCTTTACCATAGTTTTAAAATACAACCCAACCAAATGTATATGTTATGTCTACTCTGTTGGATTAAACTTGCTTTGATAAAAGAGTTAATGAAATGTATATGTTATGTCTAGTCCGTTGAGTTAAACTAGTTTTGATAAAAGAGTTAAAAGATTTAATGCTTTAAATTCATTTTGAGTAAATAGTAGTGGTTTTCTGACACTCTTATGGTAACCCATTGTATATTTTTTTTCTTAATGTCATGTAATTATATATATTTTTTTCTTATTTATGTTACTCATTTCTTATACCTAACATATTCAACGCATTAATATCTCTCTTCTTAACATAGTCAAAGCGTAAGGTCAATGTATGTAGCTGGATCTTGTGGAATAAATAGACTTCCTCAATAAGAACACCTCAGGTTTGGTTGCCGAAATTGCTTAGCAATGATCACTTTTATTGTACAAATTAAGAGCTATTTTTTCAATTCAACCTAAAATTAACACGTCAGGTTTTGTTGCAAACTTTATACTTTTCAGTATAAGCAACACAGCCATAATCCCATCCCCTTTTTTATTTTCTTTTTATATTCAATCATTTTTTGCTCTTTTCGATCACCAATTTTAATTTATTCACATACCTTTCTTTCATTCATTCATCAATATTGCACTGTAAAGTACATATAGAGTATAAGACCACCAAACAGACCGTCCTCTATGAGTACAAGCGCCAACAATTGACGACATCATTGACAAAAAGTGGAGGTAGCTTAAAAACTTGTTTGCAGATTCTCCCACCAGGAAGGAATTTAAACACACCTCGACAGTCATAGCCCTTCGGTCCCATGGGAGATTACGTCAACGGGCGCCGCAGCTTACTGTGGAAGCCGAAGAATCAGAGCAACTAGGGTTTTTTTTTTAACAGTCGGCGGTTTTCCGACGCAATAACCGTTGGAAGGTCAGAGAGAACGAATTGCAGGAGAGATGAAACTGGTGCACAGAGATATAGTTCCTCAGGGGCCTGGAAGCGTCAAGGTACTTTTTCCTTTTTTTTCAATTTCTTCTTTGCATACCATTCAGCAATTTTCGTGTTAAAATAGCGTACATTTGCCCGTTCAGCTGGTTCCGGAGGAGGTAGATGATTTATGGCACGTATACAACCTTGTTGCCAAAGGTGACAGGCTCTCTGCAGTGACTGTCAGGTAGCACATATTTTTCTTTATGGATATTTCATATTTGCATTCAATTTGTTCAAGAAACTTGCACATGCCATGTATAAGAGGGTTTGGTATTTGTAATTTGAGTGGGATTGTGCATGGGAATCTATTTTCCCCAGGGAGACTATACTTATGTGAAGTGGGTAGGGAATTGGTCAGATATCTGGTACACACTCAACATATGCCTTGATAGGTTTATGGGCAAATGGGCTCTCACTCCACACGCATGGACACCGGTCTACAATTTTCTTGGCAGTTATGGGATAGTGTCTCAACTATGAGTGCTAAATTGCTTAAATGTGTTTCAACCATATTCAAGAATTCCAATTGTATTTCCTTGGGGTTGTTGGTTCACTTTCGAGGTAGACAGGGTATAAGCCATTCACCCGTGTTCCATCTGTCTCTTCAGAGTCAGAGTCCAATCCCAGGTTTGATCCTGCTCTTTAGGAAACCAAGTCAGGTCATCTCCTACTAGTCTGGCTTGGTCCGAAGTCGCACTCTAAATTTTGATTTGCAAGTAACACTTTATGCTGCTTCTCAAGCTGGTGAACTTGTTTGGGTTGTTTTCTTAAACTTGCAGGAAAGTGCAAAGAGAGTCTTCTACTGGAGAAAGAGACGTAGAGCGTGTTAAACTAAAGCTGGAGATAGAGGTCGAGGTACTTATTATTTTCTGCTGAACCGAATTGGTATTTACTATTCTGTTCTCTTAGTACATGTTAAATTAGCGCTGGAACTGAGCTTGATGGAGTAATATTTTTGGCTGAATCTAATTGAACTTACCTTTTTGAATGCTCGGTACAACAGGCCATAGATTATGATAATGTGGGAGCCGTATTGAGGATTCGTGGCAAAAATGTTGTTGAGAATGAGCACGTCAAGGTTATATTTCCCTTTAGTAAGATTCTTGCTTGATTTTCTATTTTATACCGTGGCCAGTTTCTATATGATATGTATTCATATTGAAGTTTGAACCTCTCCCTTCCTCTTTTACTACAGATTGGAGCATTTCATACTCTTGAAATTGATGTGCAACGGCCCTTTGTATTAAGAAAGGCAAGTCCTATATTTTTTTTGATGGCAATGGATTTTGATTGATTGTTACATTTTTGTTGGAAATTTTTATCACTTAGTCAGGCACGTCAGTTTGTTAACAGTCTATTTGTGGTGATTTCATTGTCCAAACCCTATTTTAGTCCAAGATTGGACAAGTAAAGCAAACATTTATATGAGTTCTTGTGACATTTTAATGTCTTTACCAAATCATTATTATTTTGTTCATTAGTTATTGATGTTTGAAGCTCTTTTCTTTGCTTGAAGTCTTCTTTTTTGGTTGTGCTTTGTTTGAAAAGATGCTTCTTATATCCCAATTAATATAACAATATGTATAACTCGCATTTTACAAAAAAAAAGGGTGGCAAAAACAACAAGCTATCGCCATTTGGTCACGAAGAAGCATAAGTCCTCTTGAAACTTACAATACCAAGAATCCATGGATGTCAAACATGCAAAATCCCCACTGGGATCTAGCAGAAATAACAAAAATCATCGGCACAAGGCCGAGTACTAGAAAACCATTAAAAGCATCAATTTTTGTTTTAGGGGTTGCATTTGCAACGAGCACAATCATTATCAAATTTAACACAAGCCGTTGTAGCTACAATATCCAAGGCCTCATTTTTGGGCTTGGGCCAACCAATTATTTGAGGTGGATCGTGGTTCATTGACAACCAGTGCCCCCCATTTGATCTTCATGTCTTGAGGTAGTTTGGGCACCTCTGAAATGGCTAGAGGGACACATAACTCCTTATCATTCGATGGTGATCGGGGAGCCTCATCATGGTGACCATGTAGCCTTTGCTCCTCCAATCACATGCTTGTTTACATGATGGTAGGTCTCGTTGTAGCTTGATCTTTGGTGGGACATATGAGAAGGTACTCACGACCATGAATGTTTAGAAGTGTTAAATTTATAGCAGCTACAAAAGCCATTCTCCCTAGAGGATGGATAAAGACCCTAAACTGGCGAGGTCCTAGGGCCCCAGTTACACTCACAGGTGTTGGTGGGACAAAGCGATTGATTCTCATGGCAAAGAGACCCTTCTTAGGACTGATTATGTTGGGGACATAGTCTGAGGTGAGCAAGCCCTAGATATGTCTAGGGCCCACAGGAGAATGTCGAGGTACCATGCGAAGACGTAGGTTGAGATCCATCAGTCTTATTACCATGGTGGAAAGACATATTGAGACTGATTATCTGTTGGGGTTCTTGGTGAACCAGGCGATTAAAGAGACCCACAGGAGGGCCCCGGAGTATCTGTTGGGGTTCTTGGATGGGATAGCGGAGTTAAGAGTCCCTAGATAAGCCCTAGGGCCCACAGAATGTCGAGGTGCCAATACATCTGCGTGGAGTTGATCATGGTCTCGACCTTGGTGGATAGAGACCAGAGAAGTTTGGAGGTTCACTTGATCCTATCTATCAAATTATTTTGATGAACATGACCCTTCTTGTAGAAGGGACATAGCCACATGAGGTCATTATCGTTGATAGTGATAAGTAATAGGTTCACCATGTTGAATGAAGGAATGAGTATTGCCACTACCCTAATAACCCTCTTGCACTTTGATGTGTGTTGGTTTGGGGTTTGTTGTTTTGTTCAAGGGTTAAAATTAAAATAAATTTAAAATGTTAATTACAACATGTTTTAAATTTAATTAAACTTAATATTATTTTTTAATTTAATTTATTTTAACTAGCACCTTTAATCCTTGCCTAGCTTCCTAAGGCTATAAAAGCCTACCCCTCTCCCATTCTTACATACAAGATCTTATTTGTTTTGATGAGAACTGATCCTTCTCCCATTTGACCCCTTCTTCTAATGATGATCTTGGAGTGCGGCCTCCCTTTAGAAGTTTATTCGCGGGTTTGTAAAAGCAGCGACCTCCCCTTTGTTGGTGTAGTTCCTTATGCATGACACTCCCTTGTTAGTGTAGTTTCATACATGGTATTTTGTCCAACCTTCTTGTTGCAGAGGGGTTAGTTTGGTGTGTGGAGTGCGGCCTCCTTTCCCTTCCTAACATTTGGTGTAGTAGCAAGGTGTGAGGGTCGGCTCCTTCTTTCTTTGCGATTATGCATTTGAGTTTTAAGGGTGCGGCTCCTTCTTCTGCTCTGTTGTGAGAGGTCTCTAGGGTGTGGCCCTTCTTGTTGTGATAGGGTGCTATCCTTTACATTGCTGAGTGAGCTGCAACCTCCTCCTTTCTGCTGTCTGGAGTATCTAGGGCTGCAACCATCAGCACGTTTTACTTTCTCCCAGGTGGCAACCTATTATTCCTAGCATGTGATGATTGCTGATCAATCTCTTGGTAATGGAAACTATGGAAGGAATTCTGACCTCCTATCTCCTGTTGAAATCAAGTTTATTCACAGTCTTCTTGTGTAAGGTTTTATACCTTCTATTGGTTGAGGGTTTACATTTCACGAGGGTTTCCTAGTTCTATCATTTGGTGGCAAGAAAAAATTCCTTCATCTTTGGTAAAGAGATCCAACCCATAAGGTGGATCTATGGTGAACAACACAATACGAGCATAATCTAAATGGTTCTACATCTCTTGTAGTTACTGTGCCTTCTTCAGAGGTAAGTTTTAAGACTAGGTAAGCTATATACTAATCCTGCCTTCAAATGGAACTTTGTTTCTTGACTTGATGCACAGTCTATATAGATTTGTTTATAAACATTGGCGGTTGTGGATTTTGATCTATATAGATTTGTTTATCGCATTAACCGTTTGTGGAATTTGATCTACATAGATTTGTGTACCAACATTGACAGTTTGTAGATCTGAGCTGTATATTGAGTTTACCTCTTGTTTCTATAATTATGATTAACTATTTATGATCAGTTTATTTTGGATCTGTAGATCTATGTAAAGTCAAGTCCAACATTATAGATATGAACCCTTTGTTCTCTTTATCAATGTTATGAGATCTCTTAGATGTATAGTTCTTTCAGCATTAAAGTCCAGTCTATTCTAATCTACTTAAGATCACGGTACATAGGTGTTTTCTCAATCCAAGTAGTGTAAGACTTGTTTATTGATATGAATCTAGATTAAAATTCAAAGATACTTACATTACCTTTACTACCCTATTTGTTAAAATTAAAAAGATACTTCTGTTCTGCTTTACTACCCTATTTCTAACAAGAAGCGCTGTGACTTAGTGTAGGGGAGCATGCCCCAATACTCCAAGCATTGATGTTGATGTTCGAAATCCAGAGAGCATTTCTCAACCTCTGCGAGAATTTGCAGAGATAGATTGACCATTTAAATATTGTCAGACTAGGTAAAGGAAATATCATTCTCTCCATTCTTAAATTTGATTCTATTTAGAGTCTCCCAGAGGTGGAAGATAATTTCCACACTGAAAACATGCTAGGTTGCAACAAAACTATTATGCAAACTTATTTGTTTCCAAGAAGAGTAGCTTTCCAAGTCAATTGAGATCGAGCAAATTGCATGCACAAGCTATCCACCCATTCTTAGGAAGCATGGGCCTTTTAGCAGTACTTGAATATGTGCTTAAGAGTTTTAGAATGGTCACAAGAAGCATAGATAGACGTTGGCTAATGATCAGAGATCCATGCACCAAAGACTAGGCAAAAATGGCCTTCCTAGGTCCCAACAATGATTTCCATATCACTCAAAGAGAAAAAATGCCATGTGGAGAGCTTTGTTTGTAACATATATATCTTATTGAGTTTTGAGTCAAGCACTAGAGTTGGGTTGAGTCATTTGTAACCATTTGCAAGATTTTATTTGACAAAGGGCTTTCTACATACCCAAGCCTCAATACCTTGACCAATTTTTGGGAGGGGTGACTCCCAACTTAAACAACATACAATCGAGAATTAGAATTAAAATTTATTCAAACGAGAAATTTGCTTTAGTTGGTTCTAAGGAATCTAGTTTTTGGTTTTTGAGTAGAAGATACCTTGAAGGGTTATGATACCCTTGCGGAAGAAGCGTAGAGCCAAGAAGCAAGGGTTCTCAACAAGAGGCTTGCCTTCATTGAGAATCACGAGTGACCACTAACGGGATGCTCATTCACAAAAAGGCCATTCTAGAAGTGATCCCTTTCACAATTAAGGGAGGTTTTGGCTACTTCCTAGGCCTTCCATATACCTTAGGAACAAACTAACGCTCAATATTGATAGGGGTAGGGGTAATGAGGAGTGGGGGCTACAAAGGAATTATAGTTGCAAAGCAATAACTTCAAAGCTTTTCCCCATTCTAGAGATCTAGTGCCCCATTCAACACACAAGGCAAGGCCTTCTTTACATATGTTATTGATCCCCAAACCTCCATGGTCTTTTGGAGTACAATCATTTCTTTAGTCCAGTTGATGGGAACCTCTCCTCCCTTCCTAGTTGGCCTCGATAAAGGCTTGTTGAAGCTTTTCAATTCTAGTATACACAACTACTAAGGGAGTTCAATAGGAAGAAGAATAAATGAGGGTGGTAGTCATAACCTTAATGCGTTTTCGATAGAAGACAACCTAATAATCTATAAGCAACTTTATTCTTGATTTTGTTGATGATCGATTGCCACAACTCCTAGGGTTGGAAGGAAAATGGTATCCCTAAAAACTTGAAATTTTGACCATGTTGCATCTAGAGTCTAGACCCAACATGTGTCTGCCAACCATTTAGGTTGTTATTGTATAAGATAAAAATGTAAAATAGATTTGAGTATAATATAGTCACTTTATTGAGTGACATGTGGCCAAGGTAATATTTTAATATTAGGTTATGTTAGCCTTTGGGGTTACTCCCAAAGTGTTTACACCATGTTTGGGGTGCTTCATGAGCTTCAGCCCCCGAATGGTCAGAGATGGATTGGCACATGGAAGATGGTCTGTGATGGATTTGCATGGTGGAGATAGCTTGTTGAGTGATTCCTTGACCTCAGATAGGTGTTGGCTTGGTATTCTTCCCTTAGGCGTCAGAGTTCTCTTGACAGTTTGGTGGATGCCCTTCATTGTGGCCACATGGAGAGTTCACTTGTTTGGAGAACATCCTACTTGGGAGGAGGAGCATTATGCACCCTGGAGGAGGGCATCATGCCCTAGATAGTATGGGATAACTTGGATTCTTGTTTGGAGGCTTGGAGTTGGCTCGAGGATGCCTGGGTTGCAATAGTATTCTTGCAGGGGGTGGTTGACCCGATGGAGTACATTGCTTAGGAGGATTGATGGAGTCCGTGGAGGGTTGTGGTGGAGGAATGTGGACATACCTTGTGTAGCTACATTGTCTTGGAGCCCTTATTGTGTACGACATCACCTTGGAGCATGACATGTGTATTTTGGAGTGGAACGCTTCACTCGTGTTGGTCTACAAGTGCTCATTGTAGGTTGCTTGTAAGGGCTTGGGCCCACATTGCATCATTGGCCTTCCTTACCTCTCATATAAATAGATGAAGGAGAAAGTTTTTCATATTATTATCGTTTTGTACTCTTTTCTTTGTACTTAGCTTCTTGGAGGAAGTCACTAGGTTTTTCTCATGAACCCTAGGTGGAGTTATGAAGTCTAGAGGAGACATCTTTCTTGGAGATTGTTCTTGTGAAGAAGAAGACATTGGAGATGATGATTGTTCATATTATTACATACACTATCTTGTATTTACTCTTGAGTTGAGATGTGACATAGAGAAGAGTGCACACTATTCTTTCTCTCTCTTGGTCGTCACATGTACTTGATCTCTCTCTCTCTCTTGGAGTCTCTAGGGCTTCTTGGTCTTCTTGAAGTATCTTGGAGCATCTTGCAGGTTTTGGGTTAGGGTTTATCCCTTGGAGGCTTGAGATTAGGGTTTTGTGATGAAACCCTAGGGTATAATTGGTGGAGAAGAAGAAGAGAAGAGGATGTTTTGCCTTGGAATACTTGCTGGAGTGATTCTTGCATGTTGTAGCTCCTTGGTTGAGCTAGGGTTTTGGAGAGCTAGTGGACTTGTACTAGCCTTGAGAGAAGGCTATGGTATGTACATGTACTTCATCTTGAGCATATTAGTGAAGTCTTCAGCTGTTGAAAATTTGTGCAATTTCCAGATTTAATTTTCAGCCATATATGTTCCTCATGCATTGTTATTTACAACTATATGTCTTGATGATTTGATATAAGTAAAAGGACAATTTGTTGAGTGATTTGACATCATCATTGAGGAATTCAAGGGTTGTTTTGCTGCTGATATACCTGCTGTAAAAGTGAATTTTCAGATCTGACTTATGTGAGATAAGTTGCCCTAGAGGGCTGAAACTTATCAAGATAGTTTGGTGTCTTTTCTCCTTGTATTGCTTGGAAGATTGGGCTGTTGGAAAGTGAAATATTGTACTCTGCTGCCTTTTTATACTTTATTTCATAACATCCATAAGGCTGAAAATTCATAGGGTTAAGATCCGGGAAACCTCTAGTCAAAGAGCTGAGATTTTTATTGCATTAAAAACTTTATCTTCTATAAATCTTTACATGGGATTAGAGCTTGTTGTTGCTGAGATCACTCTAGACTAAGAGGGAACTTGCATTTCAGCTGGAGATTACATGGGAGAGGTACTTGACCTTGTTGAGGTTGTAGGGTTTCAAAACCCTAGGTTGCTTGAGAGAAGCACGTTGACCCTTGGAAGGGTGTTTCTTCTTCATATTGTAGATTTTCTCGAATGGATATGGCTTTGTGTTTAGTATTGGATGGTACGTGGACATTGGAGCTTTAAGACACATGACATCTGATAGGTCCTTATTCAACAGGATTTAGGAGCTAGAGTGAGGCATGACTGTAGCTTGGTTATGAGGCTACTTATATTGTGAGAGGAGTTGTCTTCATTTATTTTTAGATGCCTTCAAGTGATGTTCTTGAGTTGTGCGATATTTTTTTTGTTCCTAGGTTAAGGAAAAACTTTCTTTCAGTGTCTTGTATAACAGATGTACAATGGATAGTTGCTTTTGAGGGACAATAGTGCACCATTAGTAATTGTAGTTTAGTTAGATCGAGGACTTTGGCTAGAGGGGTGAGAGAGGGTGACCTTTTTAGGCTACTTACTGATCCAATAGCACTTGTACATTCGAGTGGGAGGTTGGATGAGCCTTCTAGCTTTGAGAAGGTGCATGCATGGTGGGATGCCATGGAGACAGGTTCATAATCTATTATTGATAAAGGAAGAAACTGGGGTCCTGAAGATCAACAAACTCGACAGGTTCGATCCTCGGACCTATGGGTTATCTCTCCCACGAAATGGACTGAAATGTCCATGGCAGCAATAAAACTCGTCAACAACTTTCTTTTGTAAACTTGAATCATATCTCAAAGCCTGATTTACCTCTGTCTCGCCTTATGAAGTTCATAGGAACTTTATCTCCTTTCGCAGGTCTCGATTTCAACTCCCCTTTCACACAGTTTCGACGCTCACCTTCAGTTATTGGCCCTTTATCTCCATATGACCTTGCACCACGACCAAGTGCCAAGGTCCATAGGTTATTAGAGTCTTTTATGTTCAGAGTGTTTCCAAAAACTGTTGGGGTAAGACACTCCGATGGGTCAGTGTTAAGTACTCCGATAGGTCGTAGTTGAGATCTCTGATGGAACAGTTCCGACCTACACCCAATCACAATCGTTGGTTCTATACTTCGATGAACGACCGAATCTCACCCTCAGAATATTCACGTCGGGACTTTAGAGGAACCCAAAGCAATAAGGGTCCAATGTACCATCAATCTGGGCCGTTGTTTCCCTGCTTCGATGGACGATCAGATCTTGTCTTCAAGATTTCCTTCGATGGTCATCGTCCCGATAAATCATTTTAAACCGTCGATCTTCCCACTCAATGGACGACTAGATCGTGGCTTCCCCATGATTTCATTTCAACGCTGGATCGTCGTCGATCCTTCCAGTGATAGACGATCGATCTTCCTCTTCCGATAGAATACGACTTCCCTTGCTATTCCGACTTGCAACACACACACTCTCTCACACGCATTCATAAATTCATGAATTTGACAGGGTCTGCACACATAGATTTATACTCAGACACAAATACACAAATTACACTTACTTATATTAAAATCGATTTCGATTATACACTAAGGGCACTTCTCAGGCCATGCTACTCTCTCAGCCTGATCTACATTGTGTTTGGCCCTCTTCACTCGTGCCCGTAGGCTACAATTTATAATAAGATCAATACAATAAGGATCATATCATTCCAAATTCGATCTATTCTCACAAATTTGGTAAGATCACTCAAGACCATAACAAACATTCAACAAAACCTTATCAGTTTTACATAAAGATCGAGAAATCTCATCCTCTTGGCCACGTCTGTCCACGTCCTCGCCTTCTAGAAGGTCAAAATTTCAAATTTGACTTGGGGTGGTTTTGCTCCTGCATCAGACTCCTAGGGTAGAAAACTTTCATGATCTTCTGATCATGTGTCTTCAATTGTTGCATCCATCTCCACTCTTTAGTCTTCCTTTTTCCTCATGTATCATATGTTGAGCTCCTCCATACCCAATAGTGAGTTGCAATTGTTAAATTTGGCAGCATCGACAGTCATTCTCCAATGAGAGGCCATATGGGCCACCTTGAGGCTAGCCAGGGAGATTTGGAGAATCAACCAGTCTTGTGAGGTATTGCAAAATCCAGGGGGAACGTACAACCTCTGTGAGTCAAACCAAAAGTCAGGACGAACGAGA
>SNQJ01S0007350.1:6101-25506 GCA_010110895.2 Picea sitchensis | reverse complement strand
GGAAATCACTTATTTCATTAATTATTTAATTAGAGATTTTTCATCCCCACTTGGGTATCACCCTGGGGATATTCTCTAACTTAATCTTATACATAAAAGTTAATTTCCTAAATTCATTAAAATAATGTATGCCTAAGTTGTCACTTTTGAGTGGGTAAATTTAGGCTTAACTAATGTAGTCATGGGGTCACATGATGTTACCTAGGTTCGACCTTGAATTTGGTGAAGGTACAAGCCTCTCGGGGAAAAAAGGACTTTGTATCCTTATTGTGCTGCCCCCCCCGCCCTTGAAAATAACTATGAGGTAAGCTATGTACCATGGTCGAGATTCCTCTAGGTAGGCAAGCCTAACACCTCCACTTGATTCCCTTAAATCATATATATCCCACAAGAGACTCCACCCCTCTATCTCGGGATTGGGTAGACAAGCTTAGTGCCTCTACCCCTCAACATAAGCTAAAGCATCATGGTTGCATCCCGCACCCATATGATGTCTAGCGGGAAAATCTCGCCCTTGTGTCTTGTGCATGCTCGAACACACACATCAAGAAAATTTGAATAAATATTCATTATAGCTCATAAACAAATTGACCAATTACAAAGGGTACCCATCTAGAGGTTCGTCTGTCTAGCTCCCATCTTGGAGTATCCTTAGACAATCATGACACTTATCTCATTTAACCATGACAGATTGCTTGCATAAACTATGGTTAGTGTTATCACACAAATTCACACTTATAGAGATAAAGTCCGAAAGCTCAAGTGCAATCCGGTGTAACCAAGAGGGAGGCCATTGTCACCTCACCATCCCTCTTTCACTTCAAGCCAACTCTCCTTCGGCTCAAGGGGGTTTCCTTAGATTAAGATTGCTAAGACTCGAGGAAAGGAAGCTCAAGATGATGTGGAGAGTGAAGTCTAGGAAAAATGGTTTTGGGTAGCTTTAGAGTATGAAAAAATGATCAGAGGACTGGAGATCAGTGTCTTTTCATTAGGCAATGGAGTCAATGCAATGGCAACTTTAATGGAGGACAATCAACAAAGAAAACTTAAGGATTGATCCTAGGGGAATGCACCCTCACAATCCTTGTGTATGATCCTTTAAGACAATGAGTTAGGGGGATGTACCCTCACAATCCTCAGTGTCGTCCTATGTTTTCTTTAAATTCTAGCACAAGATCAAAAGGAAACTAGGTCAAGCCTTAAGGGGATAAACGATCTTAATCTCTAGGACTAGAGACTAGCCAAGACAAGGTCGAGGGGGTTAAACAATCTTAATCCCTGGGCTAGGTCTTGAATGCTTCAATAAAGTTTAAGATGAATGAAGTAAGGGAAGGGGGTAAACAATCTTAATCCTTCCGTAGAGTTTCCAACAAAATGAGCCAAGGATACAAAATACCATGCAACTATTAACCATCTAATAGAGCATCCACCACAATATACCATGAGCCAACACTTAAACTTGAAGAAGAACACTTACTCAATCAAGTTGCTATGCATGAAGAAACCCTAGCTTCATAGATCATTCACCAAAGACAAGAAAAACCATCCACAAATGATTTCACCAACAGAATTCTTCAATCCTCCATCCAAAGCACCAATGCAAGACCAAATTCTCCAAGAAATTTCAGACCTATTAAGGGATTTCCCCTCAAGTTGTGTCAAAATGAGAGGAAATGCCTCTCTATTTAGAGGGAAAGGCTCAATTTCCTCTTACAATAAAATATTATTTTTTAAGCTAAAATCCCATATTCTAGCCTATGGAGGGGGCAAAAGGCCCTCTTCAACAATTAAATAATCTAAAATAATACAACTTGGGGCATTCATGCCACATGTACAAGATCTAAGGGGMATGAGCCCTGAAAGWTAACCAATATCCTCAAATGAAGGGAAATGGGGGGGCTTTAGTGCAGCATCCAGCCTCCAAAGGCCCTTCAACGCTGAAYTCTTCCACAAGTAAAGCCACCAAGATCTTCTAAGCTTTCTCCAAACGTGGTCTTAAAGCCCTGAAAGCCATACCCTGCCTCCAATGGCCCTCCAAGTTCAAAGGTCCGATCAGATCATATTTCTTCAAACATGGGTCGGCCCTRCCTCAAAATCAATTTAATGACCTTCAAAGGTCGGYCCTGCTCCATTATTTCACCAAACCAACTCATTTTCCCCCCCGAAGGTCGGCCTTAATTCTGGGTTTAGGTCGGCTCCACCAACCTTATTCCAGTGCATATATATATAACCTCATTTCTTCACCCTTTGCTCGGTCTGTTGGGGATAAAATTTTGCTGTTCTGTACCTTTATCTAACACTGGGATCAGACCTGCAATACATGATGCAACCAAAACGCAGCCCTCCTTGGTGAGATCTGGAGATGTACATTTCGCTGCTGTTTGATGATGTACTTCTGGGCTAGAATGGCATGCAAACTCAAACTCAAACTGGGACACCAGCAGAGACTTATATAAAGTGTAGACTGTAGTTAGCTTCAGCTAGTGATGGATTAGTATATGCCCGAGATAGATATATGCATCCACCTCCAACAGTGTGCCCTGTTTGTGTGCTGGTTGACTGAGGATGTGAGTAGATGAGATCTACATACAATTCCACAAAACTTTCTGCATGCTATCTAAAACTGGTATGTAATTGCCCTCGGGCTGCACCTCCTGTCTTGCATGCATGATAACCTGAACTCACCACTGCACCTATCTGCTGTTCCACGTATAGACATATACTCACATAGAGTGCTACGCCCAGCTTATTACTATGACAAACTTCTCATAGCAGCCATCAAAACGCACCCACCTGCTGTTACTAACAACTGTAACATGCTATTTCCAGTTTGCAATGCTGTAACTAAATTCTGAGTTGTGTTCTTCCTTCTCAAAACAGGATTGCCCAACTAGGATCTCTACTTTTCTTGATAGGCTTAGTCTTCTTCTCCATTCCTTCTAAAGAGGTCGCATGCAAGGATTAGTATGATGTTTGCCTTCAACATTCTTGGCCCTGTTATTTTACTCTGAAGCAACCAGGTACACACACACACACACTGGAAGTATGACTGTGCAAATATCCAGTGTGAAGGTTTTCACTTCTTCCACTCAGGACACTGTTAACATCAACATATACAGAATGATCTCCAATCTTGTCCATTGCCAAGAACTGATCCAAACCAAACCGGTTTTCACTTCTTCTGTATCCCTTTCAAACCCAACTGGCCTGTTCCTAGGTCCACCCCTTTCAGTAGCAGCAACAAAGCCTTTATCAGCTCTGAAAGGGTCAGTCTTAAGCACCTTCTCAAGTTGTCCATCTGCCCCTCCATACATTCCATTATCTGCATCCTTCTTTGGTTTATGAAAAGTGGATAGTGTGTTATGAGCAGTAAATAGGCCTTTGTCATAAATATTGTACTGATCATCAGTTGCAAATCCAGACTTCATGCCCTTATCCTGGTTGAAGGGTCTCTGATCAGAGACAACTTCTCCTGTTCCTGCAGTGGTATTGATCATTCCGAGCACAATTTTCTCACTAACAGCATGGTCTCTGTCCCTAGTAATCTTGCTTTTCTTATCTGGAAAACCTTTACTATACCAATCTGCTGATCGCATAAACACAAGATTTATCCTCCCTCAAAGCCAATGGAGCACCAATATCCCAATCTCTGATTTGAAAGGGCTTATACAACCAATTTTGGTCTCAAACAAAATTGGTGGGTAACACTTAGTATGATCTTATACAAGCATGCATAGCATACTCGTGAAATCGTAGCATTTTAGATTAGAAGATTGAACTTTGACGAGGCTTATCTAGCCTTGAGACCCCTTATCTTGGGCCACAAATCAATAACCTTTTCGAAGAGTTTCCACTGTGTTTGGCCAACCTATGACATCTCACACCTTCTTAACAACATTAGTGTTCTCGAGAGACAATGGCTCCCTCGCTCTTCTTCTTGCTCTTATTAGACCCATGGTTCTTTATGGCTCGGAGGTTTGGGGACATAGTTTGCTAGAGTCAGATTGGGCAACAATAGAGTGAGTCCAAGCCCTCATGCTTCGCTGCATCATCATAAGCAAAAGGACAATCCCCCAACCCATTATTTAGGCGGAGTTTGTGGCCCACCCTTTTTAGGATTGAATCCATTTTTGGACTCGTGTTTCTACTTCACAACTTTCGTAACTTTGCATATTTGGTTGTCGGCTGAGGTAGATACCCTTATCTTGCCTACTGCTCTTGCAGGTCATAACCTTATCTAGTTCCTCGAGGTGGAATCACTATTGGTTTGTAGATGCTACATGTCTCTTGTAGTGTGTGGGCTTCTCGATGGATTGCCTTCCCCCATTCCGATACTCTCTTGATGCCCTTTGTCATCTCTTTCCAACCAAGTAGGAGTTGACTACAATTACCAGAGAGGACATCTAGAGGGAGTATATATAGGTTACTTGGATTGCCCCACTAGGGGGGTTGAATCCTAAGATGGATTTATATGCAGAACATTTTTTGGAGTGCATATATGGCCTCATTGTTCGTCCTTCTTATACGCTTTGACACTGGATGCATGTGCTTAGGATTCCCTTGGGACAATTCAGAGTTGGCTTGCATCGACTTCATGTTGAAGTTAAGCATCACATTCTTCTGATAGCTAGGACTTGCCAGTTCTATCATCTACATGAGATTGATATGAAGGAGCATTTCATCTTCCGTTGTCCCATTTACCATAAGATTCATGGTTGGTTTTATTGTCTCTTCAGGGAGTCCCATGACTCTCTTTGCTTTCTTCGGGTTTCTAGACCAACGATTCGTGGCTTTATATACGAGGGAGGATCCTAGTTTCAGATCACCACCCGCTTGGCCGAACACCACTAGGTTGATCACATCTTTCTCTTCGATGCTCCCAGAGGACAGGGGTACCAAGAAATTGGCGAACAACAATAGAAACTCAACATCTAGATCTATGGGACCTCATGGATTATTTGATCTCTACCAGTGAGACTGTTACAACGCTATTGCCTAAGATCTTGGGTCAGTTTACTTAGCACTAGCAGGAAACAATGTCCTCCAAAAATTAGCAGTGGGGGTTCCATCATAGCAGTAGGACATACCACAACCTAGCTCCCTTGGTCAAGCATCCATTTAGAGATTCTTCTTTGACCTCAGATGTTAGGAGAGACATAGATATTGAGATTGCAGTTCTAGGAGATCTTCCACCCTCCTCTTTCTCCTCTTCTTCAAGGGACAACAACAACACTTGGACATGTTGAGCCTCCCTCTTGGGTTTCCTCGTGTTTCATTCTCTTCTTGGCCCTAGTGAGTTGATTCTTGTATTGAAATTATAGTTTTATAGGCTTAAGCTTTAATCCTTAGATCTTAGACTTGCTTTCATAGGAGTCGCCCTTGAACTCCCACTTTATATTGACACAAATCTACTTAGCAATCCCATTTGTGAGAATATTTAACTTGATCCCAACTTGAGGGTTTTCTTGGACCTTTGGGACCACTTCATTTATGGTTAACCACTTTAGTGGTTATTGTGGTCCCACCCTTTGGGATCTTAGAGGTAAAACCTAAACCTATTTATTGGTGAGGCTCTAGCCTCATTCGAGACACACGTTAGATGCACAATGCATTGCTCTTTGGGAGCTGCTTACAAAGACATGCTTAATTGTTTAAAGGTGTTTCTCAACACCACCGTTCTTCTCTTATACCATGTGATGGTCATTTGTTGGACATTAATAAACTTATCTTATAAATTGATTCATAACCATAGCCATATCTCATGTTCATGGTACAAGATCATGGCACAAACAACAATATCATGATACACATCATAGATTCATTTCATCGCAGCAATCACATGCCATCTGTCATCATATGTGTAAAATGTAAATCAAATCATTATTATTCTATGCATACCAAACCATTTCCCTGTCGAGGAACACAAGATAGAGTCTCATATTCAACGAAACCACATATATTCATAGATATAACGATCCATTCAAGATTCATAGTCATGCATAGAAGTTATAACACATATCAATTTCCAAAGTCTCAAAATACAAAGTGGGTCACGATGATTACCAAGGGTTGATCTCTAGGACATGAATAAAATCAAGGCTAGGCAAAAGGGAGCATTACAAAAATGAATATATAACTCTAAAATCCAATTCCATCGACTTTTATTTCTTTCTTGTTTGCTACTAAAAAATTCTTTGCCGTCTTCATCATGTATTGCCTTCTTCTATTTCTTCTTGTCGCTTTCACCATTGAAGTTTATTTAGTGGATAATTGGTAAAGACATTAACATTGAATGTAATTAGAGTCTAGGAAGGACTTTAGATGATGTGAGAGGCCAAACAACTGCTTAGGGTCGGTCAGGGAGGATTGAGGAACGAAGTTGCTTGATTAACCTTAGAAGAGGGAGATCAAGGAACTTCTAGTTGCTTGTTTGACCGGAGATCGAGGGTCTTTAGACACTTGCTGAAGGACCCACCTCTATCCATCTCCTTGGCTTGGCTTGGCATTTCTAGGATATTTGTATTGTGCACACACACTAACTCATTAATGCATTGACTCGTCTACTATTCATTTTGGTAACTAGATAGTGAGCCAGGGAGATACATATAAGGCCGAGACAAGGCCAAGACAAGGCCAAGGAAATAAGTCATAAGCACATAACTCCATAGATGAAATGTCCCTTATGTAACGAAGTATGAACTCGTTGGTAATGTCTCAAATACACGATTAACTCTTTCCTGTATCTGTTCTGCCAATCATTGACTTAGACATTCTATCTCTAGTTACTGAAATGATAATAGACGAGCCTCCATTGTGGCCTGCCTTCAATGAGTTAGTCTGTAAAAGCATACCCTATTCTTGTGATATCAGTTCCCTAGAAAAGAACTAATAAAGATGATTGATAGGAATTATCTTGTTGAGATCTCATTAAATGAATCAATCCAAACCTCAGATTTAGATTATACCCTGATGATTTCATCAAATCTCCAAAAGGTTCTCTTGGCAATAACCTTTTGATCTTTTCTCACTTGATGAAATATGCTATCTAAGAGAATTCAGATACTACTTAGATTCGATCGATGCATAGTTAGATTTTTTATCAGGCTTTATTTAATGCACAAACTATTTCATTGCATTTGTAAGATTTTACTTTGATGCCACATCAATACATTGAAATCTTAATAAAGTGAAGAACATCCTGTTTTCTTATGACATAAAGTTTCCATTGAAATTTGATGCATATCTAGCATGATAGTTTACTAAATGCTTATTTCATACATGAATTATTTCAGGATGTTTGGGACTCCATGGCTTTGGATACCATTAAGCTGGCTTGTGGTATGTTTTACCCCAATGGTACACCTTGTTTGTAAGAGACGATTCATAATTTAGATAGGAAACCTTTAGAATGGTTGATTAAAATCTTGGTACACCTTGTTTGTAAGAGACGATTCATAATTTAGATAGGAAACCTTTAGAATGGTTGATTAAAATCTTCTGGATGTTCTGCATTTTTCTGGTTCTCTAGACTGATTTGAATATTGTTAATCATGCTAGACATTGTGGTGTATTAAGTGATATCTACAGGAGCTATGCACTTATTCTTTGATGTACTATATATTACCATCTATTGTTCTTTATGTCTCTTCAATCAAATCTTTAGGCTATTTTTTATGCATAGATTGTTCAAGCTAAATAACCATCATTGAAGAGTTTCCTCTTCTCTCCTGCTGTGAAATTATCAGATCCTGGAGCAAGCGCTGATCTAGCAGTGATCTTAATGCAAGAAGGTCTAGCGAACATTTTTCTTGTTGGAAAAAGGTAAAGATAAGAGTTAAAACAGTTTGCAATTGCCTGAATTCTTGATTAGGTATATTTAGTGGCTGATTGAATATGAACTACTTTTACATAATGCTTGTGTCAAATTTTGTTCCTGATAATTTCCGTAAATTCTTTGTAAGCATGCATAATAACTGGCAAGTGATTTATTGGACATCAATAGTGACAGATCGCTAGAAAACAATTATGCTTTAGATCAATCCCGATGCAGTCAACAAAATGACTGTTTTGAAATAATCCTGATTATTTCATTTAACACTGCAGGCATGCCAAAATTGGTCGATTTCTCTTGATTATTGCCAATTTAATTGTATGGAGACCCTAGCCAATTAATTGCTGATACATCATTTCATCTATGTAATTCAATGTACCAGTTCAGTGTTCATCACAAAGCACACAAAACTAAGTCATCTCGGTTGTTTTAGAATGCCCAGTACAATGACAGAATGACACTACCATTTTTCATCTCCATAGTAGAAGAATCAAGAGACAGGTCACAGTTTTTATTTGATTTCTGAATGTGTGTTCTCCTGAAACATTTTGAACATCTCTGAAATGTTTCTTAAGCATTCCAGTGATTTCTCTCAATTTTGTTTTTTTCAAAATGCTAAAAAGGAACAGCAACACATGACAAACAGTTTTTTGGGTAGAAATGTTTCAGGTGCAAGGCCCCTACACACAAAATAATTAATCAATTCTACTTTAATTGAATTTCTTGTTGCAGCTTTCAATGTTTCTGCAATTGGAGATATTTTTGAAAGCTTTTGCATAGATTTCATAAACTCCAGCGATGTTTTTGTCACAGAAATTTATTTCCTCTCTTGGAAGTCTGTGGGTTTGAATTTGTCTTATTTTCAAGTTTATTTCCTCTCTTGGGCGTCTGTGTATTTGAGTTTGTCTTATTTTCAAGTTTCAACTTTAAAGATTAGTTCGGTTTTTGAAACGATTATTTTCCACCCCATCATCCATGATGTAACCAGAACATAATGGCTACCCAGTAAAGAAGCTTGGATCAAGACCTCTCCAGATCTCTCACTGAATTGATACCATATGACTTTAGCCCAAGTCTTGGCAAGAGATATCAAGGAGGAAAACAAAGGGACACAAAAGCACATGATGCAGCATTCTGTTCCAAAGCAATGGTCAGCACATGGACTCCAAATTACTGTGGGGTGCCTTAGCAACTTGCCGACAGCCACATAATTAGCTGCATTATCTGTTATGGTTTGCACAACATGTTTCAAACAAATCTCTCAGATCAACCCATCCATCAATTCACACAACAATGTTGCATCTTTAACATGCACTGATGCATCAATGGATTTAATAAACATTGTACCCCTAGGACAATGGACCAAGAAATTAAGTAGGATCCTACCCTTCCCATCTTTCCAACCATCAGACATCACTGTGCATCCAGTGGATTACTTGTTTAGGTCCTCCAATCTAATATTGATGTCATTCTCTTAACCACTGATCGGATGGAAGCTTGTGCTCTTGAAACAAAGAAAGGTGAGGTCCTCATGGAAGGTGAATCTGTGGAGTCCTTGTCATTGCCCTAAGTCCCAGATCTACCTCTGGTTCTTGAGGATCTAGCCACTCTGCCAGCGGTAAGTTCAACTTTGGTAATGGTTGCCTCTTCTCTCTTTTTATCACTTTCATAATTAGAATCATCGGCAGTCCACTTAATCTCTGGGTTTAATTTGTTACAAATCCCAGCATCATGCCTTGGGATTTTAGCCAAGTGGCATTTCAACCAGCTAACCCCTCCTGTGATATGCTGGCCACACAGTGTATAGGACAATCTTTGTTGGTTTGTCCCATCTTCAAGTTCACCATACTGCTAAATTGGGTCTAAAGGCTTCAACATGTTGGCAAAGTAATACTCAACTTCCAATTTGAAACCTGGGGCTGAAAAACTGAAAAACAGGAACATTAAACACTGCTGGAAAAAAAACAGCTTGTTGGTAAAAAAAACAGACCTCTTGATTGTTCTACGAGCCATGAAAAACGATGATAAGAGGCAGTGTTTGATTGGTATTTAATGATCAAACACTGTTGAAAAAAACCACTTGTTGGTTAAAAAAATACAACCCTCTATATTGTTCTATGAGCCATGAAAAATAATAATAAGAAGTGTTGCCGTCCTGACTCCTAATACACACCTACAAATGTGGAGAAGTCTCCAACCCACTTGGTGTGTCCTTGGAGGCACAAACCTGAATCTAGACCCACTGCCACCTGAATCTAGACTCCTTCCGTCTAGGCTCACTCCTAGGGAAGCCAAGGGGGGTAGACCCTATTAAACTATGTGAAGGTTTATTAAATTTCTAGGAGTTAATTAAAATGTTGATTAGTGTTACCCAACCCAATGACAATCAATCAATACAATATGCAATCTTTTAATGGAAAACAAACCTTTATTTTACAAACAATTAGACCAGTGCCTAAAGATTATTAAATTCCACTTATTGAACGAATATTCTCAAAAAAGGTATCTTTACAAAAAGAATAAATTTATCCACACAATGATTCACAAAATAACTTTACATACAAACAATTAATTCCCAAAGAATTAAAGAATGCTTGAATAATAAATAAAGAATAATGTGAATGACTTGTAGGAGATAAATGGAAAGAAAATTCTTGAAAATGAATTGCTGAAATAAAAATTGCAAGTGTTTTAGGTTGCTTTTAGTTAATTTTAAGTTTCTTTTAAACTTAGTGGTTTAGATGTGAGGAGTTGTAAGCTTAATCTATGTGACTACCCCAAGTCCTTATCCCTTAGCTAAGAGGAAATGTTGGGTGCTCAATAAGAAGAACAACAAGGTTCTCCCCTAGCTCCACAGGTCAAGTCCAAAGTGCTTGGGCACTCAACAAGGAGGACACTTAGTGCCGTGAAACTGTCCCCGACTTCAACCCCTTCTAGCCTCCGCAAGTCACCTTGTTTTAGTGGCCAAACAATAACAGAAATGGGTGCCTAATTAAACTATCCACCCAATCCTTTGCCCTTTCTTATTACCCAAGATCCATAAAGTGGCAAGGGAAGGGAATACGGGGCAAAGACGGGGTAAATTTTATTTACTTTGCACAAGTGAAATTTTAAGCACAAGCCAACACGATTTTGCAAGGATGGCAGAGCCAAACACAATGCAATGTGTGGGGAATAAAAAATTAATTAAAATAAATAGCTTAAACACATTAACCACACTACTTTGGCACAAGGTGGAGGACAAAGCCTTCCGATTTTGTGGCAAAGGTGGACAAAATTAATTAAAGCAAAAATCAGAAAAAATTCTAATCTTAGCCAGCACGATTTTGCAAGGATGGCAGAGCCAAGCACGATGCAAGGTGTGGGCAAACAATTAAGATTAATTTACAGATTTTAAACTTTGAAAGAAAAAGAAAATGCAAGCCCAAGAGACTCTCTTGGGCTGCTTACAATAGTTTTAGAAAATGTGAGAGAGAGGGGCTTTGCACCAAAGCTTGTAGAAGTTTTCTTGAGCTTTTAGTAGCCAATTTTGGGCAACACCTCCTATTTTTATGATGAAAACCTGCATAAAACAACAAAGAATGCTTGTTGGAAAATGCTAAAAATCACCACAAAATGTTAGTTTTGAGTTAGCCTATGTACATAAATATTTACAATAAAAATCTGAACTTAAAGATTGAATTTTTTTAGCAAGATTTGAATGATAATATGAGTAGAAAATAGTAAATAAAAAGCTGAAATTAAAACAGAAAATTATATGGAATAGAATGAAGCCTTTGGAGTTCATTCTCCAAGCTTTGGCAACCTGCAAATCCGTAAACCCTTGCTACACAATGAAGCAAGAAGGTGAGATCTTTTAAAAGGCCTACAAAATACTTTGCAAACACTAATAAAAACAAATTACATAAACCTATAACAATACTACTACATATTTATCCCTAGCAAAATACTTTTCTTAGGGTTCTTCAAATAAAACAATGTGGAACAAAGATAAACGAAATCTACATTGTTACCTTAACAAGAGAAAATACCATACAAGAGAACCAAGAATACACTAAGAGAACACCAAAGAACACCAAGAGATCCTCCAAAGCTTCACTTTATTACTCCAATATAGGTTACCAAATGGCACCAAAAATCACAAAAGAAAATGGGAGAGAATGAGAGAGAGTGGGGAGAGATTTTGGCATAATAGAATTGCTGTGAAAACCCATGTCAAAATGAGGAGAAGGGGCTTCCTTTTAAAGGAGGGAAAGAGGAGAGACCCCTCTTGGATGAGTTACAAGTGTCACCCATCCAAGAGAGAGAGAACAAGTCAAGGAGGGTGTACTTTCAGGGTTTTGGTAGTGAGTTAGGGTTTGAGGTGTGAGGTGTGAAGGGGGAAAACCCTTTCCTCTTGTTCAAACATGAGGTTAGGCTATAGGAAGGGCGCACTTAGGGTTTTAAGCATTTTTTCACTTTAATTTTTATTTTCCCCTAAGTTCATGAAGAAGGGGGGCACACTTTTCACTAGGGAGAATCACTTTTGGTTGTTGACTTGGCATGGGGGGGGGGTCTTTTAAGTGGATTTTCACTTTTCTAACTTAGGAAATACATTAAAAATCATTTCCCCACTCTCTCTCATGACTTTAGACATTTTTACAATTTTTGGCTTTTTTACTTTAGCCAATTATTTGCTGACTTTTCATTGACTTGGACTCCTCATGGACAATGACCTAGCAAAACTTGTCCAATTGAGCTGAAACTTGGTCCAAGGATGTAGGGGGTCATAAGCCATTTGATTTGAGTACTCGTACCTCTATACAAAATCTACAAGGACCAAATTTTTACATTTTTCATAAAAAATAATTAAAATTTCCAATTTACGGAAAATTTTGATTATTAAAAAATCCTATCAAAACCTAACGGAATTCCGCAAGACTTTAGGAGATGTCTAACATGGTCATTTACAACACTTCTAAACCTTAGTCACCCAATGGGCTTGATCATTAGAATGCCTTTCACCACTTTGGAGGATTATTGAGTGAAAAACTCAAGGATAATTAAAATCGCCGAAAAGCAAGATTAATTACTTGAGGAAAAGAAACACTCGATGATAGGACTTCCTTAATGATAAAGTCCTAGGCAGCTAAATAAAAATTGACCCACGCTAACATATTACAAAATTATCCCACATAGGGAGCAAACATTCCGTGTACATAGAAAGAAGTGCTGGGGGAAAAATTGCCCAGCTGAGCCATAAGTCTTCAACCTTGTTGTACCACAAGGTACATATCTTCATGGTACATGACGTTGACACCTAGTTGAAATAGGTGGTCAACAAGAAGCACACAATATGGACCTTGAAAACTCGGCATAAATCTAGAAAAAGAAATAGTTAAGAGGGTCGAATTTGAAGAAATATTTGGGATCTGAGAATATCAACAACATAGGCAGGTAGCAATTGATTTGTGCTCTAATAATTTTTTTTGATGGTGATGAGAGCAATGATTTGGCCCTTCTAAACCTGGGTATTGGTGATGGTAAACCCCTTTCCTCTCATTTCCCGACAACTACAAATAGAAATGACCCAAAAAAACCGAAATTTGGCCTTTAAGATGCATAAATCCGCCTTAGGCAATTTTTTCCATTGTGGCACGATATTTTCGTGATATTTTTCGATTTTTTGAAAACATCGAATGGTCCTATTTTTTCCTAGAAAGCCCTATTCTTTCTCAGTGATTTTTCAGGGAGGGTTTCACATCACGATTTTTTGTGATATTGGTGGAAAATCACTGATTTTTTCAACTATGATATGTTAGCTCACTAACCCTCTTGGGGTGTGCCCTTGTTATGTGGGCCCATAAACCCTCTTGGGAGGATGCCTCATTTGAGTTGTGTATAAATACACAACTCAATTTCTCATTTGTATCATCTCATCTTGTGATCTTCTTGATCTACTACTTGAAGTGTGGTAAGCTCAGGGAACTTATATTTGTTGCATTTCTATTTTCAGCACATTTATGCTTGGCTTTTGCACTCTTTGTAGTGCATATACCTATCTCTCTCTAGCACACTTGTGATGAGGCTATTTTAGAATTTGGGTGAGATTTTGTTGTAAATCTCAACAAAGACATCATTTATAGGGTTTTGTTGGTTAAACCACTTTAACACACATATACCAAACCACACGTATAAATATTTATTTTATTATTGATGTTATTCTAATAGACACATTATCACCAATAACATGATTCAAGTTGAAATCATAGCCTAGGAATGAATGCTCTAATTTCAATTCATATGGTTTTGACTACACAAAGTCCACAAATATATGAAAATATAAGAAATTAAAGCAACAAAATTGTTAGTAAATGATATAAAAAAGGGAGAAAAGGTGCTACAAACATATAAGCAAAGGCCCACTTGCTAAACAAATGGAAATGAAGTATAGGCCAATCAATATGGTAGATCACACTTTAAGAGCATCATAATTTCATTAGGCATGAAGAAAACTAGGTATAAATAAAGAGGCATAGAAAAGCATGGGTTGTCTTGATACATAGACCCTTAAGTCTCCATCCTAAACAAAGCAAGGAATGAAAGTCCTTGTTTATAATCCAATAACATTATGTTATATTTTTTCTAGATGAGAACTAGGGTTTGATGAGCTTGTGCATGCGATTTGCGTCTGTCCTTGTCACCATTACTCCTTGTTTTGCCAATCTAGCTGTCTTGTGCTTGGCTTGATTGGTATGTTGCCACTCGCCACAAGGCGTTTGAGATCCATTTATGGTTTCTTGAGGGCTTGAAGATTGGGTCATATTTGTCTTTTGTTGTGGTAATTCATTATGGTACTGTTGCTAGTAAATAGAACATGTTAGTTCTTCTAAAGGTGATTTGAAATTTTTTTCCGAAGGTCTACCACGAGGTAATTATAATTCCCTCGACGATATTCTAGTCAAAATTTTGGTTTCCAAGTATAATGAAATATGTAATCGTATAAATATACATTGCTTGGGTACATTGTTGGTTGTGTACCTCTAGAGGCCATGATTAAGGCCTTGGTTGAGGAAGTATGGAGCCACATTGTTGGCATTTTCATAGCACTTGCAACCTAACTAAATTCTTTTTCCATTTTCTTCCATCCTTGGAGAAATTGCATTGTGTTTCCATCGTTGCACATGGACCATGGGTTTGTCGAAATACCCTTGTGTTTATGCCTTGGGTGAAAACTTTTCAGTTGACTAGATTGCCCAACTTTGTTGTTTGGTATGGGTTGAGTTCTTTGATTTTCCTATGTAATTCAGGGCTTTCCTTGAGTGTATTTTTACACCTATAGATGGTGTTAATTGTCACAAGCCTCACCATTACTTCAACCTGTTAACCCATGGATTTTCTCACTTGGAAATCTTGAGGGTTAGGAGCCAACATATTCCATATGGTTGGCATTCGAACAGTTTTTCCTGAGACAATTTGGTTTTGAGCCAAGGTTGGTTCCCATTGAGGTCAGGTACAAAGTGGTTCAATGATGATTTCCTTGTTCAAAGACAAGGAAGTCAATGGAACATAACTTTTTTATAAGGGTCATGTGGCCCCTAACATTCCATGACACTACCTTAATCGAGGATTGGGGGCAATGTAGTCCATATTATCACCAACAACATTGTCATCCAATCGGGCCAAGACCTCATCGACATTTGAAGTCACTACACCTTTCAAGGCCAAAGCATGAAACCAATATTCAAGATTGCGAACCTTATCCTTTTATTAAAACTCTTTGGGGTCTAGGACCACATGGGCAGAGCTAGGACACATGCATGAGTCATAGGGTGATGTGGCAGATTCTAGAGTTGAGTGAGATCATGTCTGAATCAATAGGGCGCATGCTTGAGTCAGGAGGTGTGGTGACACGTGGAGGAGTTTACGAGGTACTTTGACGGAGTCAACTCTGGTGCCTACCTGTTAGAATATAGAAGATTGTGCTCGTTTTACCATTGACGATACCCTCGTCACCCAACCATAGGCCGAAGCCACCCTCTGAGCACCTTGACCTTGACAGAGAAGAGAATCCTGGTAGCAATCCAATAGCCAAGAGAGGCTAATGCACCAAGCAAGAATAGAAACCAAGCTGATCAGATAATCCCACCCAGAGGCTAGCGCACACCTTCCCAGAAACTTGTGCACAAGCTGCTACTGCACCTGCGCAGATCCAGTGCTCTCTGCAACTGCTGAGATGTGAATAATGAGAACTGGCGCCCTGTATTTATAGTAGTCTGGGCAATTTTACTGGGGCCGACTTCTCCTTCTGGGTACTAATAAATTCATTTTAAATATATTTCTGCAGCTGACAACTTGTCTAGGGTTTCCTTCATTTCTTTGCTTCCTTCCGGAATATTCTAATCTCGTCATAGGTTACAATAGAGGTTCATACCTCCCGAAGCTACCATAATATTAACACTACCATGCTTCTCTCACGTCATTAAGGGCGCCTACCTTTTCTCTCTCCTCATCTTGAGTTAAACTCAGAGTATCTTCAGTTAGGAGGGCGCATGCATGAGTTATAGGTGAAGTGGCGCATGTTGATGTTTATGAGGTGAGCTAGTTGAGTTAAACTAGAGTGCCTACCTTTTCTCTCTCCACTTCACTCCCTCTCTCTCTCACTTAGACATCAGTTGGATTTTAACTCTCTCTAGTTGACTGAGGCGCCTCTCTTTCTCTCCCACTCTATCTCTCTTAACTCCCTCTCTCTTCCACTTCATTTCCCCTTTCCCTCACATCACTCCACTTCCTTCACTTCACTCCCACATAGGGCACACCTCTCTCTTGTTCAATGGCTGCTTCACTAGATTTGACTCTAGATTGGACTAGTGTGCCTACCACTCCCCTCCATCAGTTCTCCTTCACTTATGACCGCATGCATGGACTTTTCACTTAGTGACACAACAGTTTGACTTAGTTAGATTTAGAGCGCCTGGATTCACCTCCACTCTTCTTCGGTTCCATAGGTGTCACACTTACCTTGACTCATGCGCCTCACTCTAGATGGCACTAGCACACGAGGACACCTCTCCTTCAGATGAGGCGCATGGCTTTCCCTCTTGACTCACTTAGGCACATGGCTTGAGGAGGAATTTTCATTGGGATATGCACCCCTCTTCCTATATGAGTAGGATTTCTCCATTGGCATAGGGTTGGATCTTCTTCGGCGACAACATACTCCATTGATTCTTTCTCCCTTTCTCTCTATTATAGCTTCTCTTCTCAGATGCATGGATCATCACTATACCGTCTTTGTAATCTGTCTCTTTGGTGCAATCAACCACTTGGCATATTCAGAAATAGAACCATCGTTGTGCTCGTATCAAGCCCTCACGGATCGTTGGTATTATGAACGTTGTTTGTGCATGATTTAGAAGCTTTTAGCCTGTTATTTTGGTGTATTTCAGTCACTTAATAGTGCATCCTCTCTTCTTATTTTCATCTTTTATTAGCTAACGTTGCAAGGATTCCACCACAAACTTCAAAACAAACATTTTAAACCTTTTGTCTGTCTAATCATAGCCACAAAACAATCCTTTTTGCTACTGTTTTTTATGGTCTTATTGTGCAGATTTAGAGGTTGAAGACAATGGGAAAAAGGCCTAGGGACATCCCCTCAAGGTTGGCAAGCACCAGCCCAAATGGAGAGGGATCCGTCTGTGACACTTTCGAGTAGTATTCTCTAAATTTACACTATTTTCTTGCCGATTTTTCTTACTGTCTTAAATCAGATCTAGGTGCGGAAAAGTGTCTCTAACGCAACTTTCCCAAGCACTCCTCTTCCTCTCACTTGCTCAAACTCACAAATGAGAATGCGTGTCCTATCATCATCAGCCCCTTACTTTATCTCATCTTCATCCACCTTTTATTCCTTGATTTATCTTCCAATGCATCCTCCAAGGCTTCAAGGAGGTGCGACCCCCTTGGTTGGACCCCATAGTCCACTCACAAGCCCATGAGGTGCGCCACACTAGGCCTAGGCCCCACAACCCACTCAAAAAAACAAAATTACTGCTGTATGCCTAAGTTAGACTTAGGCTAAGATAATTAGGATGATCCGGGTCTTTTAATGTGTCCATCAACTAGCCTAGAATGTTAGGATTCTGTAGCTCGGGCAAGTACCTTCACACTAGGGGTGTCTGGTAGTGTGAAAGGGGGCCACATTATGTCTAGACAACTTAATGTTGGTGGAGATCACTTAAGTCAACATGAGATTAAGTCACAACCGTTGGATGTGACTTAAGTTGTCTCAATGCTTGATTAAGTCCCCATCGTCAGATCTAGATCTTGAGAAGAAGATATAAGGGCCAAGATTGAGGCATGAGGCTGGCATCTCAACAACATCAGCACGAAGCTGGAAATCTTCAGCACGAGGCTGGCATCTCAACAACATCAACATGAAACTGGAAATCTTCAGCACTAGGTTAGCATCAACACTACTCCCCCTTTCGAGGGAGGTCCTTTCGGACTACACCAAGCTTGTCTCGAAAGTGCTTAAACTTTACACGAGACAGAGGCTTGGTCAACACATCAACAACCTGTTCATCCATGCCAACATAATGGAGCTTTATGGCTCCTCTCTGCACCGTATCACGAATGAAGTGATATCAGATCTCTATGTGCTTCGACTCATCATGGAACACATCATCTTTATACAACTATGGTTATCACATAGGATCACGGTGGCTTCACCATTGGCGGAACATGCTGCAATATATTCCTCTTTTGTCGTGTTGAGAGCAATACTTGATTGCTTCTTACTTTGCCATGAGATCATGGCTGACCCTAGACTGTAACAACATCATGAGGTGCTCTTTCTGTCAGAGACACTTCCAACCCAATCTGAATCGATATAACCACTCAGTCTGAAGTCATGATCTCTAGTATAACAGAGACCAAAACCCAACCTGTCCTTAAGGTATCTCATCACATGTTTTGCATCATCAAGGTGAACACGTCTGGGTTCTACCATATACTAACACAAGGAAAAACATATATCTGGCCTGGTATCTGTCAGATACATTACCAAACCAATAATCTGACTGTACAACGTAGCATCAACCAATTATGACGAAGTATCAACCAGGAGCTTCAACTTTGTTTCCATGGGTGTGTTCATGGATTTACACTCCAACATATCAAACCTCTTCAGTATTTCAACTGCATATTTCCCTTGGTTAAGGAAGATCTTCTCTGGGCTCTGCCAAACTTCGAGACATAAGTAATAATGCATTAGGTCTTTCATCAAACTCTGTAGCGAGCTTCTTCTGTAATCTGTGATGAGATTTTCTTCATCTTGTCAAGAACACATCATCTACATATAGTAGCAACATCATTGACTCATCATTCGTAACCTTGAGGTAAATGTTATAATCAACTTTACTCTTGGTAAAGCCCAAGCTCGTCAGGAAACTGTCAATTCTGCCATATCAAGCTCTAGGAGCTTGCTTCAACCTGTACAAAGCCTTCTTCAACCTGCAGACCTAAGTCTTTCTATCTTCAACTTCAAACCAAATTTTCACGTTACATTGTACCAATCTGGTACACTTGCTC
>SNQJ01S0007349.1:105196-154883 GCA_010110895.2 Picea sitchensis | reverse complement strand
ACCAGGTATTAAAGCAGCATTACAACCAACGGATGAGGAAGCTGAAGCTGTCTACATGATGACTCAAAGGAGACAATGGCAACCACGAGGACAAGGTATGAACTCTAACATGCCATTTAACGAAAAAGAGAAATAATGGTGGGGAAAGAGAGCAGGTACTGTTCATAAAATTAATTAAGTAATCCATAAAACCATTTTGTAGAAGGAAATATATCAACCAAATGACCATTGTGACCCAATAAACAACCACTGTGTATAATTTCACCCAACTCTGTGCATTAACTAGGTCACCGTTCATAATCAAATATTTAACACAGTGTCAACAAACAAAACAATATGCATACAAAAATTTGTAGGGGAGATCTGTTTTTTTCTCATTTATCCATAAGCAATTTCCAAATGAATACACATTCAATTGCTTCCACCTTTCTCATCAAATGCAGGCATAAAAATCATGCTCAATTCTGTCTTTCAACTCATTTAATAATTAAACTGCAATGTGGTCATATTGTCACAAGACTCGTGCCTGTCACTGTTTAAAATGCATGACATTCATTTAACATACATGGTGGACAATCAACACAATGATCCATATTCATCTTGCAAAGATCATGGCTTTCCATTTAAACATGCAGACAATAATCACCACTTCAAATCACGCTATGTTGTGAATAAACACCCATTCGACAAAACACAAGTGTATTTCTATAACCGTATAGGTCCAATCTTCTTTAAATCTAAACATTCAAAATGTTGGGCTATCCATCCAACACAACGAGGCAACAACAACATACCCGACCTCATAATACAGTTAATCAAATTGCAATAAGACATGATAAAAAAAACTCTGTGACTATCTCCGAGGGCGCAACCCCCCAAAAATATCCATAGCATACATAGTGGGTGACCATAATTACCACAATGCAACATTACCTTTTGAAAATTTTAAAACACACAGTCACAATATCATTAACTCAACCTATCATGCCAGGCCATCAATCCAACACAAGGAGACAACAACATAATTTCTCAAATCAATCAAACTGCAATCAAAACCATGTTGTGTAAAACTCAGACTCATCCTTGATGACACAATTGAATAACCATACTTATACAGTGGATGGAACTATCATAAACACCCCGAGTGCAATGATCATTAGGCCATTAAAAAAAAACAGTTACAACAAACATTGACTCATACTATAGGAATACCCCTCATACCAATTCATCAAGCGCGAAGCGTCATTGTGCATTAATCAATTAAAAACAATGTCGGGTTATCCATTCAATAAACACAAGGAGGAAGTAACTGTGTATTTAATTTAACAACTCATAACCATGATGAGCTTATCCACTCAATCATAATAACAATGCCGTAACTAGATACCAAAACCAACACGATTGTCACACAATCAACGGGGCGAGCCGATAATCAACTCTGTCGAAAATACACACCAATCCATAATGATCAATAGTAAACCCGACAGGCCACAACGGTCTTCTCTATCGACCTTCGGACTCGAGGAGTCAAGGGTTTTCTATGTGAACCAACCCAGGGAGGCTAGTGTCGACTCCTCTCAATGGTAAAAACCTTCGAGATCGACGGTGTATACATAGAGAAAAATTCAATTCACTTGGTGGACAGGGTGGCGAATACCGTGATAGGAGAGGCCATGAACAGAGGAGTAGGGCTCCACTTTGGCCTTGTAATTATACTTTAGAACCTACAGGGTATAGACCTCATGGCTTCCCAGTCAACCAACTATAACGCTGAGGTGAAAACATGGCCGAGAAGAAGAAATATAACCCACTGTGCGACCATTGGAAGCATGAAGTAACCCCAATACCCAAGTGAATGATGCACAATGACACAGGGTGTTTCAAACTCATTAAAACCCCATAAAAACCAAGACTGGGTATGGTGATATAATGCGCGAAGGCATCATCCAGTCTAGACCAAATGAAACCCTCCACTAAACAGGCAAGGATGATAGAGAACCTTGATGGCTACTAATACTTAGAATGACCCAATACACTGTAACTTCAAACATTATCATAGAGAAAGCCACCAACAATTCATTCTAGAAAAGTCACAATTTTACACAGTTGCCATACTTAAGGAAAAACAAAAACCCATACACCCGAGCCAATATCTACTTCATAACCAGAGCATACTCATGAATGGAAAAAAAAAACACATACCTATAATCAAAGTACCTTAAAATGTGATATGATTGAACGGTTTCCCCTTTGCTTGAAAGTTGGAGCAGAACCACAACAACACAGTTAAAGAATAGCTGATTGGGGTGGCAGCTAGTGGAAGGAGTAAGGATGATGTGCAGTAAATGCACATCGCCTCCATCCCCAATTCATTAATTCATTTGTACATGCCAACAAGTTCCCCATTAACACAATTAATCAAACCATGTATCGAAACCATCATCCATTAAAACCAATAGCACGACCCATATCAAACTTATGCCATAAAATAATCACCGCACCATATAACTCAATCAAATCACATAACCATTAGCATTTATCACTTTGTCAAATGCACCACCCACATCCTATCCTTCCAAAATATACCATATGCATATCAACCCTATAACTCAATCAAATCACATAACCATTAACCTTCTAGCTAGGATTTAACCATGATCATTTAAAACTTTCATGCATGTAGTGTAGTATATTTGCATAGTTAGATCCCTTTTCCTTTTTCATTTGTTATATTGTTTTTTCCTTTTTCCATCTGCTCTTTATGTATTGTTACTAACATGTCTGTTGTGCAGGTGTCCAAAGAGCAGATAGAAAGGGTATCAACGAATATCATAGGCTGTAATAACATAAAATTAGAGCTTAGAACATAACATGCCTTATTCATCATTTACTTATCGCACATAGAACCAACACATAATAAGACCAATCCATATCCAATAAAAACAAGATCTCATAAACCATGTAAGTAGTGTCGAACAACAACACAACCATTTAAATGAGAGCCAGACCTGATCACCAATCTACAAGGAGGTCCCACCTACTAGTATTATTTATATGTTAGCTTATAATAATAGGATTTTAGCAATACTTTGTGGGAAAAACTTCATTGTGATTTTAATCGTCAACATAACTCAATATTCATAATCATGTGTTGGTTCTATGTGCTTTCTACAAATCACTATTTGTCTCACTGCCTGAGAGTATGTCCTCTACTTTTTCTGCAACTGTTCCTTCTAGAACCAAGACTCTGCACTTGCAACTGCTATTTTTGAAGCTTATAATGACTACTCTATTCTCACTGTAGTCATTGCACTCTAAGAGTAGATCCTCTATTCTATCATGGCAACAACTTCATCTGAAACTGAATGTAGCTTTCCTTCTTTCATGGAGGCAACTCAATATCAAATACATGGATTGCTCCCTCTGGATCTCATAATGTATCGAAATCATGGTTGCTATCTTTGTCTTCATGAATAATGGAACTATTTCTTCGATTATTGGAGAAAGTGTCTCATCATAGTCTTCTCCCTCTTGCTGGGAGAATCCTCTGGACACAAATCAAGCTTTGTACATCTGTATACTATCATCTGCAACATGCTTGTTCTGTTAGATCAATATTGGAAGTCACTGTTGACTTCCCTTCTAGTATCAAGGAAAAATCCATATCCCAGTCCTTCTGACTGGCTTCCTCCTCTGTCACTGAAACAATGGAATCTTCCCAATAGATTTCACATCTCCCAAAAGTATCTAAAGCTACGATCTAGTCTTCTCAACTCATGGCATCTTCTATCTATCCTAGAAGACGTCTCTTTTTCCCATCTGATCCTCTCTGATATTAGGCTCACTCTGAGTCTCCATGATTAATGTCTCATCTAATATATATTGCCTCATGCAATCGTCACTATAGTTCCCTTAGGGTTATCACCTATGACCTGCCCAAAACAAGAACAAGAAGGGAGAAATAGTAGACAAGAATAATGATCTTTATAATAATAAAAACAATAGTGAGAACAATCGTCACAATATCTCCTTTAGAGCTATCACTTGTGACCTACCTGAAACAAGGGTTAAAAGTAAGAAATAAAATAATAAGGAATGAGAGAAACACTCTTCTAGTGTTGTGATCAAGCATTCCTCCATGGTAGCCTGGAAACAAAACAAGACGTTTCTCCTAGAGGAGATGTTAGTTATATCTAGTGAATGACTACAGTAAGCATTTATCTCAATAGTTCTCACATGCCACCAAGTATTCGATAATTAAAATTTTCAAAGATTGTTATCACAACTATAGTGTTTAGCAGTTATCAAACTTGATATTTGCAAATTTGAATCATATCAATTTAATCAATCAAACCTAGAACCTGGAGTCTCGTCCTCAAGAATTAGTGTTTTTGTTTTTCTTCTAAGTTTCCTTCATTCAAGATGACAAGTATTTTCTTCAACCTGTTCTATGTACTAAGACAATATGTTATCTTGACAGAAATATGAGTTAGGGAATAAACTCTATAATCTCAACTTTAATCAATCTAGTAGTTTGACTTTAATTTTTACCAATGGTTAGTATGATAACTTCAATAGATCAAAATGCAACCTCGATATTCATAAGATCATAATAATGCCATAAAAAGTAGAGGCATATCAAATTAATCAAACCTGGGGTGCATAGTTCCTCTGAATGTGGTGGATCTAAGATCCTTATGGATCTATGATTGTTTCTTAGACAAAATTTCCTTTCTCCTACAAGTACTCTTTAAAATAATGATACAGTTAGTGGCACCATTCAAAAACAACAATAAGCAATAAATAATCTTTAAAACTTCAAAGGTGCTTCAACTTGTAACTTAAAGTTAGCTCGATATTTTCTAGGGTAAGGTGCACTAGGAAAATAAAACTCAGTCCCAACACTTCACAAAATAACTTTCACTGTAACTGGTACTGCAACGAGTGTTGGCACTACAACTGGTGTTGCAACTGGAATGAAGGAGTTGGCACGAAGGGACTGACACTACAACTGCAACTTGATAGTGCAATTGATACTGCAGCTACAACTGATACTGCAACTGCAACTAGTACTTTAACTACAATTGCAACTGCGACTACAACTTAGGGTTTTATGAGGAAACCCTAATTTTTTCAAACTTCAAATTTGGGAATTCTGATCCAAGGAATAGATGCACCCTCCTAGGGTGAAATCCTAGATGTGGTTACTTCCCCCAACATCCTTAAACAGGGAAAATGTCACACTTAGGGTTGATGTAGAAACCCTAATTCTGCAACAACTACAATACTGAAAACTAGATTGTGAGTTGGTCTCTTTTAGGCCTGCTCTGATACCATGTGAAAGATGCTCTATTCAATCAAGATATGATACCATGTTAAGTTTTTACTATTGTTATTAGGTTATTTCCAAATTACATGAGCATTCAATGCATTTCCAAAACAAAAACATAAAGAGGATCACTGAAAGAAACACAATCACAAGGTACACAACATTTTATCCCGGGAAACCCTCATGGGCTAGAAAACCCAAAAAAAACTTCATGAATAATAGATTGCCAATACAATGCCAAGAATAAGACCAAAACACCAAAGATAAACCAAGACTGAGCATGCGCCTCTTTTTTCCTTCTTCCTGCAAATGCAAATGCCTTCAAGATATGCACACTGGATGCGTGAGAGTGAGTGTGTGTAAGTGAGGCACCATCCTCACATATAAATACTAGTTGAGGAGGTTCTAGGGTTATGTCACTTCACTTAGTGGGGCTGAATTCTCCTAAAAGTGGTTAAAACCACTTTATAATTACTAGGGGAAGGATTTACAAATACCACTATAAAAATCTAGTTCGACCAAAGGGGATTTGATCTTATACAAGACCCAACTTGATCAATCCACAAAAAGGGATTTGATCTATAAAATAATAACTCAAATATAATTAGAATATTCTTTGAATTTGAAGTTATAAATTTCAATAGATTGTGAAGTTACATCTGTGTGCTTTAGAATATTTTTCTTTTGTGCATTATTTTCTGAATTGGAGCAGTTCCATTCTGATGCGTGCTAACCATTCCTTCTGTGCCAGATATTATGTTCTTGTTCTCTATAATATTTTTCTTTTTTCTATATCTACTTTTTATTTGATTTTCTTCATTTTTCTACTTTTTGTTTGTTTTTCTGTGTTTTTCCTTCCTATTATAGTACAACTATTATGATACATGTTTTCTGGTGCAGACCATATTACTGCGGATCGTGTTGACCATATCTGTATATTTTCAATCGAATTCCATTCACCATTCCTCGAAGGACTTATCCATTCACGGTTTCCAAATGCACAACATGTGTCTCTGTTACATGTTGAATCACATAGAGTCTTAACCAATTCATTTTAAACTTCCTTGGATGCTGCATGAATTTACTGTCATAAAGTAAGACTAAATTCCCCACTTGAAACCTTTTCTATTTAATGTGTCAATCATGCCAAGCCTTCTCTCTTGCCTTCTGAAATTGTTGATGGAAACCTACAACAAACCAATCTTCCTCAAGTTGTACTAACTGTGTCAATCTCTACTCTATTGTGCCAGAGTCTGAAAGATTAGTGATTGCTGCAATGCACATGCTAGGTAGAATAAAATCCATTGGAATCACTGCTTCTTTCCCATAGACCAACCTGAAAGGTGTCTATCCTGTCAAATTTTTACTTGTAGTCTTGTAAGCCCATAACAATGAAGGAACTCTTAAGTCCCAATCATCTCTCCCTACGTTGCAATTTTTTTTTCAAAGCATTTTCCAAGATTTTATTGAAAGCTTCCACTATCCCATTGGCCTGAGGATGATACATGGTACTCTTCCGATGATGAATTTGAAACTCCTCAGTGAATGTTGTAATTTTTGTATTTAGAAAGTGTGTTCCTTGATCACTGAGTAATATGCGCGAACATCCAAACCTTGTGACTACATTCTAGGGTTGCTTCTGACCATCTTGACAATTACTCCATCACGTTGATTATGTACCTAACCCATGATATTATTTATTATGGGTTGATTGGCCCCACAAAGTCTATGTCCCATTTATCGAATTCTTGTAATGTAACTTGTGGATTTAAAGGCATTTCATCCCTCCTGGATGGTTTTCCTACTTTGATAGACGTTGCATGATTGATAATATTCCTTAGCATCTTTCTGAAATGTGGGCCACCAAAGCCTTGCGTACAAAATATTTTGGGAAACTTCTCTCCCTGCATAATGTCCTCATGCAATATCATCATGCGCTTCTTTGAGTATCATCGGTATTTCATGTTCCAACACACAACGTCTCAATATTCCATTTGCACCCAACTTGTACAAATTCCCTACAATCAATTGATAATCTGTTGCTTTCACTACGAATTGTTTCTTCTGCGCATGCATCATGTCTGATGGAGCCATACATGTACTTAGAAATCACACAATGTATGAGAAGTAATCATCCACCATATTTACTACAAATAGATGTGCATCTGGGAAGCCGCCATCTAAATTTTCTGCATATTCTCCTGATATTATGCACGATAGATGATCTGGTCCTGCATTCAACTTCTTTGGTTTCACTACAACCTCAAAATTGTGTTCTTGAAACAATAGTATCCATCTGCATATTCTCCTCCTTAACATTGGTTTGTTCACTAAGTATTTTAATGTAGAATGATCTGTATACATCTTAAATTGAGACCCCAATAAATAATTTTTGAACTTCTGTAGCGCATAGACCATTGCCAATTCTTGTTCTGTGGTAGCATAATTATTCTCTGCTATAGAAAGCTTCCTACTTGCAAAATAAATTGGGTGATCTATCTATCCATCCCCTGGTTGAGATAGTATTGCACCCAATGCAATGGACGATGCATCTACATGAGCATGGAACTCTTTGTTCCAATATGGAAAGATTAGAATTGACACAGTTACTAGTTTTTCCTTTAAGGTGTCCAACCCCTTATGACAATACTCATTCCACTAAAACTTTGCTTCCTTATTCATTAACTTTTCCATCAGTTTTGTGATCTACGCATATCCCTTAATAAATTTTCTATAATAGCATGTATGACCTAGAGTTTCCCTTAGTTTTCTAAATGATGTAGGTGGCTCTAACTCTAGAATTAATGCAATCTTGGCTAGATCCACTAGTAATCTCTATTTGAAAACTACATGTCCCAACAAAATCCCAAACAATGTGAAAAAAATACACTTCTTCAAGTTCAGCGATATTTGACATTGTCTACACCGATCCAACATCAACCTGAGTACTTCTATGTGATCCTTCAATAGACTGAACATAGTCCAATCATCCAAGTACACTTCAAGGAACTTATGAATAAATTCCTTGAATGTTGCTACCAAAACTATGGAAAACAATGTAGGGGAATTCTTTAGTCCAAAGGGAATTACTGTATACCAATAACTCCCCCACTCTATCGCAAAAGTAGTCTTGTGTTGGTCTTCCTGCACAATCTTTATATGATTGTACCCCTATAATACATATATGAAAGAATAAGTTTCTTGGCCTCCTACATTCTCCAATACCTCATATGTGAATGGTGTTGGAAATGGGTCATGTAAACATGCATCATTCAACTTCCTCAGATCCATGCAGATCCTGATTCCCCTTGTCTTTTTTTCTTGCACTACCATTGGACTGATCCACTTGGATTCTTCTACCGGTTCAATGATTCCCATGTCCAACATCTTGTCGATTTCAAATTTCACCTTCTCTTTGTAATTTGGATTTAACCTGTAAAGTCATTGTCACACTAGCTTAGCACCTAGTTTCAACGGAATTTTCATCTCACCTAAGTATCCAACTATACCCTTCATCTCAGAAAATGTCGTTGGGAATAGGTATTGATATTCACGCAACAAGTCTGCAATATTTTTGACTGTCTCATCACTCCAATAATCTCCTATCTCTACAAAATTCAGATTCTCTATCATCCCAATGTTTACCTTCCGTGTCTTTATGGGATGTGTGTACGTAGTGGACTCAATCTCTGGTCCTTCTACTGCTCGTTCTCCTTCTATTTCAGATACATGCACGTTCCTAGGATCTTCCTCATCATATTCTTTCTTAGCCACATTGTAACACTCCAATTACTCATGGATAGTCATAGTAGCTTTGTGAGCACTCACACTAGTACCATCTCCATCGACCCTTCTTATGAAAATATATTAGTTCGAATATCCTGTAGCGCTGCATCTATTGATGGAGATTCATGTTCAAATGTAAATGTGACTTTGAACCTCTAATCCAACTCTTCCCATCTTGTTGTCTCTCTGCGCATTTCCAATTCCAAAAACCAGTTCTTTGGAATTGTGTCCAATGTGTGTATAAATTTGTTTGTCCATTCTGTTTCTGGCACTGAACTCCATAAATCCATGCACTACTCAACATAACCTGCTATATCACTCTCTCTTGTATACTTTTGCGTGATATTTTCTCCCTTAGTACCAAACCTTACTTGCATGAGTTTCCTACATTGTGACCAATATTTCATCCCCTCTTTGTGTGCAACCCACCATATGGCTGGATTCACTTTTAGGACAACATCTAATGCTAACAATATTTGTTGTTCGGGTACCCGCAACTCAAATTAATTTACAAAAAATATTACATCAGTTAATCCATCATACCTGGGTTGATCACATAGCTCTGTTCCAATCCATCACAAGGATCGGGTTATGCGTGCACATCATCTATTTGGAACTTCATGCATCCTCTGCTTCCAATGTTCTAGACCTTCCTCTGATTTTTTATGCACACGAATTGATACTTCTCCAACTTAGCGTATGATCCACAATAGGGTTTGTATAATCATCCATGCGCACAATCATTTTATATAAGTTGTCAATGTCGATTCCTCTTTTTGGCTCTATGTATATTTTTCCTTCCGATGGGTCCAATGGTGTAGTTACTTTCAACTCTCGAACCTCAAATATCATCTCCCTCCTCTTCAAGTTAATGATCGCATGGTTATCAAAATCCCATTCCAATCTCATCAATGTTGGATATGGTTGACTATCATCCACGATATAAATAAATTCAATTTTTGCCACACTGTGCACCCCATCTATGTTCACAGGTACTCCTGTCAAATGACCAATTGATACTATTTTGTGTTGATTCATGAGCCTTAACTGAATAGGATACCATACTAGCTTGGGTTTTCCCATCATCTCCCATGTCTTATTAGGTAAAACATTCACATTAGACCCCAAGCCCAAGATAACATTATCCACATCATACTCCCCAATTTGCGCACTGAACCTGAATTCTTTGTTGGTCCTCTTCTTGTGCAGTACCTAATTTACCACTCTTTTTGTGATGGGGGTTTCCATTCCTCATTTGCAGTGATCAATCATGTCATAAAGTGTACTCAACACAATTTCATGTTTTAATAGCTCGACACAACTTCTCAGGAATTATGTTAGCATGCTTACCTTCCCATTTGTTTTCTCTGGCACATCGTGATCTCCGACCTGAGGTGCAGATGACATTGATGCTCCCCAATTATGTCCAAGTACCTCTTTTCTTTCTCTATGATATGTATCATTTTCTTGCTGAGGATCAAAGCTTGGCATAGTCCCTACTGAATTCCTTACTCATTGCTCCATCTTCTTTCCTCCATTCGTCATATTAGCTCCTGTTATAGCTCCTTCGCATGTAACAACTGTTATTCTTGGTCCTTCGCTGCGTTTTTTGGCTGATATTTTCTGCACATTTTGATTTGGATTCTGGCTCTAGTTTCCTCTGGCCTGCCATTTCGCAACTAGTTGGGGAAAATATTCTATCGCATGGTCAATTTCTCTGCAGTGTGTGCACGTTGTACATGGATACAAGGAGTCGCAGGTCAAGTGTCCCAGCTGATTAAAATTATAACATATTATCGGTCCTCTTCCTCCCCTTCCAAAATTTCCTCTGCCTCGACCTCTACCAAAGTTTCCTTTGTTCCATGGATTGAAGCCTCTTTGATTATTATATTGCAGACCACCCCCTTCTGCTGCAACATTCTCCTCCTGAATCCTGTACATATATGAAGTGCAATCCCTCATCAAGTCGAACACATGGCAATCCTTCTCTTCATGTCCCAATGACTTGCAAAAATTGTAAAACAAGTTCCTTGGTGTACTCTAATACTTCTGTAGTATTGGACACTTATTTGGGTGATGAACCAATTTATTACATATCTATAAATATCCCCCTCCTGGTAGTGGATTCGGTGCTCTAGTTTCCAAATATTGTGTGAATGATGGGCATTCATCCTTGTGATGGCCTTTTTTCCTACACTTGGTACACCATACTTACTCACATTTCTCCTTTCCCTTTGTAAGTTATGCCAGCAGAATCATCAATGCAGCCAATTGCGTTTGAACTTTCACCATTCCGCCAGTGTCTCATACAGGGTATGATTCCAATTTCATTGCAATTTTAAATGCCTTGGGCTGCGACACAACCTTCTGTTGAATCAACGGCCTACGAATATGTGATAGAAGTATTGTAATAAACCATTCTTGATGTTGTTGATTGAGGATCTATAAATTCAGTCTACCCATCAAATTCTTGAACCTTTGATCGAAATCCCATACCAACTCAGTTGGTACCCTCTTAATATCCTTCATTTCTGTAATTTACTGTGACTCGGAATTTGGATTCTTGCGCTTGCCTTATCTCTACCAAAGTCCTGGCTTGTTTTGTAGGTGTGGTACTCTGCATCTTCATGTACTAAACTAATGCACGACCTATGAATGTTGTTGTTGACTCTGAAATCTTCACAGCCTCATCCTGGACATTCTTTGCAGCCCAAATTGTCTTGTCAAAAATAAATGTTTTATTGGGTCCTCAGACCTACCTCCCTGGAACTTAGGTAGTCTAAGGGTGTTGTGTACCCCTGACATGTTATTTTGTCTAGTCCCTCTTCTTGGTGATGTTGGTTGAATCTGACTCTACGCACTTCTTCCACTACTCTGAATGCTACTACTCTATCCTCCCTGGCTAATTATAAGTGCTTTTGATAAGTTTCAACTGTTATCTCTAATTGTGGTGACACACACGGGGTCATGGATTAGACGTAGGAACCATTTTGAGTAGGACTTAATGGTTCTTCTATTACTGGACTGGACTAAAACTCCTCTTCTTCTCCTCTTATATGTGGTATCTCCACGATTCAGACTATTGCGCATGGTTCTCTCCCCTCTAGCTCACTGCACGACTCTCCTTTCTTAGCCCTAGTATTTCTCCTCTTGTACCTCCTTCCTACACGTAATACTCCAAACTCATCTTCTTCCTCTAGTATAACTCCTTTAATCCTCTACATCCTCAGTCCTTCCCTTCCTTCTTCATCGTTCCCTTTGTTGAACCATTTGTTGGCGTTTCACATTGTTTGTAAGACCCTAGGTTCGAGTTATCTTTGACCAAAAAAAGCCTTTAGACATCGTCCCTTCCAACATCACCTGCTTGCGCATTTGAAGTCTCACCCGAGGTATATATTGGGACAACAAGAACTAGGTTTATGTAGTGGTGAGGGAATGGGAGGTTATTGTTCCATTCATTCTTAATTATTTGTGTTTTGCGCATTATTATAAAAGTTATCTTATTCTATCACTTAGTGGATCTCAGGTTCATATTACCATTATATTCTAGATTACTACATAAAATCATTACTATAACAATCACACTATTGAACCATGAACACACATAAGACAAATCTACTTCTACTATGCATCCAGGTATATTCCATAAACAATCACACAAAATACATGTAACACAACATTTAACGTGTTTCACCCAAATCTAGGCTATGTCCACAATGACTGGCTTCTTTATTATGCATTTTGTAATTTCTTCAGGCTTTCACACTACACTTACAAAGACATATCATAGTTATCTTCTTCATTCCTAGCCTAGTCATTCTGCAGTGCAAGCCTCTCTCTCTTTCTCTCATCATCTCTTACATTCAGACATGGATTCTCTCCCTTATCATCCTATCCTACCACCCTTCTTACATATAGGAACTCTCGGTAGTTTGGAACAGACTCCACAACACTGCTTGAGAATAACCACATGGAGAAGAACCCCTATTATCCCAACCCACTACATATTTATAGATACATTCTAGGGATTAAAATCCTACTTGGTTCCTCCCAAAACCCTATTACAATGCGTGACTACTCCAGTTAACTGGATGTTCAACTGCTTTCACTTGATTTTCCGTATGCATGTTGTTTTTGCACTCTACTGCTTGTTCTTCCTACTTTTGGATGTCCTTTCATCTTTAACATGTCGAGATGTCATCCTTCTCCTTCTTTTTTCTCCTGCTTTATTCATCTCTCTGCTTTATTTTCTATTTTATTCTGCTTACTACATGTTGTACTTATGGATGCATGTTGGCACAGGGGTAGACCCAGGGTTCAAAGCTCAAGAGTGCACCAACAAAGCCCTAACTACTGGCCCTTTCAGAAACACTTGCGAAGCAGATGAAGTCTCACCGGAGGTAGAGGCAGGGGTGGTTGCAAGACTCAAGTGTCTGCAACCTTAGCTGGGAAACATATCTATGATTATATCATTTACAAAGCACTTATCATCGATCATTCGTCAATATTCAACCCTTATTCTACTTCGTAGATAGCACAGAGCATCACGGTGTACACTCAGATCTACAGTATTTCAGTACTTAACCATAGCAACCCAGATCAGATCCAGTAGATCAACACTAAGCATCCTCATACACATCATATCTAACAATCATATATATCTAAGAAGTACAGAGAATAAGTGGATATATCAAAGCACATAGAATAAGCAAAAACACATTGAATCAAAGCACAGAGCATAACCCAAAGATTTACGTGGTTCATCCCCACCATGGGGCTACGTCCACAAGATCTTATTCTTTATTATCGTCATCAATCTATTACAATCACAAAGCCTCCAAAACCCTTCTTTGCATAGGACAAAAGATCTGCGCAGCTGGCTAGATCCTTCTTCCTTGCGTTATAACACTTAGCTTTCTATATCAACCTCACAGTAACTTGCACTTAGCCTTGCAAGCCTTACACAGTTCGCACGGAGCACTTATTCAATATCACATAGATGCACTACCAATTGCACTAAGCAATCACATCTACTACTTCTTACATTGCCTATCCTTCTATTTATACATTACAAAAGTGGGCCTAATCATGGGTAAACCCACAGGCCGATAGACCTTTCCCATTACATTAACCCAAAACCCTAAAAGGGCCCAAAAGTGGACCGAGATCCTGTGATCTCTGCTTCGCTTGGAACTCCATCTTTGATAGGCTGTCGAAGTCCAAAAATGGTCAAATATGACCAAGTGTTCCTCAAAACTTGGTCAAGGGCCAACAGGCCCCCAACACTCACCTGTGACTCGTCCCGAGTCACTCTGGTTTGATCAATTCCACCTCAAATGCCTCGAGCTACTTCGACCTACTGTAGTGTGACAACCTCTTGCTCAGTGAACTCTTGGATCACTGCATCATTTATTGGCCCTTCCAAGCGTTGTTCTACGGTGATGACAACCTATTCAAGCTCGAATCCCTAGCTTTCAACTTCAGTGAATAGTTGGCATGCCTTTTCTTGGATTGGTTGAAGTCGTTGGGAGACTTCCATCACTTTAATTTGCAGCGTGTGTACCTATTGTTGGGCGGAGTGTTTTTCTAGAAATCTCTTCATTCTTTCGACTGGGGTCAAGGCATTCAACTGTGCATGTAACATATCTGTGTGCTTCTTTTCTTCTTGGAGTTGTGCCTCCAATGCCTACAACTCTGGATTCTCTGTGATGTTCTCATAAGTCTAGGCGCTTCTAGCACTTAGCTGCTTGCATTCCAAGGAAAAGGTTTTTAATCGACCAACTGTGCTACGGGCAGTTGCCTCCCTTAGGTCTCTTATTTATTGAGGAGTCTCGGGCATGGTATGAAGTTCTAGATCTGCGATGCATTGCTGAAGTTATTGGATTACTTCTTCAAGTTGTGCCACCTGCTGTGGGACACGTTCTTCAATATTCACTTCTATGATCGTCACAGAGCAAAGTGCTTTGTGAACCATTTCCTGTACTTCAAGTTGCTCTGCTAGCAACTGGTCCTTGCTCTGCTGTAACTGTGCTTTTTCCTCATCCCACTTCGCTTACAGGGCAATATTTTCCCATTCTACCTTACTCTGCTATTCTAGAAGTGTGCTTTGTACTTGTGTCAAAGCCTGGGTGGCTTACACGGTGTCCTCTTGATCTCGTAGGTGTAATTGGGTGGGCTCATCACCTATTCCTACTGTTCCAATTGTCAAGGGCACAGTAGAAACTAATCGGCTGGACCGGAGTGCCTACTGCACTTCTTTAAGTTCACCCTTGATTCGGCTGAATACCTCCTCCTGCTTCGCTTCTTTCTTTTATGCGATCTCTAGTGAAGCATCATTCAACGCAACGATTAAGAAGTCAAAGTCATCCAGTGTGAGGGTAGTATTAAACGTAGTCCAGGTGGCCTTAGTTTTCTTTGTGGATGAGGGATTTGGTGGGGTAATCTTCCTTTTCTTAGAGGGATCCTCCTCCTCTTTAGGTGGAGTAACCTCGTCTTTATTTTTCTCAACTTCTGTGCCACCTAGTTCTTCACCATCACTTCCCTGTGCAGGTGAGATCAAAGTAGTCTTCGTGGATGTGCTATGGACATATTGAAATTCATCATCCTTCTTAGTCTTTCTCGGTCCGGTTGTATCCAACATAGCTTCAGGGCTATCCATGTCGGACATTTATGTGGGGTCCGCTGCAACAAGGAGGTCCACCGACCATTCCTTAGTAATCTGCTCCAATTCTTCTTCTATTAACTTGTAGTACAACTGGAGCTGTTGTTTGTGCTCATCAATGCACGCTTTGATATAGGTGAAGTGGTGGTCCGCACTGAATTTTATCAAAGGTCTAAACCTATGAAGTGTGTTCAGGGTGAGGCGCGATGTAGACTATATTTCATTCTTCAATTGGTTGTAATAGGTGTGGAAGATGGAATTGGACTGCCACTTCTTGTTCATGTCATTGGAGTACCAGAACATATAGAACTTCATGACCAGTGGTTTGAATGGTTCGATCTCTAGAAAAGTGGCACCTTCTGGTAGCTCCCAAGCAATGAAAGCGATTAGTATGAGCAACCAACTAAAGTGGAACTCATACCCTTGGTCTTGCGCTTCTCTGCAATCAAGCTCTAGCTGGTTTACAAGGTACTGTGCCTAGTTCATATGTATTCCTTCAATGCACTTTCCTGTGAGGTCAACTATGAATCCAGTCACTTGTGTTGGTCTGTTCCTGCAAACTAGCTTGCCCGCGATCAGCTGACAGGAAAGGCACACTGCGCCACTCTGGATAGAGGCTACCTTGTAGCCTCACGTGCCTTTCTTTACATCACCATAAGTTTCTTTTATCCTCTGCGCTAGTGCTCGGTCTGAGGTCTTTCCAGGGTAAAACTCATATGGGTCAGGGCCTTGCATACTAAGTCCCATGATCTGATTGATCAAGGTCGGATCCACAGTGATGTGGTGGTCCAACCATAAGTATCCTCCACGGTAGCATGACAACAACAAATTGATGCATGCGTTGACTTCTTGGTGTCTGCTGAAGTGTGGGATATTCATTACATTAAGCAGTGTGGACTACACGAGGTTCTGGGTCCATGACTGCAGGACAATCTTAGAATTCTTTCCTTTGGTCCTAGTTAAGTACTTATGCAGGGCTAACATGCTGTAAACTTTATGATCTCCAAGGTTAAAATCACTAAATTGCAGTGCTGCGAGCTTATCATGGTTAGTACGAACTGCGTGCACCCCTTTCAGAAGGTACACGGTGATCAAAGTGTACTCGAAGTCTCGAGGTACACTTTCATGGTTGATGGCACCACTTAGAGGTGGTAAGTAAGTAGGTAGAATGCATGGGATAAGCTTAACATTTGCAACGTCATCCCTGTGCTTGGTCCATTTCTCATCGGTCGACTGGGATGGATCGTCGCGAGAAGTGGAAGGGGAGGCCTGAATTCCTCTTGTTGATGATTCTTGGACTCCTATAGATAATCCTCGCTCTGACATGACTCTCTCAGTCATTAAGTCAATAAAAAATTCTTCAACTACTTTCTCAGTAGCACTGAGCTCGTCTGACATACAAGCTTGGGTCAACTAGCTCAGGTGTGAAATGAATTCAGAGACTATAGTGAATGGTATGGGAACAAGGCAATGATCACAAGGTGAAGTAATCTCATGTTTTAGGCTCAAATTATCACTTAGCAAAAAGTATTCTCAGTGCGTGGCGTGATGGACTAAGTAGGGAAACTTAGCAACAATCTACTTGTAACAGGTATGAGGCTACATTAACTTATGTTCTGTCTATTATGGCATGGTCGAATGGTCTAGTGGTGAGCCATAACTGCTTTCCGACCCGTTCGGAGTGGCAGTCGAACAATTATATTGGCTTCCAACAACTATATTACTTCGCCTCGACGAAGTGGCATATGTCGTTGTTCTGATATCCTGGCGAAGCTCCAATTCTGCAAAGTGTCTTGCTACGAGGTACCCTCTGGGATCTTCTATAATTTTTCAATCTTAGTCTTCTTCTTACTTAGCTTTCTAGCCTTCTTTCCAGTGAGCTTCCTTCCATTTTGATTCTTATTTTCCTCGGACATAGTCACTTCGTGCTGGTGATATTATCTCCTAGGGTTTAGGTATATCACTTCTTCTTTGTCTGGGGTAGAAATTTTATCCTTTTGTGTAGCTTTGGCCTCGAAATCTAGGATTCTAGTGTCAGATGGCTTCGAGTGGTTCTCCTGTTCTTCTATCAACCGTGTGATCCTTTTAGTCATGAATTCTTTTAACTCTTGTCTTTGTTGTTCTAATACCTTTTCTTCTTCCTTATTTATGTCTTGATCACTTTCAATCAAAGGTTTTCTGAGTAGCATAGTAAATAGGGCGTTGTCCTCAATGAATTTGATAATCTCAAAATATTCTTTTGTCGAAGTTTCATTAACTGTCATAGGTATCTGAGCGAGTTTTCCACATAACATCATCAGTTTTCCTCTAAATAGTCATATTCCTCCCAACAAAGGAATCATGGCAGGCTCCCCTATAGCTTCCCAAGTTTTTTCTGGCATAATGTTCACTTGTGTTTCTTCATCAAGAATACAGTCAATGTTGAAGTCCCCTATTCTTGCTTCGACTTGCTCCTTTTATTTGAAGATCTCTGGTAATCAGACATCTTTATATTCCTTCAGGGTTTCTTTCATCTACTGGGTTTCTTCCTTTTCTAGATCTGCCTTATGGTCTTCTTGATTCAGATTTATCCTTTCAAGCTTAGTGACCATTCTAGTGCAATCCAATACCTCATGGTCCCTAGCTTTTCAACAGAGACAACTAGGTCTTCTACCAGGGCATTCCTTAGCTATATGGCCTAGTTTTCTGCAACTATAACATAGGATTAATCCTTGCTTTCTTTTAAATGATCCCCAACCTCTTCTGTACTGTGCACTAGAATCGTGATAGCTAACCTCCAGAAAATTATTTCTAGGATATTGCATCCATTTGTTAGTCCAAACATTATTTCTATGCATAGGTATAACATATCTTTCATTATTCTTATCAGATCTATTCATATCAAACGTTCTTTCATCTAACAATGCCCTAGTTTTCAAGCTAGGAAAAAATCTATCAAGCATACCTAAATTCATGCTTCAGAAACAAAAATTTCCACTTATCTTACTTCTACAGAGCACAAAGCTTCCATATCTAAGAACTTTTGACTATTCTTACCTTTATTAGAGCACATAGCTTACGAATCTTACCTCTTTTTTGCATATCTGACCTCTTTCTTTCAAAAATTTCCACTTTTACTTTTCTTAGAGCACAGAACATTCATATCTCGTTTATTTTCTTCAGATCTGATCTTCCTTTCTTCAGATCTGACCTTATTCCTGACACAAAGCTTCACAGGTCGGGTAAAAGGCTGCGCACTAGGGAAACATATCTAAGCACATAGCTTTATTTTTCATAAAGTTTCTTCTTCCTCAGTTCCTAGCAATCATAGTTTCAGGTCCCGTCAACGGAACCATTTGTTGGCACAGGGGAAGACCCAGGGTTCAACGCTCAAGAGAGCACCAACAAAGCCCTAACTACCGACCCTTTCGGCAACACCTGCGAAGTAGATGAAGTCTCACCCGAGGTAGAGGCAGGGGTGGTTGCAAGACTCATGTGTTTTCAACCTTAGCTGGGACACAGATATGTGATTATATCATTTAGAGAGCACTTAGCATCGATCATTCATCAATATTCAACCCTTATTATACTTCACAGATAGCACATAACATCGCGGTGTACACTCAGATCTAAATTATTTCAGTAGTTAACAATAGTAACCCAGATCAGATCTAGTAGATCAACACTAAGCATCCTCATACACATCAGATATAACAATTATATATATCTAAGAAGCACAGAGCATAAGTGGATATATCAAAGAACATAACATAAGAAAAAACACATTGAATCAAAGCATAGAGCATAACACACATATTTACATGGTTCACCCCCACCCTGGGGCTACGTCCACAAGATCTTCTTCTTTATTATTGCCTTCAATCTGTTACAAGCACAAATCCTCCAAAACCCTTCTTCGCATAGGACATAATATCTACGCAGCTCGCTAGATCCTTCTTCCTTGCGTTACAACACTTAGCTTTCTATATCAACCTCACAATAACTTGCACTTAGCCTTGCAAGCCTTACATAGTTCCCACATAGCACTTATTCAACATCACATAGATGCACTACCAATTGCACTAAGCAATCACATCTACTACTTCTTACATTGTCTATCCTTCTATTTATACATTACAAAAGTGGGCCTAATCGTGGGTAAACCCACGGGCCGACAAACCTTTCCCATTACATTAACCCAAAACCCTAAAAGGGCCCAAAAGTGGACCGAGATCCTGTGATCTCTGCTTCGCTTGGCACTCCATCTTTGATAGGCTGTCGAAGTCAAAAAATGGTCAAATATGACCAAGTGTTCCTCAAAACTTGGTCAAGGGCAAACAATGTGCCTCAATTGTGCGACCCTAGTCTTCCTTCTTCTTCTACGCACTTCTTCTATACTTAGTGTTTTTATGAAAATTATATCCCAAAAATACATGTCCAATAAATGCTCTTTTTTGTGTCTTACCCCAATGAAATCTCTTTCCTTTGGTGGTTATGGCATGCAATGGCACTGCTACTATGAAGAATTTTACAATGAATTATCTCAAACACTGAGCTTCTCCCATGAAACTCTTGACATCTGTCACATTGGTGGGAATAATCCATTGAGCGATGGTTGGAATCTTCATTGGATCTACCCTTAGCTCACCTCCAATCATGTGGCCAAGATATATTAATGAGGTCTTCCCAATCTCACATTGATCCAAGATGGAAATCAATTGAATATTCCTCAAGGTCGCCAATGCCTATGTCACATGTGAGAGGTGTTTTTTCCAAGTATTTCTAAATATTAGTATATCATCCAGATATACTATTATAAAAGAATCAATGAAGGGAGGTAGCACATCATTCATCAATCTCATAAATTTTGTGGGTTCATTTCATAATCCAAAATGCATTACTAACCACTCGTACAAACCTTGTCTTGTTTTGAACGTTGTCTTCCACACGTCTTATGCTTTGATCCTCACATGGTGGTAACCTGATTTGAGTGCCATCTTAGTGAAGAATTTGTCTTGCTGCAGTTGATCCAACAAGTCATCAATCCTTGGAAAAGAATATATATTATTGATGGTGATCGTATTCATGTTGTGAAAATCAATGCACTTTCTTCAATTTCCATCTTTCTTTGGCACCATGATGATGGGTGAACCACAAGGGGGTGTACTGGCTCTGATGACTCCTTGCTCCAAAAATTCCTGCAACTAATTCTTTACTTCATCTACTTTGATGATGGACAACCTGTACAACCCAATATTACGTAGTGGTGACTCAAACAACAACTAAATATTGTGTTCAACCTCTCTTGGGTGGTAGTCCCTGAATATTTTGAAACAATTCCTTATAGGATTCAATAAGTTGTTGTAGTTTTTGACATTGCTCGCCACTACATCCTTCCAAGGATTCCTTCATGTCCAACTTGTTGTCTTCCCCTTGTTATTTTCCTTCACTTAGGAGCATCAAGATAAACTTCTTTGTACTTCCCATGATTCTTTGTGCATGATGAGCATTATTCAAAGAGATCTTAGCTTTGTCCCAGTGTGCATTTATTTCATACGATTTTCCATCTTTTTCTATCCTATACTAGTTCTCTCTTCTTTTGAAAATGACATCCCTCACATACAAATATGTACTTCCCAAGATGACTCCACATATTTCCAGAGGAACCACATCTGCAACTACTTCATCAACGAAGTTTTGATTGATGGCAAACTTAAATTTGCATTGCTTTCTCACTTTCAAATCCACATCTTGGCTTACCCAACCCAAGGGATATGTATGTGGATGATCTTGAGTCTCCAACCCAAGCTTCTCAATGAGTTGTACAAATATCTAGTTGGATTGTGAAATGAGATTGAACAAACAATCCACCTTGCTTTGTTTAATGTAGATTTTTAATGAAGAAAAGTTTAGTCATTGCCTTATCCTAGTTATAACTGCAACCAACTAATGCCACCTCTTTATAGAGATTAGTGTAGTTAATCTTTCCTTCTAGGTCTGATGTGTTATCCACTCGTTCCTCAACATCCACTGATATCAATGCTTTCTTCTTCCTTTTCTAAAAAATATTTGGGGTGCTTCTCGGGGTGTAATTTCCAACAATTCTCCTCAATGTGTTCTTTTCGATCACAACCTTTACATTGTTGGGAAGAAGGTGCTTATTCTTGTGCTACAGTCACAATATTATTCTCATTCCACTTCCTTTTTTTTGTCTTTCTCTACTGCTCTTTTGGTTATACTTGGTTGTGAGTACTTGTTTGTGGCTTCCGCTTGTCTCCTTCAAGGTACTGTGCTTGAATACTGGCCTCATCAGTTGTTTTTGGTCTAAATAACATCAGTTGTCTATGAATATGAGGTAAAAATCCCCCCAAATACTTTACCAACATGTCTGTACTTTTGAGAGAGACTCCCATATGAATTTCTCTCTTCCTGAACTCTGTCATGAACTCCTGCATTGATTGTCCTTGTCTTTTCCTGAGGTAATTGTTGATTTTTCAATAATCTAGGTTAAGCATGTAGTTCATTTCACTTTGTATTTGTATTAACCATAAAAAATAATGTTGCAACAACCAAGATCACAAGAAGAATCACCATGCACAAGAACACAAGAAGTATCTTGGGAAACCCTTCTCAACAAGGGAAGAAAACTCGCTCAAATCCTTTGCTATATTTCTCAAGAGAAATACCTTCACCACCATAACAAACCCTAGCACACAAGAGGGTGCTTAAACCCTATAACTCTAGTGCCCAAGAGAGGTGCACCCTTTTCCCAAAAAAGTGTACTTGCTGAAATTTCCAAACTCACATGAAGGATATGATTCCACGATGGGGAATCCTCCTTTACTTATATTAGAATTATCCTATCAGCATAAGTGTCTATTGGCTCAATAGGGATGACCTCTTTAAGTAACATTACAATCAATGTTAGCTAGATTAATTATATTTTACATTTATTATTAATCACACTAAGGTGGGGCCAACCTGCTCCCTTTACATAACATTTAGGGTTACATGTAGGTCTGTCTCTTGAAAAATATATATCAAGGAATCTGATACACCCACTAGTTCTCATCCACTAGGGGCACATCCATAGGGATGTCATATCTCTGGCTCACTACATTACACAGAAGAAGAAAATCTTCACACGTTCAACTGTGCTCGTCCACAAGCACGTACACTCTACAAATATTCTTTCCCACTGCCTCACACAGGAGAATCATCTAGAGTCTTATCGTCAACTCTGCTGCTCAAAGGAGGCTAATACATCATATTCATTTCTGTTCTCATGATGATGCACCCAACACTTTGGGATTTCACATGTTCACCTTGTGCTCAGCCACATACACATCTAACTCAAGAGATCGCCTTTCCCACTAGATAATCATATGGAGTTCTTCTCAATTCTCTGAATGGAGGAGGTCATCTCTACATTCCATCTCCGTCTCAGGAAGAAACCACATACCTTCTTAGGGGATTTATCTCAGGTTTATAAGATAAGAGAAAGACTCACATAGCTGCAATGATCCACATCTCACTAGTTTGTAAGCTGGAGAATGTCTCACATAGTTGCAATCATCAACATTCCCTCTCAACTAGGAAGACATTTTCCACAAGGCCAAGTCTCTCATGGAAATACTCAAACTTTGTCTTGGCAAGTGGTTTAGTGAAGATATCTGCAATTTGTTCATGAGTAGAAATATATTGCATGTGTATTGTATTTCTTTGCACCATGTCTCTGATATAGTGATACTTGATTTCAATGTGTTTTTATTTGTCATGAAACACTAGGTTCTCAGAGAGATTTACACAACTCTGGTTGTCATAATGACTAGTAGTCAGATCCATCTCATGATCGAGCAAGTCAGTCAAAATTTTACGAAGCCATATTGCTTCACGAACTGCCACACTTAGTGCAATGTACTCTGCCTTTTCTATACTTAAATCCACATAGCTTTGTTTTCTGCTACACCAGGAAACCATGGCTGATCCTATGGTGAAGCAACAACCTGAGGTTCTCTTTCTGTCTACTGCACTTCCTTCCCAATCTGCATCGGCATATCCTACCAAGATTAAGTCCACATTGGCTTCATATATCAGGCCATAACCAATTGTGCCTTGTAAGTATCTCAATACGCGTTTTGTAGCTATCTAGTGTGTATGTTTTGGTTGGCTCATAAATTAGCTAAGCACATTCACTGCATAGAAAATGTCTAGTCTGGAGTTAACCAGATACATCAAAGATCCAATAAGCTGTTGATATAAATGTGGATCTATGTCTTCACTCATTTTCTTTAAATCTATTACCATTGGAGTAGGCATGGATTTTCATTTTGTCATACTGAAATTTTTCAGTATCTCCATAGTATATTTTCCTTGACTTAGGAAAATCTCATTTGTTCTCTACCATACTTCTAGTCCCAAGAAATAATGCATTAGGCCCAAATCCTTCATTTCAAATTTGGTAGTTAATGCTTGCTTGCATTATGCAACGAGTCTCTCTGAACCGATGAGGAAAAGATCATCCACATATAAGACTAAAATCAGACACTCATTGCCATCAATGTGATAATACAAGTTTGGGTCAGCTGCACTTTTTTTGAAGCCCAAACTCATCAGAAATCCATCCATTTTCTCGTACCAAGCATGCGGTTCTTGTTTTATACCATATAGAACTTTCTTCAACATGCATACATGAGATTTTTCGTTGTGTATAAGGAAACCTTTTGGCTGCTCAATATAAACTTCTTCCTAAGTTTCACCATTGAGAAAAGTTGTCTTTACATCCATCTAATGTAGCTTCCAACCCATGGAAGCAACTTGTGCAATGATGTATCAAATGGAGGTATATCTGGCTACAGGTGCAAAAGTCTTGTCATAGTTGACCCCCTCTATTTGTGAAAACCCTCTAGCCACATATATTTCTTTGTATTTTTCAATGCTTCCATCAACAACATGCTTTATTTTGTAAATCCATTTGGAAGTCACTACAAAATTTTCCTCTGGTCTTGGAACAACATCCCATACATCATTTTTTAATATAGATTGGTATTCTTCAGTCATGGCATGTTTCCATACTTGTTCACTTGAGGCTTGTCCATGACAAGTTGGCTTTGAGTCAATAATGTGGATCATGGCTGAAAGGTAGCTTGATAATATATTTGGTCTCTTGCTTTCTCTGGTTGCTCCTTGTGGGGCTTTATGCCCTTCTGCTTCTTCTAAAGTTTTTAGATCCCAAGCAGGTATTTTATGTCCAACTATGATATCTCTGGGCATGTTTCTTGGGGGAACTGAGTCTAATGGAGCAACTAGATCAACTGGAGTTGTTGGATCATCTGGAATAATATATGTCTCCCTCTGAACTGTTGAAGGAGGAGGAGGTATTGTTTCACTATCAATTTCCATCTGAGCTTCTCTGGATTTCTGGAAGGCTATTTCTTCTTCAAAAGTAACCTCTCTTCTTACTTCAATTTGTCTTTGACCTGGGATGTAGATTCGATATGCCTTTGAGGATTCACAAAAGGTATCCTTTCTTCCTGAAGGTTCTAGTTTGGATCTCTTCCCTTTGGGTGCGTGAAGGTACACTAGGCATCCAAATATTCTAAATTGTCCGATATCAGGATTCACTTTGGTGAATACTTCTTCTGGAGTAATGTTCTTCAGGTTCTAATGAGGACTATGGTTTTGAACATATACTGTTGTCATACAAGATTCTACCCATAGAGTCATAGGTAGACTCTGATCATGTATCATCGCTTTATTTTCCTCAATGATAGTTCTGTTTTTCCTTTCAGCAACCCCATTTTATTGAGGGTTGTAAGGAACTGTGAACTCCCTCTTGATTCCTTCTTCAATACAAAAACTGTTAAATTCTTTTGAGGTGTATTCTCCTCCATTGTCTGATCTCAATATTTTGATTTTCTTTCAGTCAAGTTTTCAACCTAAGATTTGAATTCTTGAAACTTGGCAAGGACTCCATCCTTGTTCTTCAGAAAGTAAATCCAAGTTTTCCTGGTGTGATCATCTATGAATAGTACATAGTATAAGTACCCATTTAAGAATGCAATAGTCATCGACCCACATACCTCTGAATGTATTAAGTCCAAGATTTCCTTGGATTTATTGTTACTGCTAGGAAATGATCCTTTAACATTTTTTCCAAGGGCATAATCTTTGCAAACACCTTTATGCTGAATCTGTATCTCTGGTAGACCTGTTACCATTTTCCCTAGAGATGGAAGAGATTTATAATGAATGTGAGTAAGTCTTCTATGCCATAACTCACTCAAGCTAATAGTATCATGTAATAAGGCTTGAACAAGTTTGATGGTCAACTTGTACAAGTTGTTTTATCGAACACCAATTACTTTGGAAGAGCTTATATGAGAGTCTTTGTGCCATGCAAGAACTCTTCCTTCAAAGAAAGTGATTTTGTAACCTTTGTTTTCCAANTCTTCATTCTAGGTACATATAGTACTTCTTCTAGTTTAAGCTGCATATTTGAATCTAGTTGGAAAGTAGAAGGTCCAAATCCTCTCACATTATATTTGGCATCATCTCCAAGAACAACACGTAGATGTGTCTCTTTCTCAACGAAATGTGTTAGATGATTTCTAAGGCCGATCATGTGCCTAGAGGCACCACTGTCAATTAGCCAAGTATTGTCATTGATAAGAACCATACTTGAGAGTGCTGAGATGTTGATGTCTTCATTTCTTTGAGGTTTTGTCTTCCTGAAACTGAGCTTGCTTCCCATTATGATTTTTCTCATCTTCACAAACCCTTGTCAACTAGGATAGAGAACCTAACAGCTAGGATAGGATATCACTTTTAGGTTTTGTTGGGATTATGACTACAAACAATAATCCTTGATAAATATGATAGCCCTAGAAAGCTGAGGATATTTTTCAACAAGTTTGCAAAAATACAATTCAGAATTTTTTGTAGAATTTTGGCAAAACCATAGAAGCCCTTGGAGCCCAAAAATTGAAATTCCCAGAAATGTAATCTGAGACTTGATGGAGGTGCGCTGAAGGAGGCCATACCCTTCTATGTCATTTTTATCCCCAGCATACAAGTTTTGAGTGGTGAAAACTCTCAGAAGAGGAGGTTGTATGAAATTTCTGGAAACCCTAGGAGGGTCGTATGGTTTTTGTAGATGTGTGAGAGAAAGGCTAGAAAATGATTTTGCAATGGGATCTTCAAGACCTATGCTCTGATACCATGTTGATTTTTCAATAATCTAGGTTAAGCATGTAGTTCATTTCAATTTGTATTTGTCTTTGTTAATGTTTATTCCATTATTATAGTTCTTTGCATTTCAATAGATAAGAGCATAATAAGAACAAGATCACTGAGAAATACACATTCACAAGAGACACAACATTTATCCTGGGAAACCCTCTAGGGGAAGAAAACCCAACAANAAAGATATGATTCCACAATGGGGAATCTACCTTTACTTATATTAGACTTGAACTATCAACAGAAGTGTTTATTGGAAAAATACGGCCGACCTCTCTAAGTCATTGTATAATTAATAATAACTAGATTAATTATCTTTTACATTAATTATCAATTACATTAAGGTGGGGCCGACATGTACCCTTTACATTACAATTAGGGTTACAAGCAGGTCTGACTCTTGAACAATATAGCAAGGGATCTCATACACCCACTGGTGCTCAACCACTAGGGAAACTTCCTATGGGGATGTCCATATCTCTAGCTCACTGCATTAAACAGAAGAATCACTTCTTCATTAGTGCTCAACCACTAGGATCACGTTCACCTATGCTCGTCCACATGCACATCCACTTAAAAGATCTTATTTCTCATTGTATTACACAGGAGATTCATCTGGAGTTTCTCGTCAACTCTCTGCTTAGAGGAAGCTAATACATCGTCTTCGTCTCTGTCTAATGATGATGCACCCAGCAATTTGGGATTTCACACGTTCACCTTGTGCTCAGCCACATGCACGTCCAACTCTGCAGATCTCCTTTCTCATTGTGTTACACAAGAGAATCATCTAGAGTTCTTCTCAACTCTCTGTAAGGAGGAGGCCATCTCTACATTCCAACGTTGTCTCAGGTAGGAAACACACACCCCTCTCAGGGGCTCTTTCTCAGGTTTGTGTTCTAGATAATGTCTCACGTAGCTACAATAATCAACATAGATATGGGTGAAGAAACTATTAAAAAGGTAAAACATTGGGTTAAGAGATCCATATGTCTGCATAGGAAAATGAAGAATGTGTACAAGTTGAATAGAGATCATCAAGTTGAAAACAAGAAGTTGAAGGAGAAAGTGCGGCAGTTGAAAGAACAAAATACAAAACAAAACCTGGACATGTTGGCATGAGTAGCCACTAGGAGAAGAAGACGAGGCATCATCTCTGCATCAAAATTATTATTTTTTCTATGGACTTTATATATGCATGCTTACAACCCTAAGGAGCATTTTTACATTTTGTTGCTATTATTATGCTCATGTGATATTTTTTGCAAGTCACTTTTGTGATTTAAAGGTTATAGCAGGCATCATTAAAGGTTTGAAGGAATTTTTCACAATTTTGACATTAGATGACAGGTTTTGAGAGGAAAGTGACACCTACAAGAAAATTTGCAGCGCATGTTATTGAAGGTGATGCGATATGCTAAAACCAGAACAATTTTAAGCATATGCGTTGTGAACCCAACAACTATTTGGATTTCAATATGTAGGAGGGATGAGACCTATCAGATAAGTTTTGAGTTACTTCTCAAGCATCAGTTAGGCATCAAGGGACAATTGTGCCTCAGATTTAGCTTCATTTAATCTACATGCAACGAGTTGGTTGCAGTTGCATTCAATGTTTCCAACAGCTTCTTGGAATATAGCATTTTGTTATATTTTTTGTTGATTGCTCATTGTCACGCTTCTCTAAGGTGCATGATCCTATGTAGGAGCTAGGTGGAGAGTTCTAGGAATATTTTTTAATGTAATTTTTTATTTAAAGTATAATGCAATTACATTAGAGGGTTTGAATGGTGATATATTGAGACTCATATATTTACTCTTAGTTGTAACAGAGTTTCCAGACTGTATGTATCAAAATTAAGAATCTTGAATAGTTAATGATCAGTTTTTTCTCCTACTGTCATATCTTTGTTTCAATATTACTTTGATGCTAGCTATTGATGAAGGTTTCATCCTAATACGTGGTCCTTAATGTAGTGAATGATTTATTGTTTGTTAATAGTGCAAGTGTTATCAAAGTACTCTCTTGTTGATTAGGAGGTTCCTATTTGATGATATTTCTACTATATGTGTTTCAGAATTTCCTGATGTAACCTGATGCATGTATTTCACATTTTCTGCTAAGTCTTCCATCTTTCCATTTGATATTCTAAATGTTGGTATGAGACTATTCAATCCTTGCTTGTTGGTGTATATTTTTTGGAGGTTTTGTGTTGATATTTTAAATTGAGTTTTTCACCCATTCGCTACACATTGAAATAAACTTTTATCTTTAACAAATCTACAATTTTTCTTATGGGTATTAGGATCACACATATAGCAGTCTAGGTGAGACTTCTAGTACTAACAATCTACACAAGAAGAAAATATAACAATTGACAAACAATTATAAACAAATAAAATCCTCCATAAATAAAAGGGGTAGTAAGCATTTTTTAGTTTTTTTCACCTTCAACACCATTTTCCATACATCACACTTTTTGTTTCATTATCCATAAATATCCCTTGTTTTTCATCTCATTTATAACACTTTACATTCCCATGATTTCATTTGTTTAAGAAAAAAAATAAACCTACAGGATCACTCTACAGGTTCCTACAAGATCACTCTACAGGTTCCTACAGGTTCGTTTTCACAAATAAAATTTATCCTTTTTTTTAACAAGACCAACATCAACAATATCATTGCTAGCATCAGCACCATTACAATCATTATCAACAATTTTAGCATCAAATACAAGCATCGAGACAACAAAATTACATTTCTACAAGATACCATGTATCCTATAGAAAGCACTACAACATGCATAAGTACAATTCTACAAGATCCCCTATTTCGTGTAGAACTCATTCCAGCCACGATAACAAAATATTTTTTCAGAATTCCATGGAATTCTTCAATATTATCAGCAAGATCCCATAAGCACATGAACAAAAAATAATTCCACATCCAACCCAAAAGAATTTTGCAACTGTCACGCCACTCAAGTGACTTGAATATACAAACATAACAAAGGTAACACATGTATCACATTAATCTCCACTATTCAACATTCGTTAAGCTTCATACAAATATATATGCATGCATATTTAATATGGTCAAACCTTTATAAATTGTATCATGGTGATGAGAACGAGGGTGTTCAACTATCACGTCAAAAAGGGGGGGTGGCCATAATTCGTGTTAAGGTTTGATTAACACATTAAGTTAATTGAGTTAAGTGGATATTCATTTCAAAAAACATTGAAGACTAAAAAGACACGAATTTATGAGTACTACAACCATCATGTTGATATATGGGACAAAATAGTGGTTCAAACCCAAATTTTCGGCACAAGTGAAAGTAAATGGGCAATTGGAGCACCATTTCGAATTGTTGAGAGAAAGTCGGTGATTTTGAACTATGCTAAGCAGGAGAGACGAGATCGTAGGTCAGAGAGACAAGCAAAGAATTCAACCAAGGAGTAATAAATAGTTCAAGGAGCAGGGTTGCTACATGTAGCAAATAAACCCTCATTGCCAAAGGAATCATTCTCTACTATTTAAAATCCTCTCAACTACTATTAGAATTTTTATATTTTAAAAACATATGGTCGAAAATCACCATTTCTAGGGTTTGCATGATTTTTTTAGCGAGGACCCACATTCCTATAGAAAACAATCTACACAGTCCTGTAGAAACCAATTCAAACATTTCCCATAGAACCAGTTTGCACAGTTCATGTAGGAACGATCGTGGGAAGACCATCTCACCCTTGATTTTCTTGATACCTTAAAGAATCCATCAAATTTTTCCAATAGATTTCTACTGAGATTTTCTAACTACCATAGTTGCCTAAAAAAATCCTTGAACCGTAATTTTCTCTTAAAAAATCATCTATAGGAAAATAATAACCAAAATTTTATTTTTAAAACCCTTCTCCCCTGAAACAATCCTTGAAAATTTAACTCATAAGCATCAATGAGTAACTATGGGAGTAGGATTTAACAAAAGAGAGCCAACTGAACCCTCTAGGATATATGATAATGCGAATATTTTGGAATTTTTTTAGAAAAGACACTCGTTGGGGTATTTTGAAAGGCTTAGGGAGTATGATGATGAAGTGGCCATGGAATTTTCATTAAAATTTCAGAATATCCAGGAGCAGGAGTATGTGTCAACAATAAGAGGGTTGATAATCAGAGTCAATGAAGCACCCATCAAAAAAGTGTCTATTTTTCCCATGGGTCTTCCTTGGGACAAAGAGGAGAGACAAGAAACCATCAATGCCAAAAATGCATTCTTTCACCCAAATGAAAAACCTCATAAAGAAAAAATTGGTATTAAGAGACAAAGTCTTGCCCATCCTTGGCTAGAAGTGGACTACCACATAATCAAGTATGTCACATGTGAAGGAAGAATGAGTGTTGTATATGCCTATCACTTCATGCTTCTACATTAGCTCAAACATTTCCCCAATCAAGAACCAAACAAGAGCTTGAGTTTACCTTAATTCATCCTACAATCATTGAAGGAAATTAGCACAAAAGTGAAAAAGGGAAAACAAGAATTATTGGCACATCATGGGCTTATCAAATCGATAGTCTCATATGCCATAAGGAGTTCAAAACATGGGATTTTATGGGAATACTTTGTATATATGGATCAACATTCATTTGAATAAGCACATGAAGAGACGAGTGAAGAAGAAAATAAGAAGGGTAATACACCTAAAAACATAACCAGACCCAAACCGTCAAAACAACAAAAGAAGAAGATGAATGAAGAAAACAAAGAGGTTATTAATGCTTTAATTGCATTAAGGAAACACTCTGTCAACCCCCTAAAAATCACAAGTGTTGAATGGGTTCAGCCTAGAAGAAGAAGATATAACATGATTGAAAGGAGTCAAAAGAAGAACAGTCCAACACTAGTTACTCCACTCAACACTAACACCCAAGTGGAAGAAGTAAAAACTTCCCCTAGTCCATGGGGATCAAAATAATCTAAAGGGAAATCACCTCAAAGGAAGGAAATAGTAACTCCACTTCCCACAGAAGGGACCTCCAAAACAAAGACTCGTGTAGAGAAACTTCTCTATGCCACCTTGTTGGAGTTAGAAAAGGCCAAAGTTGATGCTATCAAGTGAAAGTGAATGGTAGAGGATAACAAAGGAAAACATAAAGAAGAGGCCCCTCAAGAATCCTCTCAAGAATTGGAGATACAACTCCAACATATGCAAGATAATTTTCAAATCATGACAATGCAAAAAGTTGAGTACAACCAGAAGTTAGAAGTGGAAAACTAGAAGCTACAACATCAATTGGATAAGGAAAAAAGAGGGTTGGTTGATAAGAATGAACGTATAGAGATCATGGGGGATGCAGTAAAGACAATAGCCAAAGTTTCCTTGGAGATGTTAGAGTTAAAACAACTTGATAGGATATATACATTGTTCCTAAATGAGAAATGGCAGAAAAATTAGAATGAACATTTGGCTCAGTTAGTGAAATTCAACCTTGAAACTCCCAAGGACTTCTTGGATGCATACCAGGGCTACAACATGGAGGAAAGGGTCATGATGTGTGAGTTTTACTTACACAACATCGTCCTTCCACACCCCTACAATTGGAATCCAAATCCATATGTGGGGGATGTATAGATGATGGCCTTTGCATCACATCTAAGGCATGAAGAGATGAGGGAATATGAATTAAATAAATACAAAGAATAAGAACTGCAGACCGCCTTGTGTATTAGAGCTGACGAAACTAGACCAGGGTATGTTATAACCAACCATCACAACCTATCTTTAGATAAATACGGAGCTCCATTTTGGAAAACCAAACATAGATAAGAAATGGCCCACTTGGATGAATCATTGAGACTTTTGGGGGATGAGGTACCAGAAGCTTTCCACAAGAGGTGGCACTCCTTTCCTCATAACTTGCATATTAGAGAGCCTCATTCTCCCAATGCCCTACAACTTGATCTCCTAAGAACCCCCTAGTAAAAAGAGGAACTAAGGAATATGAGAATAAGTTGGATTGGGCTGAGGATGAATCCCCCACTCCTTCTTCCTATAGCACCAATGGTTAACCTTAAAAAATAAATGGAAGAAGAGGAGTGGGCCAAGATAATAACAAACAAAGGGTATCATGATCAACAAGCCATCACAATATATGTGGCATGGCACTTAAGCATGGATTTATTGAACAAAAGATTAATGCATAGCAATAGAATGTTGTATAAAAACATCAAGAAACAATACAACAACCCAGCAGTGGGCAGGAACCTAGTGGGAAACAACAACAATAGTAAGAACATAGGAACAAAGTTTTGTTGCATAAGGGTGTGCAAAGTTTCAATTGGGGGGTGATGATGAGAAAAATTATTGCTAACTCAAAGGATCATCATAGGCACATTTTTCCACCATTGTTCATCCATATGGATGTTGATGGCCTCCCACCTATTCCATCTGGCTCATTTTAGCAATTTTCCAATTTGGTAGGTTTTTCCTAGTTTTTGGGTCTATGACTTTTGGGGTCGTTTTGAGGCCCTAAACAAAATTTTTAGGGATAATCATAGTTATACTATAGATAGATTCAATTACTATGGAAACATGTGTAGTCCTTGGATATACCTTTCCAACAGGCTATCATGCGCCTAAAACGGATATCGTATGAAAAAGTTACAACCTCGGGAAGTTGATGTAATAGCTTACCCCAAAGGGGCCCACATGATTTTTGGCGCTTCATCTCATAGGGTTAGGTTTATGGATGTCTACGGTTTTGGAATTCTTGTTTATTGTAAAAATTCTTGGAGAGCATCATTGTAACCATCTTCTTGCGAATGAGCGCAACCGTCACATCTCTTCTCAGAGATAAGCCGCCACCATTCTAGCAAGCTTGTTTTCCGCTGCATTTTACAGTTTCANACTTTTTCAAAACCCTAATTTTTGGGTACGGTAACAGTGACGTTTTTCCTCTTGCAAATTGTGTTTCCTTCAGGTTGGCTCTGATACCATGTTAATGTTTATGCCATTATTATAGTTCTTTTCATTTCAATAGATAAGAGCATAATAAGAACAAGATCATTGAGAAATACACATTCACAAGAGACACAACATTTATCCTAGGAAACCCTCTAGGGGAAGAAAACCCAGCAAAAAATTCCTTATCATAAATAACTTATACAATGTTCACGAGATAACTCAAACCAATACAGAAAGTCCTCCCCAAGATATGCACCACTCTTCTTCTCCTCTCTCCAACTGGTAATTGCAGCTTGCCTCATAAGATAATAAGCAAGTGAGTTGTGTGTTTGAAGTGAGGCTCTAGCCTCTTATTTATATCAAATTGACACGTGTGGAAGGTTACAATATGGCAGGGACGACCTCTCACTCTGGGTGGGTAAACCCACCTTTAATTAATTCTGGGTCTTCCATTATAACTGCTCGGGCTGACTTCTTATTCTGCACTTTGTAATTGTTCGATGACCAATCCGCAAAATGGGATTTGGTCCTTATACAATTACCTACATGATTAATCCTCAATGGGGATTAATCCAATAACAATAATAAGAATAATGACATGATTAATCCACAATAGGGATTTAATCCAATAATAAAATAATAATAAGAATGCTCTTTGCAGTTACATTATTTCAACAGTCTTAACCATAACCAAGAATGTTGCAACAACCAAGATCACAAGAAGAATCACCATGCACAAGAACACAAGAAGTATCCTAGGAAACCCTTCTCAACAAGGGAAGAAAACCCAGCCAAATCCTTTTCTATACTTCTCAAGAGAAATACCTTCACCACCAATACAAACCCTAGCACACAAGAGGGTGCTTAAACCCTAGAACTCTAGCACCTAAGAGAGGTGTGCCCTTTTCCCATAGAAGTGTACTTGCTGAAATTTCCAAACTCACATGAAGGATATGATTCCACAATGGGGAATCCTCCTTTACTTATATTGGACTTGTCCTATCAACAAAAGTGTCTATTGGCTCAATAGATCTGACCTCTCTAAGTAACATTATAATTAATATTAACCAGATTAATTATATTTTACATTAATTATTAATCACACTAAGGTGGGTCTGACCTGTACCCTTTACATAACAATTTGGGTTACAGGCAGGTTTGAATCTTGAAAAATATATAGCAAGGTATCTGATACACCCACTAGTGCTCATCCACTAGGGGCACATCCATAGGGATGTCATATCTCTGTCTCATTGCATTACACAAAAGAACCAGATCTTCACACGTTCACCTGTGATCATCCACAAGCACGTCCACTCTACAGGTCTTCTCTCCCACTTCCTCACACAAGAGAATCATCTGGAGTCTTCTTGTTAAATCTGTTTCTTAGAGGAGGCTAATACATCATCTTCATTTATGTTCACATGACAATGCACCCAACACTTTGGGATTTCACACGTTCACCTTGTGCTCAACCACATGCACGTCTAACTCAACAGATTGCCTTTCCCACTGGATAATCATCTGGAGTTCTTCTCAACTCTCTGAATGGAGGATGTCATCTATATGTTCCATCTCTATCTTAGTAACCTCATACCCTTCTTAAGGTCTTTCTCTCAGATTTGTAAGCTGAGAGAAAGACTCACATAGCTGCAATGATCCACATCTCACAGGTTTTTAAGCTGGAGAATGGCTCACATAGCTGCAATCATCAACAATAATGCCATACTATTTGTTGTTGTTCCTCATATCCTATTAGATAAAATTGAGATTTCATCATGTCCTTGAACAATTCCCAATCAGTCACTGGTGGCTCATTTCCTAGTGCTTTTCTTACTGCATCACTCTCCCACCATGTCAAAGCATGGTCTTCAAGCTTCAATTGAACAAAATAAATATTTTGTTTTCCAGTTATTTCATGAACATTGAAGTACACTTCTATTTGTTGTAGACATTGGTTCATCTTGATAGCATCCACTTACTCGATACATGGATTGATGTCCACCTTGGCCTCTACATGAAAAGGTACCTATGTCTTGCTATAAATTCACTCTTCCATCTCTAGCTTAGTGTTACGCTTTGTCTCTAACTTATTTTCTTCCTTCTTGGGACCTTCAAGACAAGCCTCTATTGATGGTGTTTCCTTGTCATTTGCTTCCAAAAGTTGTGACACCATTTATTTCAATGTGGCCAAACTCTAATCAAATCGATCCAATCTGACCCTAGGATCTTCTTCCTCTTCTCCTTCATAATGTTCCCATGACATTCTTGATTCTCTACTTCGTTCTAGTCCTAACAACAACTCTTGTCCCTTTCTTTTGCAATAACTGTGTGTACTTACCATACATGTCTTACTAAATGCATTCTAACTTTTCATCCAATACCATCTGTTCCTTAAACATGAGGCTTATAGTCTCACCATTTCACCAACACAAACATCTATGTAAGAACTATGATCTCTTTTCCCTTTAGATAATTGGAAGAGACTGGACCAACCAAACCACAAGTTGAGTCAGCTCAAAGAACAATGAAGTCGACTACTCGGAAGTCGAGTAAGATAATGAGTCAAAAGAAAGATTGGTTGAGTTAGAGGCAAGGCAATTCGACCAAATTCTAGTCGACCAAGACGAATTAGATGAAGGTTAGGTTGACCAAGAAAGTCAGTCTGACCAAACGAGACTCCAATCAAAACATATGTGGATTGGGTTGACTAGGAAGTATTGTTGGTCGAATGAAGAAGTGGAATTCGACAAAGATAAAAGCTCAGTCGGAATGGGTTGACCTGAGGTTCAAATAAATAGTTAAAAGGAGAGTTTAATGACCAAACATGAAGGGAAAACCTTGGAAAGTTGTATTTAACAACCAAAATATGAGGAGGAAGTATGAAGGGTGAAATAGATGACCAACGACGTATAAAAAAATATATAGGATGTTTTCGGTAACCCACGACACATAAAAATGCCCAAAGATGATTTTGGTAATCCCCCGACAATTAAAATTTTTCGAAGTCAAGTTCAACATTCGACAATAGATAAAAATGTATGGAGAAAAATTGATGGTTGACGAATGGGAAAAAACATGTATATGGTCTGTGGGTATCTAATAAACATCCAAAAAACTCTAGATTTCGATATATATGCCATCTATGATTTATGGGAAAAGGAACACGCCCGAAAAAGTTTAGAATGTGCCCAACAAATTTAAAAATGAAATTAGAAACTTCTAAATAAATAGCAACGACTTAGAATAGAGGGTTTTCAATTTACAACTCCCACATCAATGTATGGGTGTAGTTTAAGAGATGTTAGTCTGGTTTACTGACCCACATGGACCATATTAATATAAAATGAGATCAACCCAAACAAATTCTTTTTTTTGTCTCTAAACATATACAAATGATCATTAAATTACAATGCAAACCATTTACCATTCATAAACAAATACAACCACAATAATCATCACACATAAAATCATAATTTTCCCTAGAAACCCAAACGGGAAAACAAACATTCTTTTGGCTTTGGAAAAGCTCTTTATTATTCAACAATGAACAATTTACATAATTTCTGATTCATCTCTATGATCCTAAGTGACATTTGGGAAACCTCTCTACCTCATTCACAACTGAAGAACCATTTTCTCATTGTGGAGAAACATAATATATGTTGAAATATTATAACTTTGAAGAATATTCTATCCGAGAGAGAGTTGAATAATATTATATTATATTTAATTAGGCCCTATTGTGCCTTAGTAAGAGTCGACCCTATTGTTCCTTGACAACTAAATGTAAATTAAGAGGGTAAAGTGATAGGTCGGCCCAGACCTAATTATAGGTTGGCCAACCCACTATTTATAAGAGAGGCCAACGCCTTATTTGACACACTCATCACACTACCTCTACATCTATGAAGAAGTGCACAAGTCTTGGAAGAACTACTACTACAATTGGGGGTGACATCAAGGAGGCTTTTGGTCTATCTCTTGGTATTTCTTGGTTAAGTGGTGCACTACTCTTCCTAGTGAAGGAGTAGGGGAGGATCTTCTGTTCAGTCTTTGGTCTATCTTTATGGAGGAACTTTTTGCTAGGTTTTCTCCCCCATGAGGGTTTCCCATGATAATCTGTGTGTCTCTATTGTTTATGTGATTGCCTCCCTTTCAGTGATCTTATTTATGCAACTAATGTGCTAAATGGTTATAATAATAAATAATAACCGTAAATGCTAGTTGTATAAGTAAAAATTCAACATGGTATCAGAGCAGGCCTGAAAGAGACCAACTCACAATTTATTAGAAGTGACTAGGCTCAGGGCAACCTCTCCAAACTCCAGTTTTCAGTATTGCAGTTGCTACAAATTTAGGGTTTCTGCATAAAACCTAGGTGTGATGTTTTCCTTTTTTAAGGAGGACATCGGAGAAAGTAACCACACCTAGGAACTCTCCCTAAGAAGACGCATCTAGTCCCTAGATTAGAATTCCAAAAATTGAAGTTTGAGAAAATATGGTTTCCTCATAAAACCCTAAGTTGCAGTTGCAGTGCCAGTTCCTTCATACCAGTCACAACACCAGTTATAGTGCCAACACCAATTGCAATGAAATTTTTGTGAAGTGTTGGGACTAATTTTTATTGTCCTAGTGTGCCTTACCTTAGAAAATATCCAACTAACTTTAAGTTACAAGTTGAAGAATATTTGAAGTTCTAAAGGTGTGTTATTTCTTGCAGCTGTCGTCGGATGGTGCCACTACCTACTGACGCTTCAAGAGGTATGTACTTACATATGTTTAAATTGTATAATTATTTTAAATGGTATTTGCAGGAGAAATAATCTTTTATCTAAACAACAATTGTAGATCTAGAGGGATTTCAGATACAACACATTCAAAGGAACCATGCACCTCAGGTTTGATTACTTTGATATGCCTCTACTTGTTATGGAATTATTGTAATCTTATGGATATCCAGGTTGCATTTTGATCTGTTGAAGTTATAATACTAACCATTGGTCAAACTTAAAGTCAAAGTATTATATTGATTAAAGTTGATATTATAGAGTTTATTCCCTAACTCAGATTTTTGTCAAGATAACATATTATCTTAGTACATAGGACAGGTTGAAGAAAATACTTATCATCTTGAGTGAAGGAGACTCAGAAGAAAAAAAAAAACACTCATTCTTAAGGACACGACTCCAGGTTCCAAGTTTGATTGATTAAATTGATAAGATTCAAATTTACACATATCAAGTTTGATAACTGCTAAACACTATAGTTGTGATAACAATCTTTGAAAAGATTTATTATTGAATACTTGGTAGCATGTGAACACTATTGAGATAAATTCTTACTGCAATCATTTAATAGATATAACTAAGATCTCCTCTAGGAGAAAATTATTGTTTTGTTTCTAGGTTGCCATGGAGGAATGATTGATCACAACACTAGAAGAGTGTTTCTCTCATTCCTTATTATTGTATTTCTTACTTTTTACCCTTGTTTTAGGCAGGTCACACGTGATAGCTATAAATGAGCTATTGTGATGATTGTTCTTGCTATTGTTTTATTATTATTATAAAGAGTATTATTCTTGTCTGTTGTTTCTCCCTTGTTGTTTTTGTTCCAGGCAAGGCACAAGTGATAACCTTGAGGAAGCTATAATGAAATTTGCAGGAGACAACATATTAGATGATACATGGAGAAGACTATCCAAGTTATATACATGACCGTATACATCCATGTACCGAAGAAGAAGAAGAAGAAGAAGCTACTTTTTCTAGATACCAAACATCTCATATGGAGACAAATCATGAGGAGATGAAGGATCCAAAGATGACCAAACATTAGAATAGAACTCACAATAGATTTGGTCAATGGATAATGAATCCACCTTGACAGGAAGCACAATTCATTTGAAGTCTGACTCAACTTTTCATATTAATACTTGGTATTCAACACCGAGTATATATTGTAGAGACTATGAAGTTTTTGTAGACTCAGAAGAAATAAAGACTCAAAGTAAGCCTAATCTTAGAAAGGATTAGATGGGAAAAAGAGACATCGTCTAGGAATGGCAGACAGATGCCATGGGTTTAGAAGAGTAGAACATAGCTTCAAAGACCTTTAAAAGACATGAGATCTCCCGAGAATATTCCCTTGTTTCAGTGACTGAGGAGGAAGCCAGTCAGGAGGAATGGGATATGGATTTTTCCTTAAGACCAGAAGGGAAGTCAGTAGTGACTTCCAAGATTGATCTAATAGAACAATCATGTTTCCAATAACAATATAAGAGGTACAAATAATGATTTGTGTCTAGAGGATTCTCCCAGCAAGAGGGAGAAGACTGCGACGAGACACTTGCTCCAGTAATCAAAGAAATAGTTCCAGTGTTCATGAAGACATCTATAACAACCATAATTTCGATACAATATGATATTCAGAGGGAAAAGTCCATGTATTTGAGATTGAGTTACCTCCATGAAAGAAGAAAATCTACCTTCAGTTTCAGATGAAGTTGTTGCCGTGATAGAATAAAGGAGCTACTTTTAGAGTTCAAAAGCTATAGTGAGAATAGAGCAGTCATTCTCAGCTTCAGAAATAGCAGCTATAGGTGCAGAGTCCTAGTCCTATAGGAACAATTGCAGAGAGAGTATAAGACATACTCCGAGGAAGTGAGACAAATAGTGCTTTATAGAAAACACATAGATCTAGCACATGATTGTGCATATTAAGTTGCAACTGAGAAAGTGTACTAGTTTGGTACAATGTGATGTGAAAATTTGCTTTCAAAGTACAATACATGAAGACTCATGTATGCAAGTTGAAGCAATATCCAAGAGATTGGTATGGCAGTATTGATAGTTTTCTAATGATCTTGGGATTTACCAAGAGTAAAGATAATCCCTACCTTTACTTCAAGATTGTGGATGATGAACCAATTATATTGCTGCTATATGTACAGATGAAGAAAATATCACCACAAATTGTAAAAATAAGCTTTCCACTGAATTTTAAATGAAGGACCTAGGCCCGATGCACTATTTATTAGGTCTTGAAGTATGGCAGAGCCCAGAAGATATTTTCCTTAATCAAGGAAAGTATGCTGTGGAAATTTTGAAGAGATTCAACATGATGGACTTTGTTGAGGAAAAGATATGAAATAATATTACTCAAGCATTTTCAGATCTTGCTTGGCTAAAGAAAGATAGACGGGAATATCACCCTATGTTTATAGCCTCAAAAATTTCTTCCTAATCCACAAGTATTGGTTACAAGGGCTTAGGATGATTTTTTTTATAAATTAAAGATTGCTGAAAATTTCAATGTTTATGTAATTTTATGAATATAACAGATGCATAAATAAATGTAGAGACATAAGTAAAAATACCAAGTCAATAATTAACATAGATGAGACATAAAGCAATCACTTCATTCCAATTTATCAAAAAAATCTTTCTCTTTACAAAATTCCCTGAGGAAGTTTGGACCAAAGCCAAACTTAGATGTCCCCGATGGACACCATACAAAAGGAATTTTGACAGAAAGTAAAAATTGAACTTTAAAAGTTGGATCAGCTAGCCACAGATTGCTTCCCACTCGAATCTGCACAATATCCTTTATTAGTCATGAAATTTAATTCACAAATAGACAAGTCTACAAAGACTATCAAAGATAGATCAACACCAATGAGAAACAAGTGTCTGAATGATGTAATTCAACCTTGAATCTCGCTATCTACAATAGGACCCTACTGTCATAAAAGAGAATTAGGATTTCAATGAATTAAAGAATGAATGAAAACTGAACTATCTCAATAAAACTCAAGAGCATACCTTAGTATGCTTTCTCCTTCTATTCTCCTCTTGTTCCTCCTTCTGTTTTTGCCTTTAAGCATTCAAAATTAGTTGTATTAGTTAAACTACCTCTTTAGTTAAGTTAATTAAAACTCAACCAACTTTTAGTTTAGGGGGGAAATTAATTAAATAATAATAAGGGTGTTTAATAAATAATAACTAGTAGGTGGGACCCCTTGTGACTCCCTTTAGTTTCTTTAAAAAGAATAAACACAACTAGTTAATCAATCAAACACATCCCTCCTTGTGGCTCCCATCATCACTCTCATAATTTGAAAATTAATATCAATGATATTTGAAACCATATCCAAAAAATAACATGTTGTCCAAAAACTTCAGAAGTCAACTATTCTCAACAATCAATAAATAAAAACACTCAAAAACCATATTTTCCACTCTGGGAGGCAATTTTCCCCTTGTTGTTATTGTCCCCCTTTGATTTATTTGAATTTTCCTTAGGTTGTGTGGATCCTTGAGGCCTGATCTCATTGATAACATGAGAGAAATCATCTCTCAAATGCATGGAGAATGAAATTGATTTGGCAGAGTCATTTGAGGGAGAGGAGGGGGCAACAACAACTTTTCTTTTATCAGGTGCATGGCGGGATTCAGTTTTTAATCTCTTTCTTATGTGGGAAGACTGTACTGGTGAGTGTTCATGGGAAGCTTGGAAAATTGGGTTAACTGGTGGAGGAGGATCAAACAAAGACATATTGGGCTAGTCACGATGTTGGGAGACTGCCAGGTGGATAATCTCTTGCCATCCATCATTTTTAGGGACTTTAGGTTGTAATGAGACATGAGGGGGAACTGGGATACTAGGGACATGCGGGGATTGGAAAGGAGGCCTTTCTGTCCTAGGTTGGACCACTCCTTGTCGAATCCAATTAAAAAATCCATCTTGGAATATCTGGTTCAACTCTTGTGGGTCTGCATCAAAATGTATAGAAAACCTTGGCCTTCTAGGGCCCCTGTTCTAATTTCCTCTTCCCTTGTTACCCCGGCCATGGCTTCCTCTGCTGAAGAAGCTCATTCCTGTAAGCATGAATTGTTAGCCACTAGTTTCTTCAACAAACCATACATGACATCTCTTTAAATATGAAACAAAGTTTGGCTCAGCAACACATTAGAATCATGCAATCCAATCAATAAAAATTGTTTAATACTCGTCAATGAGTAGGGGGTGAATAAGGGTTCTAGGATATATGCGAGATTGTATTGAGTGAAAAGTAGTAAAATGAATGGGGGTAGATCATGATTACTGCGCAAAAAATCATCAAACAATCAACTGTATTGTAATAACAAAACATATTAACTATAACTCATCCTTGTTCCATCCATCAACTGCTATAATACAAAGCTTTCATTTAACTATAATTTAATTTTAAGAACATGGCATGAATAGTGAATCTGGGAAAGTGAGGGGATTTGTAATGTGAGAAAAAGTGAGAGAATGGAAGGGAAATAATGAATACTGTTCATAAAACCAATCAAGTAACATAACTTTTTACTAAACTCAATACAAAAAATACCAACACCATATTAGTAATTACTGTGTATCACACTGCTCACTGTTCCAACATTTCAATTCCTCAAAACTTCTTAATTAGAACAATCTGTGCAATCAACTCATATTCAAAACACTTTTCCATTCAACAGTCTTATTAAGAAACTGCTTTGTATTTAATTTCTTTACTTTCCTTTTAAGAATCAAAAGAAAACACACAATGACATTGCTCCACCTATATTCCATAATACATCACTATAAAAATATCATACACTGTCTATCAGTTTACAATTGGCCAATTAAAACACATGCACAGGTCCCTTTCCAAATTGAACATACTTCTAAAACATATCAACCAATAAGTTTTTTCAACAAAACCAGAGTGCACATAAAACTTCAAACCTCATCACTGTCGATGTAACTATTTCAAATATGCACGATGATTCAATAATATATGCACATGGAACATAAACAAATACACACAGTTACCAATTGCATAATTTTCTATAACCCCGATCGAGCGTAGTGAAACACACAGGTGTTTCCATTTTGCAATTAAGACAACGTTGTAAGAACACAGTGAGTAGAAACATAATGAGAGGATAATATCTCTCAACTGCATATTATGACTCATTCCCAATCACAACCTTTCAACCAATTTAATCATAGAAAGACGAGATAGGTACTCGATGAAAACTTTCATAACCATTCCAGTTGATAAACCAATCTTCGACAACCCAGAAGATGCCCGAATGGAGCAGAACAGTTGGGGTTTTAAAATCAGGCTCTATCACAACAAATAAAAGGAGACAATCAAGAGTGCACTCATTCAACAATAGCATAGAGAACTGGAGGTCCTCAGGGACATATGAACCACAAGAAAAACCGTTTCGATACAAGCACAATAGAAAGCCACAGGGTTTCCTTATAACTCCCGATATGGGCGATGGAACAATAGTTAGCCAAAGAGGAAAAAATGATGGGTAGGGTAAAAGAATGATTCACATAGTGCATTTTAAATTTGCATAGGAGAAGTGGATATCCATTGAATAGTAACAGTTACCAAGAACACACTGAGGTATAACCTCTGTCTATTTCCTTAAGAGCCGAACTATTTGAAAACAACATCAATGAGGATGCATAACTCGAGGAATAACTTATATCACCTTACAACCATACAACATATATATCGACATTATGGCCACCCTAAGACTGATTCTTGAGATACTTTGGTGCAAAAAAAAATGAGAATGAGCCCACGACCATGACTCTGGTATGATAAATACCCAACAACCAACTAGCAATCTGAATGCGACTAGATAGGGTTATACTCATGATTGTGAGGAAGAAACCGAGAAGAATACACAGAGTGAAAACCCTCCACCATTAAAACACAGAGCGATAATACCACATTCACTTAATATCCACGGAGACCCATCGCAATTTTAACCAACAGAGAAACCAAGAATCAATTTTTTTCTTGCAATCCAAATAATTACACAGTCATTCCAGAGAGAAAAACCATGCATTTACACAGTTGCAATTCTTAGGAAAACACAAAACCAACCATTATTGAGCCGTTGTTTGTTCATACACAAAGCGTAATTCATGGATGGGGTGAAAAATAACCATACCTGTAACATAGATCTTAAAAGGGCGAGTTGGCCAAGCATTTTCTTCCCAAGTCTGAAATGTGGAGCTTAACCACCAATAGACCAAAATGCAACAAAGAACCATACTAGGGTGACGGCTTGATGGGGAGAGTATGGAGTGATGTGCATTTACTGCACATCACTTCTATCTCCTATCCTATTCAATTCCAAAGTACAAGACAACCAACACTCACCATATCATTTAAACCATGTAATCAATTTCCAAACCATTGAAATCTACGACAATATTCCTTACCCAATGCGCCACCCAAAATATTCACGTTAACCTTTGCCAAGTTTTCATGCCATAATATATGCATTTCAATATTATATGCACCCCAAAATAACTCAAATGAAAATCGTGTAGCCAATAACAACCATATAATAGTTAGGACTAACACTAACATGTTTTACATTTCCATTTTCACATAACTTTTAACATAGATTAAACATAGATCCTTTCCTTTTAGGGTTTTTTCCATAAGTTTCTTTTCTTTGTTTTGGTTATGTTGTTTCTAACATATTTCTTGTGTATGTGTGTCTAGGTAATAAATCATGGTGATTTGTAACATGATTAAACATAGAAACTATAAATATATGCCAATCATAACATAACAATAATGCTTTGAATTGTAGAACATCCCATAAAATGCATCATCCACCTGTCACTATGTCAAAATGAAACCAAGAATGCATTGTCAACCATATAGGACCCTGCAAGAAACATCGAAACAACAACAAAAAATGTGTGATATGACTATCTCCAAGCCTCCAGTCTACAAGTGGGTCCCACCTACTAGTATTATATTATTAGCATAGTTTAAATAATAGGGATTTAGCAATACTTTGCGGGTGAAATTCCTCATTACGATTTTAATCATCAACAAACTGGAAAATCCACAAGGAAATCTGTTTCCAACATATTAAGAACTCAAAATGTATGGTTTCATAGACCAAGTAACATCAGATCAAGAAGACACAAACCAGAACGATTATGCCATAGGGGGAAATGAGCGGATTTAATGGAAAAAATGACTGGGAATTTGGGAATAAATCATGGAAAGTGTTAAGGATGAGGGGGTTTATCCTTGTAATAATAATCATTCAACTAAAATTCTCTCTTGACTTCAAGGAGAAACGTTTTTTGGACTTGCTCTTTTGAATCTCAAAATGGATGAAGAAATGGAAAATAGAAGCAGGATGTAACCAACTATCTCATAAAACAGTAAATTGAAAGCAAATAACAAATTCAATGATGCCTTCAGAGGGAACATCATAACAACCATGTAATCTTGATTGTTATTGACTAACAATACTTTGCAGGAGTGTTGCTGTGGCAGAATTGATCCAACATTTTATTCTTGACAAAAAATTGAAATCAAAAGAACAAAATCAAGAAATATCATAGTAGATATGAAACTGCAAAATTGAAAACAACAGAAATGGAAAGACATAAATGTAAACATCAGAAAGAAAACTACTAAAGCAGAATTGAAACTATTGTAAAAGCAGAGAAGAAATGAAAACTACTAAAATGAAAGCAGAATTGAACTACTAAAATACAAAAAAATCCAAAGAATGTTAAACTCTTCAAGTTCGTTCCATGTAGTGTTTTAAGTGAGAGCCATTAGTGTTGTAGGAAAACAATCACTCTTGTAAATCCCTTAGAATGTAAGAGTTTGCACCCAGGACAAAAGAAATCTTGAAAGGACCCAACTATAATTTTTGAAACTTTGAGTGTCTTCCCCTATTAGCATGAGTTGAATCCCACAACAGTTCTTTCTCATTGACTTTAAATTTAACAATTTTGACACTCTTGTTGAAATACTTCTTAACAGTCTGTTGTCTCCTTTTTGTATTACCCAAGGAAAACATCCTTTTCTCCTCTAAAGCCAAGAAGGAATTCATCCTTTGTGAAACATCAGAGGAAATTGATTCTTCGACATGTAGCATTAAAATTAAGGATGAAAGTTCCATCTCAGTGGGAAGAATGGCCACTTGACCATAAACAAGATGGAAATGAGTGCAACCAGTGCTCACATTGGTGGTGGTTCAATCTGCCCAAAGGGCATAAGTGAGGAGAGTGTGCCATTGTCGAGGCTTATCATCGATGAACCTTTTGACGATTCTCACCAGATTCTTGTTGGTAGACTCGAACTGCCCATTTCCTTGGGGATAATAAGCTGATGAGATGAAATGTTTAACTCCCATATTAGCAGAAATAAAAGCGGGACCATTGTCTGTAATGATTTCCAAAGGAAGACCAAATCTGGAAAATATGTTATTTTTAAGGAAAGAAATCACCTGATCATCTGTCCAATGTTTGAGCGAGACAACTTCATCCCATTTTGTAAAACAGTTTGTCGTTGTCAAAACAAAAACTTGTCCTTTTGAAGACAGAGGATTAATAGGACCAATAAAATCCAATCTCCACTTTGAAAAAGGAAAGTCCGGGAGGACGTGTTGTAACGACATGATTGAAAGGCGTTCTTTCCTAGCAAATTTCTGGCACTTGTCACAAGACCTCTGTTGGCATAGGGGTAGACCTAGGGTTCAATGCTTAAAAAGTGCACCAACAAAACCCTAACTACCAATCCTTTCAACAACACCTGCGAAGGAGGTGAAGTCTCACCCGAGGTAGAAGTAGGGGGGGTTACAGGACGCATGTGTTTATAACCAAGCTAAGACACATATATGTGATAACAACACTTCATAGAGTATTCTCGCAACACTTAGAAGGTGATATGAATTAGTTTATTAGCTTTAATAACATTGCAGAACATACCCTAAATCTAGATCGACGCACTAACAATAAAGATTAATCACTTCAACCACTTATCACATAACACTGAGTTAGATCTAATCATTCATTTATCTTTAACACAAGTAAAGAACTAAGCATCAATAGATCTATCTATCATGCATAATAATCGTAATCACTGAGCATATTCATAACATAAACAACACAACACAAAGCAACCCAAAGACATAGGATATATGTGGTTCACCCCAGTGTGGGGCTACGTCCACCAACTACTTCATCTTTTTTATTATTCTTCAATCTCTTACATCTAGAGACTCCTGTGCACTGAGCCACAGAATCAAGATTCGCACAGGACATGAGATCTGTGCACTGAGTACCAGATCCTCCTTCCAAACCTAGGTCAAGGAACAAAGGAAAATCCTCTAGCGAGCACAAATACTTAACACATACACATCCTGTTGCACAAAACAACTCAAAACTATTTGCACTTAGCTACCAAAACTTTCCTAAAATCCTCTCTTCTACCATACATTCTTACTTATTTACATTTTTACAATCCCTTACAAAAATTCCTAATCATGGGTAAACCCCATGGGATGACATCCCATAACCCATTACAAAAACCCTAGGGAGCCCTTACTAGGTCCACATAGCCCACAAAATCGGTGATATCTATGATCTCAGCTCCGCCTGGGCGCTCCTTTCTCGACCAATGTGTCGAAGTCCAAAAAGTGGTCCAAACCTGACCAAGGTTTCCTCAAAACTTGGTTGAGGGTCAACATACCCCCAAAACTCACCTGTGACTTGTCCCAAGTCACTCAGGTCTGGGAAACGTTGCTGTTGGGCTCCGGATTTATAACATTTTCTTGCTGATTCTTGAAGATATTGTTTACTCTCCTGAAGTCTTTTGTTAAGCAAATGGCATTCTTTCTATGCTATTCATATTCTGTTACACATATATGGGCCTTGGAGCACAACCTCTCAAAACACAAGATAATATCCCAATATGTGCTTCAATCATTGGACAAAAGCTTGCTCTGCATTCACTAGAGCTTGGCCCTAAATGGGTGAAGGAAAGGGTTTGAAAACAAAGATATAATGTGGATGCACTGTCACCTCTTGGTGCAAATGCTATAAAGGGCAGACAATGAGTAATTGATCTCTGGAGCCAAGTTACCCACTGGTGCTTCTGATGATGTTGAAGTTGTTAAATGGTTTGCAAAAAGACATGGGGTTATTGTTATCCCCGGTAGTGCTAGTGGAGGACCAGGGTATGTTTGTGTTTTATTTGGGAATGCTTTTGGCAATATTATTCAAGATGTGAAAATTGTTAAAGTCATCATTTACTTCAGTTTCTGGGGTTAGTGGGCAATATGAAAAATGCCAAGATAAGCTAAACAGAGTGCTCTGCGATTTGAGGAGGAATCTCTACAGCTGGACCTTTCCCTGACAGAATAGTTGGCGCCCTCTGCCACTTCCTAAATCTGTGCATGTGTAACGCACTCATAAATTCGTGCATGTGTAACGCAGGGGGGAAATTGCTTGTTTGAGAACTCAATAGCTGGCATCAAGCATTTAAATTCGTGCATAACGCAAGGAAGAAAATAGTGGCATGATTAACTATGTAAAACGTGTCTCATCCTCCGGCAATATTCTTAAAACCATTTTATAACTTCTGGAACGTTTGTAAAGAGATGCCACGCATTGCCAGAGATCTGAAACGTTCTGTAAAGAGATGCCATGCATTGCCAGAGGTCTGGAACGTTTGTAAAGAGATGCCACGCATTGCCAGAGATCTGAAACGATCTGTAAAGAGATGCCATGCATTGCCAGAGATCTGGAACGCTATGTAAAGAGATGCCATGCACTGCCAGAGGGTTGGAAAACGGGAGATGAGAGCTTCTATGCTCGAGGAAAGGATGTATAGAAATAGGTAGAGAGATCTGAAA